>LR749588.1:210213-345213 GCA_902729485.2 Mus minutoides
ATCCTTTGAAGGGCTGGATTCGTGGAAAGATATTGTGTGAATTTGAATTTGTCATGGAATACTTTGGTTTCTCCGTCTATGGTAAATGAGAGTTTTGCTGGATACAGTAGCCTGGGCTGGCATTTGTGTTCTCTTAGTGTCTGTATAATCTCTGTCCATGATCTTCTGGCTTTCATAGTCTCTGGTGAGAAGTCTGGAGCAATTCTAATAGGCCTGCCCTTATATATTACTTGACCTTTTTCCCTTGCTACCTTTAATATTCTCTCTTTATTTAGTGCGTTTGTTGTTCTGATTATTATGTGTCGGGAGGAATTTCTTTTCTGGTCTAGCCTATTTGGAGTTCTGTAGGCTTCTTGTATGTTTATGGGCATCTCATTCTTTAGGTTTGGAAAGTTTTCTTCTATTATTTTGTTGAAGATATTTGCTGACCCTTTAGTTTGATAGTCTTCCTTCTCATCTACTCCTATTATCCTTAAGTTTGGTCTCCTCATTGTGTCCTCGATTTCCTGGATATTTTGTGTTAGAATCTTTTTGCATTTAGCATTTTCTTTGATTGTCTTGTCTATGCTTCCTATAGAATCTTCTGTGCCTGAGATTCTCTCTTCTATCTCTTGTATTCTGTTGCTGATGCTCATATCTATGGTTCCTGATTTTTTTCCCTATGGTTTCTATCTCCAGGGTTATCTCCTTTTGGTTTTTCTTAATTGTTTCTACTTCCATTTTTAGGTCCTGGATGGTTTTGTTCCATTCCATCACCTGTTTGGTATTGTTTTCCTGTAACTCTCTACGTATTTCCTCTTTAAATGCTTCGACTTGTTTATCTGCATTTTCCTGTATTTCCTTCTTATAGTCCTCCATCATCATCATGACGAGTGACTTTACATCCATGTCCTGTTTTTCTGGTGTGTTGTTGTATCTAGGACTTGATGGGATGGGTGAGTTTGGATCTGGTGATGCCAAGTACCCTTGGATTCTGTTGCTTCTGTTCTTACGCTTACCTCCTGCCATCCCTAACCAAGGAGACCTGGTGTTGGTGCAGGCCAGAAGGGAGAGTCTGAAATGGTCTGGGCCTTTATCTCTGTCCTGGCTGGTGACTCAGGTCGCACGGGCTTGGGCAGGAACAGATGCTGCGTTCAGCTGCTCACCTATGGTCCCAAGATAGCCTGGGGAGTCCCGGGGAGAGTGCGCAGAGCCTGTGCCCGAGCCCTGGGCTGGTGCGGGTGCACCGGACCAGACCGGAAGGGAAGGGAGAGTCTGTCCTGGGGCTGGGCCTTTATCTCTGTCCTGGCTGGTGACTCAGGTCGCATGGGATTGGGGAGGAACAGATGCTGCGTTCAGCTGCTCACCTGTGGTCCCAGGATAGCCTGGGGAGTCCCGGGGGAGAGTGCGCAGAGTCTGTGCCTGAGTCCTGGGCTGGTGCAGGTGCACCGGACCAGACCGGAAAGGAAGGGCCCTAATCTCCTTTTTTTCAAGGATAGTCACCAGCTGCACATGGGAAAAGCCTAGCCAGTTATCAGGGAGAGTGCTAGAGCTGGGAAGTTTTGTCATTTGTCTCACTCAAGCTGGCACCCATGGCTCCTTGAGTCCTGTCAGAGTGGCCAGGGAGTGGGGAAAGAATCTCCGAATTTGCTACGAATTTGCTATGGGGAGGTATGTGGGGGGTGGGGGAGCAGGGGTGAAAACTCAGAGGCAAGCTGCCTGTGCATGCCCCACTGTGCTTGTTGTGGGAGATAGCCTAGGGGGAAGGGGTACTTCTTTGGGAGAGTGCAGAAGCAAGCCACTTGTGCACTTCAGAAACACATGGCTTTAGTTCTTGTGCCAGGGAAGGGAATGGCACAGAGGGTGCCAATGTGGCTTTAAACCTGGCACCTGGATTTAAAACACGTGAAACACCTATTACCTTGAATTAGGAACTTCAGCTTGAGGTCAAGCTCTTCAGCTGGCCTTGTACAATTTTTTGTTTGTTTTATTTTTAAGTTAAAATACTTTGAGCTCTTCCAATAGGAAGATGAGACTTCAAAGGCCAGGAAGAAGGCAAAGTGGAATGGTAAGGTCCTTTTCTCAGCTGTTAATGAGACTTGTGTAGTCAAGAGTAAGTATGTACATTGATTCTTGTCAAGGGAGATTCTTTACAGAGGGAAAACACCCGCTACCGTGGAGGTGAGACCCCTGGGAATGCTTCATGCTGCAGTCCTTCAAATGAACAGACAACGCCTCTTCCACAGTGTGTCTTTTGACACATCCTAAGTTTGTATTGAGATTCTCCTTGGTGTCCTTTGCCAGTTAGGACCCTTATAGCTCCAATGCTCTGTCTCAGCTAGCAACATGCATTCTCTCCCAACCCCCTTTCTTTGGAATGTGCAAGGGAAGAATTGGATTGCTGTTTGTTGAAATGGACTGTGTATTTCACAAGTCCCATTTCAATAATCTTCTAGAAAAAGCAATGCTGAATTTGGCATTGAAAAGGGCAATACAACACGACTAAATAAATAGCAGGCAGTCCCTCAGCACCTGCTGGGCTGCAGTGTTACAATGTGATTTCTGGGCCTTACATTTCCTCTCTTTTCTAAAGCAAACAGAATCTGAAAGGGCTCACACAGAGACAGAATTTTAAATCTGAATGCTCAGGAAATGGGGCCTAGGAAATTCTAAAGCTGTGAGGCAATCCCATGAGAAGCAGAAACTTTTCAACTATCCCTTCCCTCAGCCCAATCACTGTTCAGCTCTCTATACATGCCTTTGGGTTGCCTGCAAAGTTCATCTGAGACACCTGTCCATGTACTTTTCAAGGCTGTGCTCTGCCTTGAAACCCATGTATGGAAACCATCTCCAGAGATGTGGATCTAAACATGGCGAAAATGTTGCAGGGCATGGGGAATGAAGAGACTTGGGCTCAGAGTGATCAATTCCCATGTTTGATTTCACTTCATTTTCCCCTCACATTGGAGACTTTTTGTTGTTGTTGTTGTTTTGTTTTAAACATGAAGAAGACAGAAACTATATGGAGCAAATCTTTTTATATGAGTGGACTTATTTTCATCATGTTTCTTCTCTACTAAGATAATTTTTCAAGAGAGAATTAAGGAATAAACAAAAGGATTACTCTTGTTCTCTCATGAAGTCAAGAGCTGACTTTGTGCTGCGACTTACACAAACAATTGCCAGCCTTCAGGAATGCACATTAATTTTAATAGAGGAGAATTAATCACGCTATTAACTTTTACCTTTCCTAAGGTGCAGCCCGTCAGCCTTGAAGCCTACTCAACACAAATTGAATCATTCTTCTTCTTTCACCCATCAATAGCTTTATCCCTTCTTCTCTGACTTAAAAAAAATGCATTTGGTTAGATTTATTCTAACCATTAACTTTAATGTCTAATACACAGAACTGACATTTTCAATTCTGGATCTACTTTTCTTAGTCAAAATTCATTGCAAAAGCTGTTTTATAAAGGCATTCTGGTAGACTCCATTACTGTCACTACATTCACATTTTTGTGTGTTTGTAGAGTGATTCTGGAATTTAAAAGACAGCTATAACCAATTCATACCTACCAAATTATCATCCTTTAAAAGCCTCAGCAATCCTAAACTTCTAGATTCCAAGTTGGTTGGGGAAGTTCAGTATTTGGTAGCATAAATGTGCTCCTTATTATGACTTGTTAGCTAGGCTTTGCCAAATAGAATTTCCATATCACTTTAAGGAAATTAAGTTAGGAACTTTCACCCACTGCTTTGGGGAAGATACCTTTAAGGTATAAAAGCTTTGTAGATTAATTTGACAATATCTAGTAGAGGTGAAATAATATCTATCTATCTATCTATCTCATAGCCTATGAATTCCAGGCTCAAGTATATGAATTATGGATGCTCAACCATGGGAGCATAAAAATATACATTATAGAAGTTGATAAAAGATTTTGATGTATGCAAGGTGAATACACAATGGATAACAACATAAGCCACTGAAAATGTGAACCATTGATAAAACTAATTCAGTGTAATAATTGTAAGGAGCAAAAATAAATAAAAGTGTAGTTGAAAGTCAATTAAAAGAGTAAAGGTCAAGTAGTAGAAGTATATTTTGTGTGTAAATTTGAATATATAACATATCATTATATTATTTAATATTAATGTTTCATTCACAGGCATGTCCAACTTAGTAGCCCACAGGCTTCTCATATACCCCAGGATTGCTATGAATATGGTCAATCCCAAGTCATAAACTTCTTTTACATAGTATGAGTTTTTTGGTTTTGTTTTGATACTGCTGTACCCCAACACCAGGAGGTTGGACAAGTCTAGGCGCATAATAGTATTAATAAGAACAATAAGCCCTAAATCCAAGATAGATAGTTTCTTTGTATGAGAAATAGAGAAGAGAGAAGGAGGGACTGAGAGAGGGAAGGAGAGAATGATTAAATGAGGTCTAGAGTAGTAACTAGAAGACTGTGTTTATTTGTTTGTTCATTTGACAGGGTCTCATTGTGTAGCCCTGGCTGTCCTGGAACTTGTTGTGTAGACTAGGCTGGCACTCAAACTCACAAAGATCTATCTGCCTCTGCTCCACCCCCCCTCACCTCCCCCCCAGTGCTGGCATTAAAGTAAATGATAGATTATTTCTTGCCAGTGAAATGAGCCAGTTTAGATTAGTTCAAGCCAGATTAGATTAGATTAAAGGCTGATTTATTGGGAAGCTGCTCTAGGACAAGTTCACTGTCCCCAAGGATTGAGGCCAGGGGAGTCACCATGGGGAGGGGTGGGGGAGAGGTGAAAGAGAGAAAAGGTGTGCACACAGAGAGAAGAAAGGGAGAGGGAAGGAGAGGGGTGGAGGAGCCTCTGGGGGAAGGGCAGCCTAGCCCCTGGGCTGGAAAGTTCAGGGTTAGGGGTAGGGTATACCAAGAAGAGACTGAAGGATGCTGGGAGAGTCTGGAGGCCAGGTCTGCTTTAATAAGTAAAATATGCACCTCAATCCCTTGTCCTGGGTTGAAACCAAACAGTAAAGAGTTTCATTATATTTATAGTGTTTTATTTCTTACGGTAGACATGTATGTGTGTATTTGTAGATTTTTTTTTTTTTTTGGTTTTTCAAGATTTGTAGATTTTTTTAATGATTTGAAAATATCAGTAGAATGCTGAAATCTGAGAATTAAAATGTGATTGGTCCCTTGCTTGTAAAATGTATTTACACTGTGGTTCATCCCAGCTTTGTGGTTTTGGAAAGTATCCTGAGACCCTGAAAAGTAGATCCTGCTCTGCATGATTTGAAAAGGCAAGAAGGTCACTTTAGTCACCTCATAAATACTCACAAAAAGTCCATTGAAAATCCAAACTATAGAGCTCAACAGTATGCTTATGACTCTCTGGGATTCTCACTCCAAGCCATCTCTGGAATCCAAGAATCTTTGTCTTGCTAAATAAGCTTGTATTCAAACTGTGCATGTTTCCTGGCTGAAGTCTGTCCTTGGAAGAGATAAGAACGGAGAAGATGAGGATACCCAGCAACGCTGATATTTAAAACAAACAAACAAACAACTTTGGGAGACCCTGATATATGGCAAATTGACAAGAGAGAGCCTCAGAGTGTTGTTCAAAATATATTGACTTGAGCTGGGCAGTGGTAGCACATGCCTTTAATCCCAGCACTTGGGAGGCAGAGGCTGGCGGATTTCTGAGTTCAAGGCCAGCCTGGTCTATGGAGTGAGTTCCAGGACAGCCAGAGCTACACAGAGAAACACTGTCTCGAAAAAACAAACAAACAAACAAACAAATAAACAATAACACAAACAAGCAAAAAAAAAAACCCAAAATATATTGACTTGAAATTCATGTGTACCCCTAATCTCCACTGAATCAGTTCATATGGATTGCAGATAACTGTCACCCAGAGGCACACCCAGTATGAAGAAAAAGGGAATGGCAGACCACTACAGCCACGCCCTCAGATGTTGAGTATCCATGGCTTTGTGATAGTGACTACTTGGCAGTGCTTTGGACATAGCAAATGCTTAACGTGAAGTTATTGAATAAACAGCTGTACAAACAAATACAGAGAAAGAAAGACTTAAGAGGAAAACTCAGAGGAAGAGTCATGCTTGTGAGCGATTAAAATCAACAGAACAGTGCTCTAAATTTGGAATCCAGAACTCAAAGGTCCCAGGCCTGGTTCTAATTACTCTCCTCTAGCTTGGAAGGAAGGGCCTTGTTTCTTTGTCATGCCGGATCTCTCTAATCCTTAACTGGAATGAAGAGTGTTGCTGCTTTCAGCTCTGGTTTGACTTCACTGATCATTAATTCTCTCCTAGGAAGCTAGATAAGAGCAGCTCTTCCCACACAGCTGGTCCAAGTTCAGAAAGTTCCGTAAATAGACTTCACTACTAAATAGTCAAGGACATTTCAAGATGAGCTGTGTTTCCATTTTTACTTTCTCAGAGATTCCTTAAGTATTGAGGATAGCATTTGATGAATGATAGTTCTGNAAAAAAAAAAAAAAAAGAAAATCCAAACTATAGAACTCAACAGTATGCTTATAACTCTCTGGGATTCTCACTCCAAGCCATCTCTGGAATCCAAGAATCTTTGTCTTGCTAAATAAGCTTGTATTCAAACTGTGCATGTTTCCTGGCTGAAGTCTGTCCTTGGAAGAGATAAGAACCGAGAAGATGAGGATACCCAGCAACGCTGATATTTAAAACAAACAAACAAACAAACAAACAACTTTGGGAGACCCTGATATATGGCAAATTGACAAGAGAGAGCCTCAGAGTGTTGTTCAAAATATATTAACTTGAGCTGGGCAGTGGTAGCACATGCCTTTAATCCCAGCACTTGGGAGGCAGAGGCTGGCGGATTTCTGAGTTCAAGGCCAGCCTGGTCTATGGAGTGAGTTCCAGGACAGCCAGAGCTACACAGAGAAACACTGTCTTGAAAAAACAAACAAACAAACAAACAAACAAATAAACAATAACACAAACAAGCAAAAAAAAAACCCCAAAATATATTGACTTGAAATTCATGTGTACCCCTAATCTCCACTGAATCAGTTCATATGGATTGCAGATAACTGTCACCCAGAGGCACACCCAGTATGAAGAAAAAGGGAATGGCAGACCGCTACAGCCACGCCCTCAGATGTTGAGTATCCATGGCTTTGTGATAGTGAGTACTTGGCAGTGCTTTGGACATAGCAAATGCTTAACGTGAAGTTATTGAATAAACAGCTGTACAAACAAATACAGAGAAAGAAAGACTTAAGAGGAAAACTCAGAGGAAGAGTCATGCTTGTGAGGGATTAAAATCAACAGAACAGTGCTCTAAATTTGGAATCCAGAACTCAAAGGTCCCAGGCCTGGTTCTAATTACTCTCCTCTAGCTCGGAAGGAAGGGCCTTGTTTCTTTGTCATGCCGGATCTCTCTAATCCTTAACTGGAATGAAGAGTGTTGCTGCTTTCAGCTCTGGTTTGATTTCACTGATCATTAATTCTCTCCTAGGAAGCTAGATAAGAGCAGCTCTTCCCACACAGCTGGTCCAAGTTCAGAAAGTTCCGTAAATAGACTTCACTACTAAATAGTCAAGGACATTTCAAGATGAGCTGTGTTTCCATTTTTACTTTCTCAGAGATTCCTTAAGTATTGAGGATAGCATTTGATGAATGATAGTTCTGAGACTATTTTTATTTTCCTTAACTGGCTTAGACATGTTCCATGTTCCATCCCCAGGCTGGTATCTGTGCCTCTGCCCTCTGCACTCAACAGGTGTAAGCTTGTTCCCTGAGGATTCGCTTTCACGCTTAGCTGAGTCGGTGTTATCTTTCCAACATCAATTCTGGGCAATTGTGCACTGATGAAGGGTGTTCATCTCAGGATGCTGACATCACTTCTGATTGGATTAAGTTCTTCAGAGCCCTCTCCTGGGAAGGATGAGAGCAAGTGCTGGCTTCCTAATCTATCTGCTCAGTCAATATTGAACCAGACTGGTCTTTATTCAACTGGCTGTGTATGGCATTAGAGGAAATATTCCAGCTAACATGGAAGGAGGTCAGACTGAAAACAAAGTGCCTAAGCGTGTCAGAAAAATGAGAAACAAAAAGAAAAACTTAAGATAAGGGTTGATCTTTTTATAGATTTTTGTATTAGACCAAATGTCATGTGTGGGGGTTGAATAAGAATGGCTCCCAGAGGCTCATATAGTAGCATGCTTGCTCATCAGGGAGTGGTGCTATTGGGAGGTGTGGCCTTACTGGAGTAGGTGCTGCCTTGTTGGAGGAAGTGTGTCTCTGGGGATGGGCTTTGAGGTTAACAAAGCCCATGCCAGGCCCAGTGTCTCTTTCTTCCTGATGCCTGCAGATCTAAATAGAACTCTCAAGCTACTTCTCCAGCATCATGTCTGCCTGCCTGCTGCCATGCTTCCCACCATGATGACAGTGCACTAAATTCATGGAACTGTAAGCAAGCCCCAGTTAAATGTTTTCCTTTATAAAAGTTCATCGTGGTATATCTTCACAGCAATAGAACACCAACTGAGACAATCAGGATATAAGTTTTTGGCTGCAGGCCACACCAGTCAGAAAAAACAGATGAGAGCTTTCCTGTGGAAATCCCTTACTCCCTAGATACTAGATTTGGCTCCCCCAAACCAATTTCACAGCTACAGCACAACCCTCCACCACCACCACCATGCTGCCCACTGCTATACTCCTGGCCCTAACTCAAGTGGATTCCTGCTGCTCAGGTACTGGCCACACTAGTTAGAACAATAGGTAAGTGACCCACCTATTGGCAGTACTATCTCATTCCCTAAATTCAGTTCTCCAAGACCCATTCCACTACCCTGCCCCCATCTTGTTCCACCACTGTCCCTGGTCCCAACTCCTGTAGATCTCTCCTGCTTAGGTGCAGGCCACAGTGTTTAGATGAAACCTCCTGCCAGTGGACTGGCTTCCTAGATTCAGTCCCCATTGACCCATTCCACTGCTCGCTGCCTTCATCCTGCCCCGCCATCTTTCCTTTCTGTTGTTTTTCCTCAGGCCCCAATTCTGGTAGACTTCCATTGCCCCGGAGCACCAGTGGAACTGGTAGAGGTTACCAACAGGTATAGGTCAAGCAAGCCAGAAAAACAGAGGTGAGCTCAGGAAGAGATTCTCTGCTGGACCAGATCCCAAAATGGCAGCCAGACACACAGATTGGGGGCCCACCAGTAGACATCCTCTACTCACTTGGTGCCCGCAACCCTCACTTGCCTCCTGATTACCTTATTCTACTCCCCAACTAAAGCAGAGACCCTCTGCTGCACCAAAGGCTAGCTGCCAGATGTCTAACCTCCAAATCCCTACTGGATCAGAGGTCATGCTGGTTGCCAGAAATCCAGGCCACAAAGACCAGAAGACCAAAGAGGAAACAGAAACCAAGGATAAACACAGTCATCTAACAAAGACTAAAAACATCAGCACCTAGACCTACAATCATCCCAAGCCCAAATGCCTAAATGCCAGTGTAAGAACACAATTAACAACAGCCAGGGCAGTATGGTACCACCAGAACCTGGCTAGCCTATGACAGCAAGACCTGAATATTTCAATACAGCTGAAACACAAGAAAACAATCTTAAAGCCAACTTTATGAATATGATAGAGGTCCTTAAAAGGAAATGAAAAAGACCCCTTAAAGAAATTGAGGAAGCAACAAATGAAAAAAATAGGAGGAAATCAACAAATTCCTTAAAAAATTCCAAGAAAGCCAAGAAAACCAAATAAACAAGCAGCCAAAGGAAAGGAATACAATTGTTCAAGACCAGAAAATGGAAATAGAAGCAATAAAGAAAACACAAATTAAGGGGATCCTGGAGATGGAAAAACTAGGTAAGGGAATAGGAACTACAGACACAAGCATCCTCAACAGAATGCAAGAGATGGATGAGAGACTCTCAGGCATAGAAGATATTATAGAAGAAATTGATAGTGCCAAGATAACAGGACAGAACCACTGTGTGAGTCTCTATGACTCCCAGAGCTGTATACTAGCCAAGGAAGAAGAGCAGGACCTGCAGGGTGGAGGAGAGCCACAGCTGTCTTAATGTCTTGATGTGCTTCCCTCTCATTACTGACCTTTCTGCTAATCTCTCTAGTTGGTTGTGGTGGCAATTCAACCATGAGACCCAGTGACTCTATGTTGAATTATAATTTTTTTTTATGGTGCTTAACTTTGGCCAGGGATTTATTTTCATTGGAATTTTGCAAAAACATTTAACCATTTTACCTACCTTTCAAAGGAAGAAGTCATTGCTGACACAGCACTTATGGATGCCACAATGATGAGGAAGTATATGATAGAGATATGGGTGAAAAAGAAAAGCAGAATGGCTTGTGCACTATGAAGATTCAAGAGTGGTGAGGAACAGCCTTATATGAGTAGCCAATGCTACCACCTGAGACCATGGTGAAATCTCAGTTCTAGGATGCTGCTGAGGGCCGTGGCCATGCAGTAGCAGGAGTCTGTATTGATCTCTCTGACCCATGTTACCACCAAAGGCCATGGGATATTGCTGGTTTGGGCTGCGCTGGGGTCATGTAAATGTCTAAGAGCTAAGCAAAGTTGACCCCACCCCTCAACTGGGCAATATTGGAGAGATGGCCCTTAGAGCTGGAGAGTAAGCCCCACAATAGAGCTGGCTCAGGTGGTGAGTTACCAAGCACCAAGGGTTTGAGCACAGGAGAGCTGGCCCCTGCCCTTGCTGGCCTTGTAGAGATGCCCTTTCTGAGGCAGACAGGAGAGCTGGCCCCACCTCTCACCTGAGAGCTGGCCCCACTTCTCACCTGGGCAGCATGGGAGAGCTGGTCCTGAGGGTATGAGAGCTGGATAGACCTGCCCCTTGCCTTGGCAGCACAGTAGAACTGGTCCTGATGCTGGTCCTGATGGAGTTGGTGAGTGTGAGCCTGCCCCAAGGGCATTAAAGCTGAAAAGTTGGCAGGTAGACCAACTCAGCTATTAGCCAAGTCCAGATCCAGGGCTCAGTGTTAGCCTACCCTAACATATACAACATCTATGAACTGTTGGTGCACTTGAAGAGGCCAGCACTGCAAAACTAAAGTTGCAGGATCTCCATAATACAAGGCAGCAACAGAATATCTGAGAGGAGTCCAGTGAGAATCCAGTATTGAAAGTGTAGGAGAAGTCAGAACCAGACCAATGACTCATTGCAATGAACGTTTGCAAGTGAAGCTATTTGAACAAAAGAATATTGTTTGTCACAACTAAGCTTTCCACTGTGAGATTCGTTCGTGTTGAGGTATTTGTTTGTTTTTCTTTGAGGAAGAGAGGTTCCAGATAGAGGGTGGATATGGAGGGATGGAGAAATTAGTGTGATTGGGGCTCACAATGCAAAGTTCACAAAGTATAAATTAGAAAGTTAAAAAGAGAAATAAATAGATACATCAGTGAAAGAAGATGATAGATCTAAAATGTTTCTGACATAAAACATCTAGGATATCTGAGACACTATGAACAGACCAAACCTAAGAATGTTAGGAATAGATGAAGGAGAAGAGTCTTAGCTCAAAGCCTAGAATATATTTTCAACAAGATCATATAAGAAATTTTTCTTAACCTAAAGAAGTAGATGCCTATAAACGTACAAGAAGCATAGAGAACACAAAAAAAGATTAGACCAGAAAGAAAGTCCTTCTGCCACATAATAATCAAAAGAATAAATTAAATAAAAAAATAAAAATAATATAAATAAATGAATAATTTTAAAAAGAATACTAAGCTGTAAAGGAAAAAGGCCAAGTAACATAAAATGGCAGACCTATTAGAATTATATCCTACTTCTCAATGAAGACTCTAAAAGCAGGGAGTTTCCCCTTGTGAGTTTTAGTTCCCCCGTTGTGATTTTTTCACTGGTATTTTTGGTATTGTCCAATAACGCCCTCCCTACCCCGTTGGGTTGTGCATTCTTTCTTTAAATACTCCCTCTTCCAGCTACTCAGGGTCAAACTCCTCTACCCCTGCGTGGGATAGGACAGTCTCTCGTGAGTTCTTGCGGGGGGGTTGTATCATCCCAAGACTTGAGTGAGGGTCTCCCCTCTTCAGGGGTCTTTCAAGTATGTAGTCAATGTTGAAGACAGTTCCTTGAGGTGCTAAGAAGGTATATTCTTCTGTGTTTGGGTGAAATCTTCTGTAGGTATCTGTTAGGTCCATTTGATTCATAATGTAGGTTAGTTTCATCATTTCCTTGTTTGGTTTTTTTCTGGATGACCAGTCCATTGGTGAAGCTAAGGTATCAAAGTCTCCCAGTATTGATGGGTAGGGTTCCATGTGTGATTTAAGCTTTAATAATGTTTCTTCTATGAATGTGGGTGCCCTTGCATTTTGTGCATCGATGTTAAAAATTGAAATATCATCTTGTGGATATTTTCTTTGATGCATATGAAATGTCCTTCTCCATCTCTTTTGAATAATTTTGGTTTGAAGTCTATTTTGTTAGATATGAGAATAACTACACCAGCTTACTTCTTGGATTCATTTGCTTGTAAAATATTTTTCTAACCCTTTACTCTGAGGTAATGTTTATCTTTGATATTAAGGTGTGTTTCTTGTATGCATCAGAAGGATGGATCCTATTTTCATATCCATTCTTTAGCCTTTCTCTTTTGATTAAGAAATCGAATCCATTGATATTTAGAGATATTAATGAGTTTGCTAGGAGGTCTGAATTTTTCCTGGTCTTTCATTCTCAGTCACAAGGCAAGCCTCAACAGACAGAAGAAAATTGAAACATTCTTCCCCTTTGTATACTATCAGATCATCATGGATAAAAGCTGGATTTCAACAACAGAAGCAACAGAAAGTCTACAAATTCACAGGAACTGAACAACTCCTTACTGAATGACTAGTGGGTCAAGGCAGAAACAAAGAAATGAATGACTTTCTAGAATTCAAAGAAAATGAAGGCACAGCCTATCCAAACTTTTGAGACACGATGCAAGCAGTGCTAAGAGGAAAGTTCATAGTACTAAGGACCTTCACAAAGTAATTTATGAGATCTCATACTAGCAATTTAAAAGTATACCTGAAAGATCCAGAACAAACCAAACCAAAAAAACAAATAAATAAACAAACACCTCAAACTCAGGGCTGGGAAGGTGTAGGTGACCTCTATCTTAATCTTGGCTCTATCTTTAGTGACATTCCAGAACTATTGCTGGGGCATGGGAGTGGGTGGTGGGGCTTGTGGAGAGTGGTGGAGGGAGGAGGTTGGAAACTGTTGCTGAGGAAGTTTAGAAACTGCTTCTGACCCATGTCCTTTACAAACAGAAATTTAGACCTACTCTTCTGAACTGCCAATTTGAAGCCTGTCATGGAGTCAGTCCAGCCTTCGAAGTATGATTGAGAGGTGACAGACAAATGAGGAAGTGGTTACTCGCAGGATCATGTGGTACAAGGAGGTGGACTGTTTAGTAGCTGAAACCTAATGTGAGCAAGTTGTGTCTTCTTTAGTGATATTATAAGTGAATTTAGTTGAAAGAACAGAAGAACATGAGATTAACTATGACTGAGGAAAACTGTGAATTTGGGGCTCTCAGAAAACAACAAAGAAGGTTGTCAACTTAAAGTGAATCATAGGCCTGAAGGTAAGTTACAAAGCCACAAAACTCTTGGGTGATATCAGAGGAAACCTAGGTTACCTGGAGCACTGCTATGACCTTTCAGATATAACACCAAGGACATATAAATCTATGATAGAGAAGTTGGAGTTCATTAGAATAAAGGATGCTTTCTCTGTAAAACATTCTGTAAAGAAAATGATAAGTCATGGAGAGAAAAATATCTGCAAAGGCAAATCTGATAATCAAAGACAGTTGTCCAATGCACACCATGAACTCTTCAGTTCCATTTTTTACATGAGTAGGTGTTGGAAATCTGTGAGGAATCTCTGCATCTTTGAATATTGCCCATAAAATTAAGACTGTTCTCAGAAATACAATCTTTAAAACAGGAGATATTGATACTGATAGGTCAAGGCAGTAGTGTTGTAAGTTCAAAGCTAGCCTAGGCTAAAATTCAGTGAAATCCTATCTCAAAATAACAACAAAAGTGACTGAGGGGTTAAGAGCACTGATTGCTCTTTCAGAGAACCTGGATTTGATTCCAAGCACCCATAAGACAGTTAACAATCATCTATAACCCCTGTTTCAGGGCATCTAATGCCCTCCTATATCTGACCTCCTATATGCATGTCTTTTCAGACAAAACACTCATACCCCTAAACTTAAAAACAACAAGAAAAAGGAGGGCAGGAGATATATCTTAGCAGGTGGATCACTTACCTCACATATGCACTGAAAAGAGAAAAGAGAGAAAGACAGATAAATGAATGTGCTGTTCAATACAAAAATACACAGAGAGACCAAAGTATAACCTACTATGTAACTCTTTCTGCATCTTCTAAACTCAGCCTTTTAAAAGGATTTATCCACATTGATATATACCAATGTAATCCATTTTTGAGACTGTGCCATTTCATCTTATAAATGTACTGTAGTCTGTTTTTCTAGCTCCTTTCAATGATGCAGCATTCATAATGGTATATAAGTTTTAATGTGTTTGAAAGAGTTTCCAGGCAGGGGACTGGGGAGGGTTTAGGGGACTTTCGGGATAACATTTGAAATGTAAATGAAGAAAATATCTAATAAAAATTGGAAAAAAAAACTCTGCAAACATAATAAAATGCAAAAAAAGAGAAAGAGTTTCCTTAAGGAGTATAATAAAATAAACCATACTTTGCATATGAGCATCATCAACTTTGCAAGGTATTATTGTGTGAGCTCCCAAGGATGGAATCCAACAACACATTTCTATCAATGTATAAGATCTCAGCACTACAAACAAAAAACCTCCCAAACCAAACCAAAATAACTCCCAAAACCAAACAACTTAAAATCTTCGAATATTGATCAGAATTAATATTATATCCTATTTTAATTTGTGCTTCAACTAGGGTTGAGATTGTGTGTTTTCAGATTTTACTAACAGGCCATTCAGATTTACCTTCTGTAAATTCTCTATATAGAGGGTTTGCCCATTTTATAATAGTATGTCAACATATTTTTCTTATTTGCTTGTAGGAGCTAGTTATATTATAACTATGAATGTTTGTAAGTATATTCTCTGTGGCACAATTTTTTTATTACACTAATACAATTTATTTTAAAATATACAACTCAGTATTGACTTTTTTAAGTCATCAAAATAATTTATAATAGTTAAATGCTTTTTAAATATACATGATAGCTTCTAAAGCTAAAAGTAATATGCACTCAACCAGTGTTTAAATGTATTTGGAACATTAAACATGATAGAAGTAGAAAAATATCTCTTATGAAGTCCTCTATGAACGGAAATTGTGATAAGTTCCTGATTAGACAGAAACTGTTTCATCTCCAAGAGAGAATGCACAGCACATCTGTGGCTTCATAGATTGACTTGGGTAGTGTTCCTTATGTTTATATTTTGTGGAAGAGTTTGAAGAGTATTGGTATTAGGTCTTCTTTGAAGGTTTGATAGGATTCTGTACTAAACCCATCTGGTCCCGGGCATTTTTTGGTTAGAGGACTTTTAATGACTGCTTCTATTTCTTTAGGGGTTGTGAGACTGTTTAGATGATTTATCTGATCCTGATTTAACTTAGGAATTTGGTATCTGTCTAGAAAATTGTCCATTTCATCGAGATTCTCCAGATTTGTTGAATATAGGCTTTTGTAGTAGGTTCTGATGATTATTTTTAATTTCCTCAGTTCCTGTTGTTTTATCTCCCTTTTCATTTCTGATATCATTAATTTGGATACTATCTCTGTGCCCTCTGGTTGGTCTGGCTAAGGGTTTATCTATCTTGTTAATTTTCTCAAAGAACCAGCTCCTGGTTTGGTTGATTCTTTGTATAGTTCTTTTTGTTTCTACTTGGCTGATTTCAGCCCCGAGTTTGATTATTTTCTGCCGTCTACTGCTCTTGCATGTATTTGCTTCTTTTTGTTCTAGAGATTTCAGGTGTGCTGTTAAGCTGCTAGGGTATGCTTTCTCCAGTTTCTTTTTAGAGGCACTCAAAGCTATGAGTTTTCCTCTTAGCACTACTTTCATTGTGTCCTATAAGTTTGGGTATGTTGTGCCTTCATTTTCATTAAATTCTAAAGTCTTTAATTTCTTTTTTTATTTCTTCCTTGACCAAGTTATCATTGAGTAGAATGTTGTTCAGCTTCCATGTGTATGTGGGCTTTCTGTTATTTTTGTTGCTATTAAAGACCAGCCTTAGTCCTTGATGATCTAATAGGATACATCTGTGGAAGCCTGTTTTGTGACAGATTAATTTTGGAGAAGGTACCATGAGGTGATGAGAGGAAGGTATATATTCTTTTGATTTAGGATGAAATGTTATATAGATATCTGTTAAATCAATTGGGTCCATAACTTCTGTTAGTTTCAATGTTTCTTTGTTTAGTTTGGCTTTCCATGATCTGTCCATTGATGAGAGTGGGGTGTTGAAGTCTTCCACTATTATTGTGTGAGATGCAATGTGTGATTTGAGCTTTAGTAAAGTTTCTTTTATGAATGTGGGTGCCCTTGCATTTGGAGCATAGATGTTCCGAATTGAAAGTTCTTCTTGATAGACTTTTCCTTTGATGAGTATGAAGTGTCTTTCCTTATCTTTTTAATAACTTTTGGTTGATAGTTCATTTTATTTGATGTTAGAATGGCTACTCCAGCTTGTTTCTTGGAACCATTTGCTTGGAAAATTGTTTTCCAGTCTTTTACTCTGATGTCTTTGACACTGAAGTGTTTTTCCTGTATGCAGGAAAATGTTGGGTCCTGTTTACTTATCCAGTCTCTTATTATATATCTTTTTTATTAGGGAATTGAGTTCATTGATGTTAAGAGATATTAAAGAATAGTGATTGTTGCTTCCTGTTATTTTTTATGTTATTTTTTATGTTTGTGCACCTATCTTCTGTTGGGTTTGTTGAAAGATGATTACTTTCTTGCTTTTTCTAGGGGGTAGTTTCCCTTCTTGTGATGGAGTTTTTCATCTATTATCTTTTGTGGGGTTGGATTTGTGGAAAGATATTGTGTAAATTTGGTTTTGTCATGGAATATCTTGGTTTCTTAATCTATGGTAATTGAGAGTTTTGCTGGGTTTAGTAGCCTGGGTTGGCATTTGTATTATCTTAGGGTTTGTATGAGAACTCCCCAAGATCTTCTAGCTTTCATAGTGAGCTGGTGAGAAGTCTGGTGTAATTCTGATAGGTCTGCCCTTACATGTTACTTGACCTTTTGCCCTACTGCTTTTAATATTCTTTCTTTTTTTTGTGAATTTGGTGTTTTGACTATTATGTAACAGGAGAAATTTCTTTTCTGGTCCAATCTGTCTGGAGTTCTGTAGGATCCTTGGATGTTTGTGGGCATCTCTTTCTTTAGGTTAGAGAAGTCTTCTATAATTTTGTTGAAGATATTTACTGACCCTTTAAGTTGGGAACCTTTGCTCTCTTTTATACCTAGTATCCTTAGGTTTCGTCTTCTCATTGTGTCCTGAATTTCCTGGATGTTTTGGGTTAGGAGCTTTATCCATTTTGCATTTTCTTTGACTGTTGTGTCAATGTTTTCTATGGTATCTTCTGTACCTGAAATTCTCTCTTCTATCTCTTGTATTCTGTTGGTGATACATCTATGACTCCTGATCTCTTTCCTTTGTTTTATATCTCAAGGACTGTTTCCATTTGTGATTTCTTTATTGTTTCTATTTCTATTTTTAGATCCTGGATGTTTTTGTTCAATTTCTTTACCTGTTTGGTTTGCTTTTCTGTATTCTTTAAGGGAATTTTATGTTTCCCCTTTAAGAGCGTCTAGCTGTTTAACTGTGTTCTCCTGTATTTTTTAAAGGGAGTTATTTATGTTCTTCTTAAAGTTTTCTATCATCATCATGAGATGTGATTTTAAATCAGAGTCTTGCTTTCTGGGGTGTTGGGGTATTCAGGGCTTGCTGTAGTGGGAGAACTGGGTTCTGATGATGCCAAGTAGCCTTGGTTTCTGTTGCTATGTTCTTACCCTTGTCTCTCGACATCTGTTTATCTCTGATGTTAACTGGTCTCTTGCTGTCTCTGATAGTGGCTTGTCCCTCCTGCAATCCTGTGTGTCAGTACTCCTGGAGACCAGTTCTCTCCAGGAGGAATTTGGGTTTGGAGAGCTGTGGCACAGGATCAGCTCAGGGATGCAGATGGAAACTGGAAGGATCTTGTCCCTGGCTGTTCTTTGGTTCCTGTGTCCTGATGGTTCTGGGCAGTTCCTTCTTGGGCCAGGAATTTGAGCAGAAGTGGTGGTCTTACCTGTGCTCCTAGGTGTGTCATCACTCCTGGGAGACTAGCTCTCTCCTGATGGTATTTGGGTATGGAGCACTGTGGCACAGGATCAGCTACGGGCACAGATGGAACCTGAAAGGGTCCTGTTTTAGGTTGCTCCCAGCTCCTGTGTCCTGAGGGTTCTGGACAGGTCCCTCTGAGCAGAAGTGGTGGTCTTATCTGTACTTGTATGCATGTCTGTACTCCTGAGAGATCAGCTCTCTCCTGGCTGTATTTGGGTATGGAGAGCTGTGGCACAGATCAGCTCCGGGTGCAGATGGAAACCTATGGCACATATTTTTATCCATATGTTTTATATAGAGATTTTTGTTTTGTCTTGTTTTGTTTTAAGATACAGGCTGTTTTTGAAGCTGTGATCCTCCTGTCTCAGCCTTCTGAGTGCTGGGATGGTAGGTGGCTACAACCATGTCCAGCTAATATTTTTTAACTTAAAATTATCCAATCTTTTCCTTTATGATTTATACTTGAGAAATTCTTTCAGGGGCTGGAGAGATGACTTAGAAGTTAGGAACATCTCTAGCTGCATATGTAGCAGATGATGGCCTAGTTGGCCATCATTGGGAAGAGAGGCTCCTTGGTCTTGCAAACTTCATATGCCCCAGTACAGGGGAATGCCAGGGCCAAGAAGTGGGAGTGGGTGGGTAGGGAAGCAGGGAGGGGGGAGGGTATAGGGGACTTTCTGGATAGCATTTGAAATGTTAATGAAGAAAATATCTAATAAAATATTGAAAAAAAAAGTTGGGAACACTTGTAGGTCTTGCCGAACCCCGTGGTTTGGATCCCAGCAGCCATGTTCAATGGCTCACAACCATCTTCATCTTCAGTTGTAGCACCCACTTTTGGTCCCTGCTAGTAGTTGCATACATTTGGTACACATGCATATACTGGGATATATACACATACATGTAATATAGAACTGAATAAATCTTTTTTTCCCTTCACCCACCCCTGAATATATCTTTTAAAAAGCAATCTTTGTTAAGACATCTTTTTTTAAAATTTTATTTAAAAATATTTCCCTGCATTCTTTTTTTTTTTTTTTCCCCCCGAGACAAGGTTTCTCTGTGTAACCCTGTCTGTCCTGGCACTCCATAGACCAGGCTGGCCTCGAACTCAGAAATCTGCCTGCCTCTGCCTCCCAAGTGCTGGGGTTAAAGGCGTGTGCCACCATGCCTGGCTTTTCCCTGCATTCTTATATTGCTCTCTGTACTAATTGTTTTTGAGTATGACATAAAATGGATAATTGTTCCCATATGGATAATAAAATGCTTCAATACTAGGTATTAAATATGCCATTTCCAACAGATATCTGATAACACAGATATTTAGAAAGCTTCTATTTATTTGAAAATCTTTTTTCTAGAATTTCTGTTGTACTCTCTTGATTTCTTTTTCTATAGCTGTGAAGTCTCCAGGAATAGCCTCTATATTTTTATACTGATCATGTTGTATAGAAAAGTGATTATTCTCAATGAGAGAAATGTATTAGTGAAATGTATTCATATGTGAAGACGGTTGTGATTGATTTGAATGCATTTAGCATTAGAAGAACAACCCACAGAAGAGATTCTGGTCTTCTTAGCCCTCCATTTCCCTGACTTCCTAGGTCATGATGAAGAAATCAGACCCTGGTGGCTGGATTGCTTCCTTCTAATTTGAGCTTCACAAATGGTGCTTAGCAAGCTTGAAGGTCACTGCTGATGAACAACTTGGAATGTGGCTATTAATATTCACTGGGCATGCCTATGCTAAGTGACTTGATTGTAAAATACTCTAAAAGCAGTAGTATAGCAATTCCCAGTAGTGTTAACTGTTTCCCGTAAAATCCCATTAAAGCAGAGGATTACTGCCAGCAATGACAACTTTGGATAATCCATCTCCATGGAATTTTATGAAAGTGAATATAAAGTGCATAAACCTCTCTGATTTGAGAGTTGATTATTAGATTTTCTTTTTTCCGTTCCCTTTCCTGCTTTTTTTCTTTGTTACTTAACAATTTCACACCTGCTGTTGGACAGCTAGCTTGGAAAATACTTTCCAACCCATTTCACTATCAAGTTCAGCAATTATGCAGTTTCTATTGATCTTCCCACTGAGAACACTTAAATGCACACTTGCCTTCCTTTCATCTCCTTCGATTTGTTGATGTAATCTGGAATGGCACATCACTATACTGACTGGATTTGTGTGTCAACTTGACACAAGCTGGAGTTATCACAGAGGAAGGAGCTTCAGTTGAGGAGATGCATCCATGAAATCCAGCTGTAAGGCATTTTTCTCAATTAGTGATCAAGTGGGGAGGGCCCATTATGGGTGGTGCCATCCCTGGGCTGGTAGTCTTGGGCTCTAAAAGAAAGCAAGCTGAGCAAGGCAGGGAAAGCAAGCCAGTAATAATACCTCTCCATGGCCTCTGCATCAGCTCTTGCTTCCTGACCTGCTTGAGTTCCAGTCCTGACTTCCTTTGGTGATGAACAGCACTGTGGAAATGCAAGCTGAATAAACCCTTTCCTCCCCAACTTGCTTCTTGGTCCTCATGTTTGTGCAGGAATAGAAACCCTGACTAAGACAGTCACGATCACTCTTTCCCTTGCATCTTTGTCAGAAACCATTTCTAAATATTAGCCAAAGCATCCCCATCCAAGTACAATTTATATGCATTTTCTCCTTCTTTCTGTTTGGATTGACTGGGTGAATTATGCCCTTGAATGGAAATTTCAAACCAAGGTTAGAGTGTTACATTACTACACCACCTTCCCCTGTATGTTGCAGGTTATATTCAGAGTAGCCTTCTGTAGCTCCTACTAAGCTGGGCAAGATGGGAGGGGGGACGGGAGGGGGGTTGTCCTGTACCTATTGTACCGCCCTTTTGTCTCTTCTTCAGCTCCTTCTCTGAGGAAATAACTTTTGTGTGACCACTGGGACCCAAAGGAGCTTCATTTTCCCATCTGCCTATCTGCCTATGACAACAACAACAGGTTTCTGTTTCTTCTTACCCTTCTTTTTTTTTTTTTTTTTTTTTTTTCGAGACAGGGTTTTTCTGTGTAGCCCTGGCTGTCCTGGAACTCACTTTGTAGATCAGGCTGGCCTCGAACTCAGAAATCCGCCTGCCTCTGTCTCCTGAGTGCTGGGATTAAAGGCGCGCGCCACCACGCCCGGCTCTTCTTACCCTTCTTAAAAAAATTGACTGAAAAATGTCATGTCTTTTTAGTGGAACTTCACTTTCTCTCAGAGTAGTTTTTTTTTTTTTAATAGTTTTGGTAATAATTTCAGTGGGAGGTTGGGGGTGAGAAAGGTTAAGAATGTGCATGGGATGAAAAGTTTATTCTAGAACTCCTCAGTTCAAGTGTATGACTACAACTTGTATTAACGCAGAGGGTCACCCCTCTGTGAGCCCTCTTGAAGTCAGACCAACTGTACACTACAAAGGACAGAATGTGCTTCTGGTATATAGGATTATTAAGCTAGGTCGTATGTGTCAAGACTGGACTAAACCCAGTAATAGGTTGTTTAACTGTTGAATAAGTAACAGTGTGACCAGTTAAAGTAGGGGGAGGAGAATAAACCATCTTAGAGGTTCCTTTCACTGAGAAAATGCCAGCTCAGAACAAAGTCCCCAGCCCATCTTTGATACTTCCCTTGTTGACAATTTTCTGATTAGAATTCTTAGTGCTCTCTTAATTTCATAATGATCCTACATTCAACAGCTGCAGAATGTTTTCTTTAATTAGTTTGTATTTGTTCTGCAAAATATTGCTAAATAGAGGTGATTTATAATAATTAATAGATGCCCCCATTGTTTAAATATCATAAAACACCCAGAAAAATATTTTTAATACCTAAATTTGCTTAGTTCTACATAAAGTTCTGAAGGTCTGTAGAAAGCATGAATATTTAAAAAATGTAGCAGGAAGATCTCTGGCCCATGCACAGAAATCTTTCAAATTGGAGCTTTTGATTCCCTTTGAATACAGTACCAAAGCTGTTGGAGAAGACAATGCTGCTGAAACTGGTATTTGTGTAATTAGTTCTAAAAGTGCATCTTCTCATTTGTGGAAAAGACTGAAAGGGAACAGGGACAAAGCTCCAACTATGTGATTAAAACAATGGCCAGCTGAATTTTGTGCCCCGAGATTATGTGAACAATATTCTGTTCTGCTAAGCAGCTCAGAATAAAATAAATGAAGGGGGCAGNCAATGCTGCTGAAACTGGTATTTGTGTAATTAGTTCTAAAAGTGCATCTTCTCATTTGTGGAAAAGACTGAAAGGGAACAGGGACAAAGCTCCAACTATGTGATTAAAACAATGGCCAGCTGAATTTTGTGCCCCGAGATTATGTGAACAATATTCTGTTCTGCTAAGCAGCTCAGAATAAAATAAATGAAGGGGGCAGTGCTGGGCAAGGATGGGGGACATTAGTAGCAATAGGACATCTGGAACTGAGAACACGGTCCTACTGCAAATCTAGATGGCTCCATAACCGAGTGTGGTTTTGTTGTTGTTGTTTTATGTTTGTTCCAATTTAGAGGCTAGTAGCTGCTGGAAGATGGTACTACCCACTTAAGCATCGTTTTAACAAATGATGCAAGATTGCAGGATATATGTAACATTTCTACTGCTCTGGTAAACCTCAGGAGAGTTTTATTAGCATATCAACAGATGGGTTATTTTGCTTGTTTGTTTTTTGTTCTTTTTCTGTTGTTGTTGGTTTGGTTTTTTTGTTTGTTTGTCTGCTTGCTTGTTTGCTTGTTTGTTTTTGTCAAGGCATCCACTCACACAGATTTTAAAGAACTGTTAGTTGATCATTCACAGGGGGCATGCCCAGGGTATACGTGGCAGTACACTTGGCTACAGGTACAAACTTAGACTTGAGCTCTGTAGGTCCTTCTTACCTAGAACCCTGGAGGATGTTCCAGGCACATGATCATACCTTATTGATTTATTTCTGGAAATCTGACCCCAAAGTTGAATCCTGGTCTCTTCGTTTACTTTGAAGTATCACAATGAGTCTCGATTAATTACTTTTACTTTCTTATCCTAAGGTGTAAATTTGATACAAGAACAAAAGGGAACTGTTTCTGTTTTTCTTTTGTCAAGGCCTACATGAAACTTTGGAGCTTGTCTTTAATTGCTGAGGAAGGAAGTGAGAAAAATAGGGGAGGGGGCAAAAGGGAAGGAGGAAAGGGAGAAGGAAACCATTAACTTCTCAAATAGAGATGCCCCAAGCCTGTCTCCCTCCCTCTCCATCTGTTTCTTTCCGGGTCCTGACTAAATAACAAAACTAGAAGACAGACATGCTCGCTCAGGCCCCAGTAACCATATCAGCTATCGCAAAGGACAAGGAAGAAAGGTAATAGCAAAATACTATTTAAGGGGGAAAATCCATAAAAAACTGAATTCTGCCAGGAAGAGTTTGCCTTGGGGTCTTCCAGCTAAACTTCACAACCTGTTGCCTATTGTCGTGGCTCATGTGTATGTCCCTAATGACAATCCCCCTCTTCTCCTCCTCCTTCTCTCTCTTCTCCTTTTCTTCCTCCCCCCAAGGTGGTTTTCTAAAACGTCTTTCTAGACCCCTAAGGCCTTCAGAGTATTCCGTACAATTGTATGCATATTGCAATGCCTGATATACTTTCTCCCCATTTTTGTCTTCAAATGTTTGCTTTGGTAAACAAATATGCTTCTAAATATGCCTACAGTTCACCTCGGTGTGTGTTTTCCTGGTGTATGAAGTGGATGTTTTTTGTAAGTGACAGAATTCCCTCTGAGATTTGCTTTCACAAATACTATATCACAGATACTGGTCACTGTGTTTCAGGAGTAAAGGCTCTTGTATCTCATCTCATTGGTAAAGGAGACTAAAATCTTCCCCAAGGACAACAGTGAAGCATGAAACCGTTTCAGTCACCTTGCAATACTAAGAAGACTTGGTAAGATGAAACAGTTTATGGAAAATGGTCGGAAATGTGGAGAATTCAGCCAAGTTATTCTCTTTGTTTTGTTTTGTTTGTTTATTTTTGTTTTTCGAGACAGAGTTTCTCTGTGTAGCCCTGGCTGTCCTGGAACTCACTCTGTAGACCAGGCTGGCCTCGAACTCAGAAATCCGCCTGCCTCTGCCTCCCAAGTGCTGGGATTAAAGGCGTGCGCCACCACTGCCTGGCTCAGCCAAGTTATTCTTAAACTCTAAATGAACTTGTCTCTAAATGTGGTTTTGGACTAAAATTCAAGGAGGTTACAGCCCATACCTCAACAACTCCACCCCAGCAAGCAAGAGGAAGACTAGTTAGAGGAGCTTTCCTTTAACTCTCTGCGCCTGAATCACACTAGGATCTTTTGAAAGGTGGTGAATATTTGGACTCAGATGGTAAAAACACATGTGCTAGGCTCTGAGTTCAGTCCCTTGGGGGTGGGGAGAGTTTCAAAACTGATCTCTCTCTCTCTCTCTCTCTCTCTCTCTCTCTCTCTCTCTCTCTTCTCAAGATGAAGTAGGAACCCAGAGTGCAGGAGTGCTAGGCAGCTGTCCTTTGAGCTCAGGAAGAAACATAGATGGACTTGAAGTCTGGAAGAGAGCAAATGTTTGAATTTGTACATTCAAATCTAAATGTAGAAATGCCTTCCCTCTTTTCCTCCCTGTCTCCTTCTGACCCTTCTTCTCACACTCTGTTGGCCCAGATGTTCTCATGGACTGAAGTAACCCCTCCAGATGTTCTCATGGACTGAAGTAACCCCTCCACATGTTCTCATGGACTGAAGTAACCCCTCCTACTTTAGCTGACTCAGTAGCTGGGGCTACGTTCATGTGCGGGTGTGGCCAGCTACTAGAAATAATCTTTGACTAGGACAAATATAATCCCTATAAACCAGCTCATAGAAGATCAATGATCGGCTACCAATCCTATCAGTCTGCAGTTAATTCAGCAGACTCCGTGTCCCATGGAGAGAACAAATCTATTTTAGACCATTAAATCATATGCTGTTTAAGCATTTGAAGATTCTAGCCTGATTAAAGAAAAATCTCTCTCTAATGCTTTGTTCATCATGGATAATTCTTCCTTTTTTATTATTTCTCATTCTATTTAAGTATTATTTACTCAGCATTTCCCTCACTTCTCTTAAATGATTGCTAAGTTTTTTATTTTATGTGCATTTGTGGTTTTCCCTCATGTATGCCTGAGTGACAGAATCAGATCCCCTGGAACCGGAGGTACAGGCAATTGTGGAAGTACAGCCACGTGGGTGCTGGGAATTAAACCGGAGTCCTCTAGAAGAGCAAGCAGCCGATGCTCCTAATAACTGCGGAGCCATCTCAGCACCTTGACTTCTATTCCTACACGTAGCACGAAGGCAGCCTCCTTCCACTGTATCTGAACACAAGTAATTTTTTTTTTTTGAGACAGAGTCTCACTATGTAGACTAGGCTGGCCTTAAATTCACAGAGATCCCCCCTGCTTCTGCCTTCTGAGTGCTGAGATTAAAGGCTGTGCTTCTAGTTTTTCTTATGAAAATGTTATACCACTATGAGTACATGACTAGTGTCTTAGTCAGGGTTTCTATTCCTGGACAAAACATCATGACCAAGAAGCAAGTTGGGGAGGAAAGGGTTTATTCGGCTTACACTTCCACATCGCTGTTTGTCACCAAAGGAAGTCAGGACTGGAACTCAAGCAGGTCAGGAAGCAGGAGCTGATGCAGAAGCCAAGGAGGGATGTTCTTTACTGGCTTGCTTCCCCTGGCTTGCTCAGCCTGCTCTCTTATAGAACCCAAGACTGCCAGCCCAGAGATGGTCCCACCCACAAGGGGCCTTCCCCGCTTGATCACTAATTGAGAAAATGCCTTACAGCTGGATCTCATGGAGGCACTTCCCCAACTGAAGCTCCTTTCTCTGTGATAACTCCAGCCTGTGTCAAGTTGACACTCAAAACCAGCCAGTACAACTAGTCACACAATACATGTCCAAAATTCTGGTTAGATAAATAGTTACTCACACAAACACTCAGCAACAACCACCCTTTCTTAAATCCCCCCAAACATCACTTTGTTTTACTTTGCAGCCTTCAAGGGGCTGGGTCACCCCTCCACTTGTTAAATCCCACCGACAAAACTTTATCTGCTCAGTCCCATCTCAATTCCCATTACCTTGCTGGCTCTGCTAAATACAACTTAATCAGGGCACTGACTCCCGCTCTGGTGGTTTCCTGCCAGAAACAGGATTATACTCTTGAATTTTCTCTTGCTTGTCAGGTTCTGTAAGGGTCCATGATTCACCAAAGACTGATGATACCCCAGACTCAAATAGTATGTGAATGCAATGAGTGTTTTATTCTGCAGAAGTCCAGCATGCAGGGCTCTCCCATTACCAAGATAGAGAGACAACCAAGTGAGCTCGAAGGCCTGCTTTAAAGCACATCAGCAGGTTCTGGAGTGTGTGACCTTTATCTTACTCCATTTCTAGGGACATTCTATTATTGGGAATGGAGGCTGGAAACTGTTGCTGAGGAGGTCTGGAAACTGTTGCTGACACATTGCCCTTGCTTCAGACCAGATGGCTCAGCAGCTTCTGATGGCAGGATAGTTTCTGACTAGCTGCCTGAACCTGAGGTTTTTCCTAGTAACTAACTTGCCTGGACTTGCCCAGTTCTTAGGCCTAGCCTCCTGACAATTTGAAGCCCATTATGGAGTCAGCCTGTTTCAGGTCCAAGCCACCTGGTGAGGACTGGGGATTTACCTCACCTTCTAGCTATTGTTTCTTTTTAAACCATTTCCTGTTTCTGCTACACCCCAGGCTCTTGGAGGAAAAATGTTTCAGTCTGTGACCCTCTCCCTGTATAGTGCATGCTGGCCTCAAACTTATGTGTTCTCACATCTGACTGATGATTCTTGAGGATTTCTTGTGTACATTCCTGTACTGGCTGGTTTTATGTGTCAACTTGACACAGGCTGGGGTTATCACAGAGAAAGGAGCTTCAGTTGGGGAAGTGCCTCCATGAGATCCAGCTGTGGGGTATTTTCTCAATTAGTGATCAAGGGGGAAAGGCCCCTTGTGGGTGGGACCATCTCTGGACTGGCAGTCTTGGGTTCTATAAGAGAGCAGGCTGAGCAAGCCAGGGGAAGCAAGCCAGTAAGTAACATCCCTCCATGGCTTCTGCATCAGCTCCTGCCTTCTGACCTGCTTGAGTTCCAGTCCTGTCTTCCTTGATGATGAACAGCAGTGTGGAAGTGTAAGCCGAATAAACCCTTTCCTCCCCAACTTGCTTCTTGGTCATGATGTTTGTGCAGGAATAGAAACCCTGACTAAGTCAATTCCTCCCCCCTCCCCCCCCACACACACTTGGAGACAAGATCTTACTACGCAATCTCCATCAGTCTTGAACTCATTATGTAGACCAGGCTAGCATCAAACTCTCAGACATTCCCCCCTGTCTTAAAGGCATTCACCACCATGCCTGGTCTGTGTGTTTCCTTTCTTCTGTGAATGCAAATGTAATTTAAGACATTTCATATACAGTTTACCTATTATTTAAAAATTATTTTCATGGAGTCATAACTTTGAAGTTAAAGAAGACTTCAGATATAAGTAAGTCCATTCGTTATTTTATAGATGGGAAGTTTCTACTGGAGCACCATACATATTTCAAACAAAATAATGGCTTGAAAACATTTTAATCTTCGGCTCTAATATTTACCAGTTGTGTGGTTTTTAGGCAAAATTCTTGACATCTGGGTCTCCAGGTTTCTTAGATGTACAGTGGATGTGGTGTTTCTATTTACAGCTTCATAGAGTCATTGCTAGTGTTTGATGAAACACATAAACTATTGAATCCAGTGTTTGGCTCCCTGATTTCTAATGCATGTTCCACCAAATGTACTTTTTATTTATTACTGTGAAACTTCCGGCCTGAGACAAAAGGCTAACTGAAGCGCCTATTTAACATGTCAAAGCAGACCTGGCCGCCAGGATCTTCTAGTATCCCTCAGTCCCTGTCTGTGGCCACCAGGATCTTCCCATATGGCTCAGTCCCTGTCTGTGTTACAGGGTATGGCTGGCATACCCCATCCTTGACCCTGAATTCTCCAGCCCAGAGGTTGCCTTTTCCCCAGAGACTCTCCTCTATATAATCCAGGCTTTTTGGTTACCCACTCTTCTTTTGTTTCTTTTATACCTTTGGCCTCCTGGCTGCTGTTCTTGGTTCTCCTCTCACTTCCCTTCCCCCTCCCCTCACAAGGTTCAGGGTCTTGACCATTATGGACTTCCTTGGATATGTCTGCCTCTGGCTATGCTCTCCATATTATTTGTAGTAAACATTCTCCCTAACCATAACCTAGGAAGTCTCTTTGTTTCCCTCCCTCCCTCCCTCCCTCCCTTCCTTCCTTCCTTCCTTCCTTCCTTCCTTCCTTCCTTCCTTCCTTCCTTCCTTCCTTCTTCTTCTTTTCTTTCTTTCTTTCTTTCTTTCTTTCTTTCTTTCTTTCTTTCTTTCTTTCTTTCTTTCTTCTCTCTCTCTCTCTCTCTCTCTCTCTCTCTCTCTCTCTCTCCATTCAATTATATTTTGAGTGCAGGGTGTATGAAGGGAAGAAGAGAAGGTGGTAAAATCTGCTTCTTCCTTCTACCCTTCCTCCTCCTCTTCCTCCTCCTCTTCTCACTATATACTATATCCTTCTGTCTTTAAATATTTCCCCTTTCCCATCTCATTTCTTTTCTTACTTTCTTTGGTGTTATGGTAAGAAATTAGCAACTCCTGCTGCTTTAGCATTTGTGTCTCCATTCATTTGCACAAAACTATATATAAAAAAGCAGCAAAATAAAAATATTACCTGGGATTCCATGAAAACTATGAGGATGAGTAAGGGCCTCATGGAGAGAGCTTGACACTATGGTGAGGGGCAGATGGGTTCCATCTCAGTAAAAGTAAACTAGAAAAATAGCTTCCTATCTTTGTTGAAATCTGTTTTCATGTTTCTGTTTGTTGTTGCTCTTTAAGTTCCTGAGAGCAAGGGCATGGATTTGTTATAGAAACTATAGGAGGTTTTAATTCTTATTGTTATTCATTGACAGATAAAGTCAAGTTGAGCATGACAACTCACTCTGTAATCCTGAAACTTGGAAGGCTGAGGCAGGAGGACTGCTGCCAGCTGAAGGCCACTGAAGTTTCACAATGGTTTCAGGCCAGCCTGGGCAATGAATGAGATCCCATTTCAAGAAAGATCTATAAATGAACTGGGACAAAATTATCAAAATATACAGAAGGTAAGGTGGCTAGGAGATGGCTCAGTCAGTAAAGGGCTTGTTGGGCTAGCATGAGGACTTGAACTCATATCCCTTATACCCATATCAAAGATTAATAAGTACTTGTTAATGTGAGAGTAAAGCACTCTTCTCAAGCCTAGGGTAGAAACATGTGATAGAAGACACGAGAATACTGGAAGGATATAGTAAAAATTGGAAGTACATTGTGTTGACCCACTTCCCAGTGTACTTCATATTGGGATGACATCATCCCATGTCAACTATAAAGGCTAACATGTTTATTGCCTTTCCTTTCCTCAAGATGGACACACTGATTTAGGTGACTACATGTCCTGGATGTTCTGCACTTTCACTGTCAAAGTATTTCAATTTGGAAGGCAGGTTACATAGTTATCTTATCAAGATCTATTGGTGTAGTGGGGCAGGGCGGGGGCAGCAGGATCCTGAGTAGGATTAAGAATAATGGTTCAAACCGGAGTGGGGGCTCTCCCAAAAGCTATTGCCTATACTTGGGATAAGTTTTTCTAGCTGGGCTGACTTGTCTGACTTCAGTGGAAGAGGATGTGTCAAGCCTCACAGAGACTTGAAATGCAGGGTTGGAGAATACCTAGGGGTATCCCCCTTCTCAGAGGGGAAGGGGAGGAGGGATAGGGGGAGGATCGTGGGAGGGGATGACAGGGAGGGGGCAGTGAGTGGGATGAAAAGTTAATAAGTAAAAAAAATTAATAATAAATAAAATTAAAAAGAATAACAGTTCAGTGTTTTCTCAGCCGTAGGAACACTGTATATCCTTAGAATATAACAATTGTTCAGGCAAATATTCCATTTCCTCAGGTGTAAACTTTCACAAGTGGTGAGAATTTCCATATCATACTGTACTGGATGAGTTCAGGGGTTAATAAATAAAAATAAGCCACTCAAATGCTTTGTAGGGAAAAAAACCTTGTCTTTCCACGTTAGTTCAATAAATGTTTATTGATTTCCTACTTTGCACACTGCTGGCCATATGCGTCAGCATCTGCAGAAACAACAGGGGCTGTGTAGGAGAACTGTCCAACTGCATATCCTAAGGGGCGGGAGGTTATCACATGTGAAGTTACATTAAATGAGGAAGAAAGAGGCCACCCAGATGACAAGTAGAGGTGAGAATAGGTGAGAATATTGCCACAGCCACAGACTAGGGGCTCATCGCCCTGGCAAAGTGCTATTCCTTAATTCTGCATCAAACAGTAATGCAAGCTTTTCAATAACCCTGCTGCTTTTGCATTGATCATTGCCTTTGAGTGCAGTTTATTTCGATCCCCGGATAAAAAGAGCCTTTAATGGATCATTTGCGAAATCACTGGATTAGTACAACATTTCTCTAATCATTAGTTTATTGACAATTTACAGGGAGTTCATTAGATCAGGCAAAGAGAAGGACTATCAACTCTGCCGGCCTTTCCTTTTTCTCCTTATCTGCTTGTTTTAACATTTCTTGTATTTTTTTTTTTTTGTAGGAGAAATTTATGAACATGCACAGAGAAAGTTTCATTTGTTGGCTCTGGATCAGCTGGAAAAAATGAACTTGGGGACAAGTAAATAGAACTAAACCAAATGGTGCAAACATGCTCAGCTCCTTAAGCCCAGGACAGTAGCCCTTGAAGCTGCTGTAGCTATGGGACGTCTTCTGCCGATAGGAGGATATCTACAGGGAAGTAAAGAAGAGAGTTGGACCAGTTATCTCGAGATAATAGATATGTGTTTCAGTGAAGCAAAGTTGCAGCATTCATGGGTAAAAGTAGGGTAGAGTCAGAAAAGTAATATGATGTAAATAGATAGTAAGCGCTGGATTAAGAGAAGATATGATTTGTGCAGTCCTTATCTTTAGAGATGAAATTGCACATTCTTTCACTCTAAGCCTTATGCTGTTTTCTATAAACAAAGCCATACTCTATCTACATATGCTTTATATTCCCACTTTGTAAATGACCTTTTGTATTAGTAGAGCTCACATATCTTACTCTCTGGGGGAGTCTCTCTCTGCTTAACTGTGTGGTCTTGGCTTATTGGCTGGCCTTGAACTTGATATGTAAACCAGACTGAGGTTCAAGTCACAGAGTTTCTCTAGCCTCTGCCTCCCTCGTGCTGGGATTAAAAGCATATGCTACCTAGTGAGAATCCATTTCTTTGTGAAGTGGAGGATTTGAAGCGTGCCCAGTGAGACAAAGAGTTGGCCTTTGTGACAGCAAAGTCTAGTTGTGCAGTGGTCTGCTGGCAATGTTGCATCCCGGCATGGGTGAGACGGATGGTGCATCTACTCGAAGCTTCTTCAGCGATAAAGCAGGGGTGGCCTCCACAGTGAGAGAATGCCGGCCTTGAAATGGGAGCAAAGGGACTTGGGGACTAAAATAAAACTAAACCAAATGGTGGAAACATGTTCAGCCCCTTAATTTATCTGATTAGAGCCAGCAGGCGCCACCGTGGAGAACATTTGCTCCCGTCCGAGATGCCATTAAGGCGGCAACAGAGCTATTTCTAGGCTTGGCTCCAGACTGATAGGGGATGGGCTAACAGTGGGTTCAGTTTCAGCCTGGAGCCACCGTGTAATGGTGAAGACTGCAGTCAATGCAAAGTCTTCAGGCATCAAGTTTTCTCAGGAGCACATGCCTGCTTTGAAGAGATGTCCTGGCCCTCAGGGGACATTACTGCAAGCCCAATTCCAACAGTTCCAAATCCTACCTATATCTCTCTGCTTTATTCTGCAATACAGAAGCATGCTTGCCTAAACTTAAAAGGCTCTTAGAAATTGCTTAATGTATACAAAGCTGGAATAACATGTAATCATTACTCCTTTAAAAATTTCACACATTTCTGTACTGGGTACAAAAAGAGACAAAGCTTCTTGTTGCTCCTTTAGATTGCCAATAAGAGAAACAAATTAGAAGTTTTATTCAAGAGGGCAGTATATATAATACCCAACAACTCTTCTTCTGAGGTCAGAGGAGATTCCAAAATCTACACAGGTCTGAGCCCCAGTCCTTAATTGTTCTGCCTTCAGGAAACAAGTTCTTGAATTGTAGGTGTTCTTTAGCTCATAAGGGGAGCTTAAACACAGTGTAGGTTGGAAACACTCCCAATAAAAAAATTATTTTCGACATTGGACAGAGCTAATGTCATCATTTGACAGCACAGGATACTATAGAGTATCTGTCCTGTACTCTCCTGACTGAGCAGCTGGCTGCAGCTCACAGATTTTTTTGCATCACGAAAGAGTGTGGTACAGTGAACAAATCACTAGCTCAGGAGAAGATACACACACACACACATACTCACACACACACACACACACACACACACCTTCAAAACCTGGTTTCTCCTCAAGTAATCAGAATATTCTCTAGTTTCTAGCAATGTTCACCATTCAGTGGGGTGTACAAAAAGGGACAACTCTGAAGCTTACACTTCATAAAGCTTGAATATAAATAGATCTGTCTAAAGTCTAGAGAATTAAGATACACAGAGAATGGTTCCAAGGCCCACGACAATTCTAAGAATGACAGTCACTAGATCACCCTCTGGGAGCATTCCATGGAGGGGAAAGGTTCCTATGAAGACAATTATTTTCTCTTGAAATTTTATTTTGAATTACATTAGACTCATAGATGATTTGCAAACAATATTTACTCAGCCAGCTTTTCAGCCAGGTTGCCGTAATGTTAGCATCTGGCAATGTGCCTCACGGAAGCTTTAGAGTTGAGCGTTCTTACAACACCATTAATTAAGTTACAGTCTTTATTTCAGATTTACCAAGTTTGGGGCACATTTTCATCTCTAGTGTATTTATGTTTTAGGATCCGACTCAGACTTCCAACTGCATTATGTCCTGCTGCCCCTTAGTATCTTCCTGTTTAAGGCAGTCTTTGCATCTGCCTTTACCGATAATAACTGGGGAGCACGCAGGGGTCTTTTGTAAAGGAGTGAAATCCCATGTTTATGGCTGCTATCCTTCTAAAGCGCTGCCCCACACGGTTATCCATTTCTTTCCTCCAGGCTGTTGCCTGGCTTACTCTAATGTGTTCTTATCAGTTTTTCTCCTCTGAGCATTTTGTTTTTTAAATTGCATAGCAACCCAGGATGTTCCAGGCTTGTATATTTCTGGTCTGCCCCAGGATCGCAGCCCCTGCCTAGAAGCCCGATAGCAGGTCTTTCTGATTAGTGTGTTTTCTTTGTTCTTAAAATCCTGGGTCTTGGATGGGTCATTTGCAGAAAGTGCTCACATTCTCTCTCTCTCTCTCTCTCTCTCTCTCTCTCTCTCTCTCTCTCTCTCTGTGTGTGTGTGTGTGTGTGTGTGTGTGTGTGTGTGTGTGTGTGTGTGCTTTATCAGTCACTAGGAAAAGGCCCTTGTAACCTTTTCTAAAGTACAGTCACAAAAGCACCCTAATGGGGAAGCGCGCATAAGCATCAAAGGCTGGGTATGCTGGCCTGCAGAAGCTCATCTGAGCAATACTAACAAGGCAACTGCTACATAATAGGTCACCCTGGACATCATCCCTCCTTTGTCTGCTACATGCAGCTGTAACATTTGTCAGCGCAGTCTCACAAGTCTGCCCGTCCTGCCATTTTCCTTGTTTTTATTTTTTCCAGGGTTTCTCTGGCACAGGGCATAGTCTCCTAACCGTCTCTCCGTATTCACCTCTCCTTTCGTATCCCATCTTTCACATGCACAAGCAATTCTTTCTTTTGGAAACAGAACTTCAGCATTCACTCTTCTAAAGAAGAGAATGGTTTCCGTGCACATGCTCAGTTTTTCCATCAAGCCATCATTGGTCAATGGTTCCTGCTCCTTGGTGTCCGTGAACAGCTGGAGGATTCGCTAATGTGGTTGTCTAGGTTCCATCCCGTGCTTCAGAGACAGTTGGTCTGGGTTGGGAGTCTGACAAAGGGCCCTTCGAGGAAGCCCCAAGAATGTTGAGCTTAGGGGCCGACAAAATTGCATCCAGACTGCTGAGGAAGAAAAATACCCTTTCATAGTTAGGCCCTTGCACCTCTGGTATAGCTCTGTCCTTTTGTCTAAGACGCTCTGCTTTATCATACCTTTGCACAACCTCTGCAAATACAAGCCTTCCAATCCTTATCTCCCCACTTTAAAAAAAAAAAAAAACTTTATAGATCACTTCCTGGCTCCCTTGGTCAGTGTCTCCTCTCTTCTTGCTGCAGAAGGAATGCTGTAAGTCCAGCAGTGTCTGTGGTATATCGATTTTACTACTTGGTGCAGTCATTAGTGATTTACTGATCTGATCCTCTCAGCAGCTCATGCATTCCATGGCCTTAGTCAGCTTTTCTCCTCAGCACCTAGTCCTCCTGATACCCTGCACAGAGTAGCGTTTAATACCTGATGCTGAAACAAACACTATTTCCCAGAAGAAATATCAGCTCTCTTTACACTAAGAAAGTGTGAAGGAGCTTCCAAGAACATGTCAAGATTTATTACTTGGACACTGTAGATGGAAAAAGGATATTTTAAAGAAGAGACTGGCTTAAGAGTTGTAACAAGCCCAACAACCTATAGATCTTACCAGTCTCCTCCATGAATCTGGAACAAGCTTACACCTTCTAGCTGCATCAAAGAAGAAAGGCAAAAATTTAGCAGCTTTTTGGATCAGCTGACTGGTACCTCAGCCCTGTCGTCTGTGTGGCCATTAACTGACCAAGGGATGACTGGCCTAGCCAATTTCCCTGTCAACAGTCACTGTATCTACCCACAGCCTTCTCAGCTATAGCGTTAGCTGTAGAGACAGCCTACTAAATCATCCTTCGGTGGAAGTTATGAAATAAAAAGTGCTAGTCTACGAGCGTGTGTGGAAAATAATCATACACACTGGTTTTCACAAAATTTTGACTAAAATGAAAGAAAGACTTCTTTCAATGATTACAAGCAAAAGAGTTGTATTTTTAGTATCCAAGACTTAATCACTGATAGAAATCATCTGTACTTGTGTATCATACTCACGGGATAATTTCTATTAAAATTTATTTCAAAGAGATGGAGTGATGGTTCAGAGATTAAAGCACTTGGTGCTCTTATAGAGTACCCTGGTTTGTTTCTTAGCACCCACATGGCAGTACCAGGGCTTCTGATGCCCTCTTTTGGTCCCCATGGGCATTGCACACACATGATGTATATACATGTTCCCAGACAAGAACCCATAAAATAGAAAGAAATCTTTAAAAATGTATCAAAATGACAGTAGTTATCAAATACACTATTTTATTTTGGTATTAAATACACAAAAAAGTAGCACATATCTGCTACATATCTCAAATTTCAACAAAGGTAATTTCCTTTACATTTCTACACATTAAAAATGTGATATGTTTATCTAAAACAAAAGTCATGTGCACTTTCATGTGTGTGTGTGTGTGTGTGTGTGTGTTTAAAATATTGCTCTGAGAAGGATCCATAAAAGTTCAGTGGGATCCAACAGAGCTGTGAGGCACAAGGAAAGTTAAGAACCTCCCCTTAGTATATAAGGTTAGGACAGCATTTGGTTCAATTTACTTTTACATTTACTCTGTAACTTAAGTTTGGGAGGAGAGTTTTTCAGAAGTAGAAAAAAAAATAAATCCAAGCTGAATACTATTTAAAGAACTCATGAAATAACAGGCTGGTTAATGAATTGTATGAGAACATTTGCTTCTCCCGTTGTGCACAAACTGCAAATGAAATATTCTTTTGTTCTTTGGGCTAAATGTTCCCAGCGTTGTAATGGTTAAATTAATTTCTAATATGTCTCATCTCATTATAGATCTGTGCAACAGTCTCTTTCAATTTTAAATTGAGCTTCAGGGAAGATTAAATACTTAGGTATCCCAGTTTGTATAAAATTTCTAGATCCATACAAATTAAACTTCCCCTGTCTAAATGGCCCTAATCATTCTAATTTAACTAGATGGAGCTTATTTCCTTTTGACAGCGCTTGTCATGTTGAATCTTCCCTGTGCAGACGAATGGCATGCCAAATGGGTAATCAGTATTCCAGATGTTGCCTTGGCACTTTCCAGCAATGTTATTAATAAAAGTCAGTTCCTTCTTGTCCTTTCTTTCTTTCTTTCTTTCTTTCTTTCTTTCTTTCTTTCTTTCTTTCTTTCTTTCTTTTTTTTTTTTTACCCTTGAACATTACTGAGGATATAAACTTCCTATCTCCCCATTATGGTTTGGTAATAGTAATTTAATAGTACATCAAATGGCCCCCTCCAGAGGAAGATGATCTTTGGGAAAGTACCTGTCCACTGTGAATGATCTCCCAGGGATTCCTGGCTGATGTGTGGGATTCACATTCTGGTGAGACTGCATATAGAGAGGTTAAGAGGGCAGGAGGATCGGATCAGACCTTTGAGTTTTGGGGTGTGTGTGTGTGTGTGTGTGTGTGTGTGTGTGTGTTTTGAGGAAGTCTAAATATCAAAAGAGCCATTTTGCTTATTTCTACCTGAAAACAAAAATTAAACTTGGAAGAGCTGCTATAATAGCCAACCAGCTGGGGGGACCTGCTTTCTTGACACATAGCAGTTCTCCTTTGGCCTGATGATTTCTTTCCCTCCTTATCAGTTCCCAAACTGTTCTGGACCTGGCAGTGAACAACACAGAAACTATCCATAAGGACCTCTGTGAGGGTTCTGTCTCTGTCATCCACAACTGAAAGGAAGATGTGCTGAGAGAAAAGAGAATCCTGATGGGGATCAGGTCAGAAGACAGAGTCACGGGCCAAAAGACAGAAGGTCTGATTCCATGACATCTAACAGATGCAGGCCAATTCTTTAAGGCTTACTGGAAAGAACTATATATATAATTAAAAGCAGATTAAACATTCAGAACTAGGAAAAAGCTATCACTACTATTATCACTATTATTTTTGTATTGGGTGTGATGATTTCATGAGTGTTTATAAAAAACAATTTGGGCTCTCTCTCTCTCCCAGTGTAAATATTCCCACAGTTGAAAAACAATAGGTTTCACTTTAATTTTTTGCTCTCTCCCCTTTAACTTAAGGTTGTGAAAAGAAATATGAAATTTCTATATCTAAAGGATAGTTTAATATCACCCTAGAAAAAAGAAACCTAAACAATTGGAAAAGTAATATTGTGGCCTCCAGGAAACTGTTTTAGGGGTTGGGCAGAGGGCTCAGTGCATAAAGTTTCATAATGTAAGCATGATAACCTGGGTGTAATACAAGCAATTTAAGATTATCCCTGACTAGCTTTAAAATAAGTGAGACTCAGACTATGGTTATTTTATTTGGCTTTGACAATTATTGGGGATCACCCCTAATCTACTCTTCTAACTGCAAGCCTAGCTGCCTCCCAGCAGTGTACCCCAGATACTTGCTATTTGGCCATGTGCTCATGGTCCCTCTCTCCTCATGGCGGCTTCCTCTCCTCCATCCTCCTTCTTCCTCCTTCTCCCCTTGGTCTCCGTCCTCCAATTAGGTCACTCCAAACCCACCCACCCACCTCTAATCCCTCCAGCAACTGGCTGTAGCCAATTTTATCTAACCAATAGGTTTAAATCAAGGAATAAGGTTCATTAACAACAGACATTATTGAACTGAGTTCTACTGACATCTGCTGGACAAAACCTGGGTTTGTGACTTGGTGATTATTAGCTCAGGAACAAAGCTCTGTCAAGTGAACTAGAAAATAGCGCCAAGCCAAGCATGAGATGCTGGATTAGTCTATAATAAGTCCTAGAGCCGTTTCCAAGTCTGTTTTTCTACCTGGCCAAGCACTTCAGCTTAGTGGCTTAAGCCACGTTTTTTTGCCTCCCTTGAGGCTTAGTGGCAGTTGAGACTAACTGGCTCCAGTCACAGCAGGGTCTCCTCTCCCAAGGGACTGGTTCAGCTGGTGAGCAGATCCTCTGGGAAGTGCTCTGTCCACACTGGTCCTCTTGACAGTGGGGCATAGTGCTGCCTGCACTGTTTCAAGGACATCTTTGTGGAGGAAATTGCAAAGATGCAGTGTCTTGCATTTAGAATACCCCCCACCCCCCACTCCAATGGACTTATCAGTATAGATAGGGAGTCTAAAATACAATAATACCAGATGTAACATAGCTTTTATAGTAACTTTTCATTATTCTTTAGGCTTTTTTTTTTTTCTTTTTTAAATCGAGATCCCTGTCATAGTTTTGCTTTTTTTTTCCTCCATTGCAGTCTTTGTTCTGATGAAACACTCAATCCCAACTTCTGGCTGGCTGGGTCATCTTCTGTGGAATCCCGCTTAAAAAATAAATAGGGCCTAGAGAGATTTATCAGTAGGTTAGGAGTGCTTTCTATGCAAGCATGAAGACCTGAGTTCAAATCCCTAGCATCTACATAAACACCAAGCATAACTGTACAGGTCTCTGACCTCAGGATTGGGGATGGAGACAGGCAGATCCTGGGAGCTTGTTAGCCAGCCATCTTAGCCACGCAGGGTAAGCTTCAGGTTTAGTGAGACGCCCTGTCTCAGGCAGAGAAGAAAATAGAAAGTAATAGAGGAAAATGCACCACGCCTTCCTCTGGCATCTACATATGTGTGCATGTACATGTACACGCTCACCCACCCAGACCCCACCAAAATCAGTAGTTCTATGTTTTAGGTAGGATCCCTCGACTCCTTAGAAGTTCCTGAATAAAAGAGATCGCAACCAGTTTGCTAAATGTGTTAATTTACATCTTTTTCAGACACTGCAAGAATTGACACTGCAGTTACAAAATGTTCTTTAAAACACATTATAACATTTTAAATAAAGCTAACATGACCTTTGCATGCAGCTGACTGTATTTGAGATGACTTGATAGAGTATATGATTTCTTAAAAGTCCTACCATAGAGCGAAGACAGAACCAAACCATGAAAGAGGTGGGTGCACACACACTCCAAGGCAGCAGGGAAGAGCGAAAGTATGTTTCCTCTTAATTTCTTCTCTGACCTACAAATTCAAAAGCGTGTTGATTTCTAGGCATTTTGAAAATTTTTAGCTTTTCCTTCCTGGCATTAATTTTTTATTTTCCTCTCGTGGCTGGTAAGGTCTCAGATTCTGAGGATGTTTGTTACCTAGCGTGTGGTCTATCCTGGAGACTGCCATGTGTATCAATTGTGGGACTAGGTAGTTCTTTTTCTAGTTCACAGTACAGTACTGTCTTAGCTCTCTCCTCTTTTTGTCATCATGAGGTTCCTGAGTACTACTCCCACTGCATCGAATGAGTTTGACTCTGCTGTCTTACTTTGATCCTATCTTGATGCTCTCTCCATCGTCACAAGTGGGACACCGACACCTATCATTCTACTGCATCTGTCTCTCGCCTCACCCTGCTACTGTCTGCCTTCATATATTTGGTCATGCCAAGGTGATGCAAATGTATTTGTAATAGCTGCACATTCCTGGGGGATTTGGTCCTTTTGTCATTCAATTACCTCTTTTCCTTGACATATTCTGACACAGTCAATGTTGTGTGATATAGCAAACATGGAAAACTCCTTAAAATATAAAATGAATCTCTCATAGACAATACATCATTGGATCTTGTTTCATTTTTATTTTTTTAATTCCATTCAGTAATGTTATGTCTTTTGTTGCAATGTTAATCCATGCTAAACATCATTGTTACATAGACTTCATCTTGCCTTTTTTGCTGAGGTCTGTTAGCTGCTTTTCTCTCTGTGTCTCTTTTAATGCTTCATTTACTGATGTAGTAATGATTTCTTTCTCATTTTCTTGTGTGTCTTCAATAGTATATGCTTTTCAGTACTTACTATGATTATCTAAAGCACCTTGTTGCCCTTAGCAACAGGTTAAGTCAGTAACAACTCAGTGTCAATTCACAGAAGTGTCCTGGGCTTTTACTCTGCCCACACTTTTATTTTCAGAAACCACCCTCCTTTATATTGTGTATCAGTGTTTTGCGTTTTACTTTTTATGCCAGAATTAGAACTCCTAGGCCATCTTTACCAAATTGTCCTGTTCTTTTATCCTCATTTATTTTTGTTAGTTTTCTGTGCTTAAATCCTTCTGTATTCTGTTGAATGTCCTTTTATTTCAACTTGAAATTTTTTCAAACTCACCTTTTGCTGCTTTCAAGTTTCACTTATGATTTTGACAATTTGTTCAGAACGTCCTAGTACAGACTGCTTTGTGTTCACTTGGATGTTACTTTTTTTTTTTTTTTCTCAGATTTGGGACATTTTAAGTCATTTTTTTCTTTAACTGTTTTGTTCCCAGTTTTGTTCTGAAGCTCCCATAGTACATGTGTGACTCTCCTGAAAGTGTCACATACAACCTTACAGCTTTTCTCATTCCTTTCCTCATCATGATTATTTTCTCTTGGACTGGATGGCTTCAAAAGAGTTATAACTCAATGATTCTTCTTTATTGAACTCTTTTGCTGATACTTTTATTTTGGTCATTTTAGTTGTGTTCACTCCCCAGATTCTCCTTTATATTCTTTTTCTCTCCTTTATCTTTTCTGCCTCTTTGCTAGCACCCTCATTTTTTTCTACATTATACCATTTTCTTAATCTCAAAAATCAGGCAGCTCCCACCATTCTTATTTCTTTGGGATTGCTCTGCAGATACATGGGGACACACTTACACACTTTTCTGTTTTTTTGTTTTTTTTTTTTATGTAACTTAAAAACTGGGTTAGGACTCCATACACAGGAGTGGTCACTAGAAACTGGGGGACACATGCAAGAGGAGAGTGGGCTGAGGTCCAGGAAGGCCAATACAAAGTGGAGGACTCACTATTGGTTTGTCCAGCACAGTTACCAACAGTTATTTCAAAATGACTTGGAGGAATAAAAAATTATTAAATATGTAAGAATGGTTGAAGAGGCAGAAATGCCTACTTCTCTTATTACATATGACATACATATGGTGAATTATAAAAAAAAAAAGCATAGAGTTGTTTCTTATATTATAGAGCAAGAAGAAAGCAAGCACCTGCTCTTGTCCCAGTGCTTGCATTGGGCTTTCTATAAGGGAACATGCTCCAGGCTAAGCCCAGCTAGAAGCAGGTGAGGGTTGGGGGGAGGGGAGTTATGACACCATGATTTAGGGGACTTTAACTTCTCTGTGGCTTTAATTTCTCAATTAGATATGCTTGCCAGGTTCTGTTTCAACAGTTGGTAATATCTTGGTCCCTCTGGTGTCTGTCTTCTGCATTCTAACTGGGCTTGTTTCTGTTTTTGCTGTTTTGAAACAAGATCTCACATAATGCTGGGTTGGCCTTGGATTTGCTACATACCTAGGGATGACCCTGACCTCCTGATGTTCCACCTTCTGAGTACTGGGATTACAGGTGTGCAGCACCATGTCTAGATGTGCATCATGCCCAGATACACACCACTATACCCAGATGTGCACCACCATGCCCAGATGTGTAGTATCCGCTTAGGTTCTACAATAGCAATCTGTCCTACTCACCCCTTTCCCTGAGTGGGTGCTAGACATCTAGTATGCCAGTTTCCTGCCTGAACCATGTCAGGACAACCAGCAGATCAGTAGCTTCTCAGGAAGTCATCCTGAATCTTGAGTGCCACCCATACAGCCTGTGTTTCTATTGAATCCTGAGAGGAGCGTTTCTGTTTACTTAGTGCATGCTACTTTCTTAGAGTCTGGAATTCTCAGAAGCTCTTCTAGCTCCTGTACTTATGAATCACTTCCTGAAAGTAAACAGAAGGGATGGACTTGTGTATTACCACCTTAAGATGCCACTACAGCAAACTGGGTTTTAACTGGGCAGGTGAGGATTAAAAACCAAACACGCTGAGCAATCACTATTGTAAGTAGTAGAAAATACACTGGTTGCAAAGTCAAACTTTGGATCAGTTCTTACTGATGAATGCCTGGGGAACATGGTTATGTTGACAGGAATAAGGGGCATTAGTGATCATACTCATTTGTATTAGGCTTTTAATTTAGGAGAAAATACCACTCCCATGTTTCTAATTAGGTTTGCAAGTCTATATCAGCTTTGTTTTTAGGTTTGTACATGGCTCTGGAAGATGGCTTCCGAAACTCCCAAACCCACATCACTTTATGAAATTCTGATGCTGGAATCGCGTCAAATGTCAGAAGGCCAGCAGCACCTCTATAGTACATTTACTTTATAACACCACGAAGATGCCGGGCTTTGGGAAAGGAATGTGATTGATCTGTGTTCAATAGTATCACTAAGTATGGAGAATGTTGACTCCTTATGAACTGTGATGGAGGCACAAAGATGGCTTACTTTCCTCCTATGAGCTCCTGAGTCTAGATGACTCAAATTAATCCTTTGCTCTGGGTATTTTCTTGTGATACTTCAACTTAAAAAAAAATCTTGACTTTTCCATCCATATTATTTTAACCAAGTCCTTTGCTTTCACCAGCTGAAACCACCAACACTGCTAATTGCAAGACTGCATCCCTACACTTTCTATTCTACAGAACCGTGACAGGAATCATTCCTGCTGTCTCCTACCCTTCACATGTGGTCAACTCTTAAAACCCACCAGTCCACTTCTGACTCATTTTTCTCTACCTGAGATTCATGATGGATTGCGTCACTCGTTTAGGGTCACCTGAAGAAGATCCCTAAGCAACTTGCAGGCACACAGGACTGGTCAAAGCCACACCTTCAGATTTTGCCACCAGTTTCCTTGACTCTCATGCCTCACTTCCTGCCTCTTCCTTACTCCAGGCTATGCCCAGTCCCATTTCACACTGAAATCACTCATTTCAAGGGAAGGGGTTTACCTTTAATTTTTATTATTGACAGTTACATGGGCACAATGTATATTGATCACATATACCACAGCTTTCCTAACTCTTGGCTGACCCATCTTCCATCTTTCCTCCGTTTATTGTACAAAAGTTAGCCCACTCAGTCCAGTCTGTGCTGCATCCATACGCACGGGTGTGGCATCCACTGGAGTCTGACTTACCTGATTCTCCTGCAGCAGCCATCTCTCTCCCCTCCATGCTTCGATTTTGACTTGCTTGATCTTGGTGTGTATGCGGTGGTGGGGGTGAGGTGGGGTGGGGTGGGGTCATGGGCAAAACCCAACTTATTAATGATGCTGATACCCGCGATTTCCTAGAGGCTGACCGTATGAGAGAATTTGGAAAAATAAGTGGTTTCATGCCTTCAGATTTCCCTCCACCCTGCACATCACTAGGACTGTCCAAATGTACTAATGGCAAATGCTTTCTAGTCTGGGTTTTGTCTTTACCCTATAAAGGCATCTAATTTCAGCATTTTCATAAATATAAAAAAAAAAATAAGGAGCACAAGAGAGCCAGCCTTGCATTGGGTTTCATTAAACAAGAGAAAGAACAGTTGGTGCCAGTGCAAATATCAGAAGGCATTTTGTAATTGCTTGGCTAATTACCTGAGTTCTTCAGACTGAGTTGCCAGAGCCAAGGGCCTGCTTTGTGCATTTGGAACTTACCTTGCACACACACAGACAAGTCAGACGCAAGCAAGAGATAAAGTCTGAGCACTGCTCACAGCAACCACTAGAATGGGCATGTTTAGTACCAGTAGTGTAAAAAGTACCTACATGGGTGCATGTGAATTGCTAAATGTCAGTCCCTGAAAAATCAGCCAGCATTAGCTATAAGCTAACAGCAAGCCCCCATCAGCACTTTCAGATTACAAATGCTTTCCTTTGGAGCCAGGTCTGCCAGAGAAATTAGGCAATTTTGACAGTGCTTTACAAACTGATTAATCAGAAGTTCCCCCTTGCCCTCTATAACCACTAAATGTCACACAAAGGCTGTCCCCAACACTTATTTGTAGAGTGACAGAACATTAGCTGCAGACTTAATGTCACCATGGTTGTAATTTGCATGTTGATAGAAAGTTACCATGTGGTAGAGATGGGAACTGAAGCTGGCTGACTAGGAGGAGTGGCCCTGCTAAGATCCATTTCTCTATCCTCATTAGCCCATGATTTGGCTTACTGTGTTTGTGCTTTCTCTCATTACTAAGGAAATTGTAAAATATGTCCCCAAGGATACATTACCACGCTCCTGGAAAACTGCTTATCAGTTTGCAGAACAGAACCCTGAAGCCAGCGTGTTCACCGTTGCTAAGAAAGTCGGTGTTCTGTTTTGCAAGAAGCCTCTGACCAAGGCTTTGGAAAAGAGTGTGTGTGGATTCGAATGAGAATGAAATGGCAACATTTCTGGGAATAGACTTACAGTGTAAGTTTACACAATGCTTGTAGTGATAACAGGAGCCCTCTGGGGCACTGAATCCACACTGGGGGTTACAGTAGGAAAGAAAAATGACATAAATTACCACTTTCTAATGATTAGGGAGTATGAGAGGGACACTGGATTTTTAAAAAGCATATTAACGAAGAAGTTATGGGTAAATGGAAAGAGCCAAATTACTTAAAGGTTGTTTGTTATTGCTATTATTAATTATTACTACAATGACAATTGCGTATTTTCATTCTGCTGGAGAGAAGTGAACACAGAACAGGGTCACTATGGAGTTACTGGAGAGTTTTGTCCCTCCATGTCTATATGTCCTGATATATAGACTTGAGACATGCATAATGCCATTTCATTTAAAGGAGAGAAAAACACTCATCCCGTCCTTGGTGTTACAATATTCGGTCAACAGAGGAGAGGAAGGAAGGCCATGTAAATTTATGTAGCTCATGGTATCACTGGGGAACTTCTGATGTGCTGGCTTACCATGTCATGAGAGATTGATTCCGTCTCCTGGGTGATTGTGCAGACTTCCTTCCACATAATTACATTTTACTCAAGGACCTCAATTCTAAGCTCCTATGAGAACTGTGAGCAGGGAGAATTCCTAGAACCAGGCTGTTGGTCAATGACCACATGGCAGACTCTGATATACATGAGAGGTGATGCACTGCATGATTTGAAACCTTGAAGATTCTTCTAAATTTTACCATTACCATAGATGAGAGCATTTTCCTTTAATAAATCTGTTATTACATAAAGGAGTGGAACTAACAATGAAGGAATAGCTAGGAACGAATCCTAGAGAGTGAGTTTATACAGAAAAAGCCACTATTTATCATTAAGGAGAAGCACTTTTCAAGTTCAAACTGAAGCAAACAACAGTACCCGATACTTAGGCCTAATAACATTTTATTGAAGACCAGTGGGTTCAATCCCTCCCATAACATACACATATGAAACTAGCCTTCCCAGTTTAGTGGCAATGAACCTTAGGGTGACTCCTCAATGCCCCCCACACTGACTCCTGTTCACCAGATGTAAACAGTTTTCTATGGCCCAGCAGTATGGGGCCCTCAGAAACCTGCTCTGACCTGTTTTGAGGAAGCAAAAGAGGAACTGGAATTAACATCAAGTAAGCAGGGGACTACACCTGAGTTCTTGCAGCCTAAGGAGGATAGAAGTAAAAGTTCCCACTTATGCTACTCATTTCAAAATTAGCCCAGGAATCTAGATACAAATTGACCTGAGGACACAGGAATAGTGTGCTGTAATTCTGTTACTTAGAGAAACAGGGGAGGAGAAAAAAATACTCGTAGATCCTCTTCAATCTAAGTCTACCTACATGGGGCCTTTCTGCCCTGATACAGGCAGGACAGGATGAGGATAAGGGAGCCAGATGACTCTGAGGATGGAAGACTGACAGCTGGGATAAAATGAACTCCTGGTGGGACCTATGGAGATGGCCACATCAATGCTAACATGTTACATGATTCAAGTTTAGGGCAGAAAAGCACAAGGGGATAAACAGACTGCCTGGCAGGCTTGGAACACCTTACTGCCAGTCTCTGGATGGAGATGAACAATGCCACTGAGTTTTCCAAAGCAGACACTGGAAGGTTTCGAAACCAAGAAGAAAAACCTCTGAGGGGAAAAATGCAAAAGAACAAAACCAACCATGTCTGCATGACACCTGAATGGAAACGGTTCTTGCAGCCTCTACCCGAGGAGGGGCGTTGGTGTCAGCCTTGTATTCTACCTGAGTTTAAGATCCTTAGAAAACTCTCCTAGCTCTTAAACACTAGTCAACAGCGGCATAAACACTGTCACTGTAGTGAGTTTCTAAAATGCTACAGTGAAGAGAGCTGAATGGTGTTCATGATTCTGCAGGAGGCGACATTCATCAGGATGCCTGGGGAAGCACTATGACCGAGTCTACTGGCTGATCAAAACACTTCCTCTTTTTCTTTAATAATTATCTATAGTAAAGTGCAGGTAGAATATAATAAGCCATTTAACTAAACAAAGTGTGCTTTCTTTTCTAAAGCTGGACACCCAGCCAAACAGCTGCACTTTACTGTCTATGAGTGACTTATAAATACTGACACAAAGCCTTCCCCTGGCACAGTCTACATCTAACTTCTAAGGACGAGGACGTACAAGTCCCTCATGCACAGGGGTCACAGAAGGACCAATTCAATCCTAGAAATTGAGTGCTGGGCTGCTCTTTAGATCCTACTGTAGGCACCCTTTAAAGGACCAGAAAATTTCACATAATATTAGCTATCTTGGTATCAAATAGAAAATAACAGGAGATTCCTCCTCATAGCAACCAGGATACACTCCATGGGGATTTGATCTCCAATTAAAAATAGCATGACCAAAAGAGCCACAAATAGCACATTAAATATTCTTAGACCCTGTTGTTAAAGCTGGAAAATGTTACCACGGTGGTTACAAAGAGTCTGGTAGGCTTTTGATATGGAGGAAAGGAAGGAGGAGCTAAAGAGCCAATAGGCATTTGTTCAGAGGTTGAAGCACTAGGGAGTCTTCATGTACAGATAAACCTGACTCCGAGGTGGTCTCAGAATCTGAAGGACACTTGCTCTTGGGATATGCAAACTGCCATTTGTTACAAGCATGAAGATAGTCACATCCCATCCCAGCTAAGAACTTGTCAAGAGCTGTTTTCTTAGAAGCTACTGGTTGGAGCAGCTTCCTTTCCACACTCTTTGTAAGCAGAATTAGATTTTATACTATTTAGTGAAGATGTCAATGTTCAAATCAATTGACAGAAGGTGATGACATGTGGCATTCACTCAGGCACAGTCAGCAAAAAGCAAGTCAAATCTGAGCCAAACGTCTCAAGGTCAGCCAAGTCAGGCTGCAATCCTGTCTCAGCAAATTCAAACAGATAATCTACTTCTAGATCTCATATGAATACTGAAGGACAAACAACTTTTAAAATAAACATTTCTGAAATATAACATAAACCAAGGAACTGTTATTTGTGAATAAACTTTCAGATCAGAATGTGCATCACAACCATTTAAGTTTTGATAATGTGGCTGGTAGAGAGGGCCTGTATGGCTCATTAAGTGGTATTTCTAGTTCAGACAGAAACCAGGAATTTAAAAAATGACATTTAGGCCCAAAAATCTAGTCTATAACTCTTGCAGTTTTTCTTCCAGAAGCACAGGCTACATTTTTTGGTCCCCTTTGCTCACCATTTGAGAGAACCCAGTCCCAGAACTCATCTCTGTGGAGGAGGAATGCTCAACAGAAGAGCTGGAAGGCAGTAGCCAGCAACAGCCATCTACATGTAATCTGTCCACCTGCACTGAGCTTGTGTGTGTGCTGTGTGTATCTGTGTTGGGGCAGAACCCAGGGCTCTTCTGCATGCTCGGAAAGTGTTCTACCCCTCAGCTATGTGCCAGATCTCTCCTCTTCTTTACTTTGAAAAAGGGTCTCACAAAGTGGCCTAGGTTGGCCTTGAACTGTGATCCTCTGCCTCTCCCCAGGAGATGGGATAACATGCTCCCAGACATGGCTTACACTGATGGATAAGTTGTAAGAGGAACATTTCCTGCACGTCAGGTAACCATGTAAATGATCACAAAATACTGTACTGTCATCCATCCTTCCCTCCAGAAGAAAATTAAGATGGCTTCATGTACCCTTATAAATAAAAAGTAAATAATAAAAGGCGCTGAACTGCTAAAGACAAATTATGGAAATAAAAACCCGATTACTTCAAAGTACACAGTTTCATTCTGCTTCCTTCAAAAGCAAGGGAAATTCGTAGCCCAGAGTAATACACAGAATCATGCTGTAAGCGGCAGGAAACATGCTTTCTTTTCAGAGTTCAAATGCAGGGAACTTGGCCTTTGTGGGGACTAACAGGTCAGCCAAGAAATATATTGTTCCAGCCATCCCTAGAGGAACAGAAAGAAGCACGTGTTACTACACCAAATGGCTCCATTTCATAAGGCTCTTTTTTTTTTTTTTAATTGATTTTAGGTCATGGGAAGCATCCTGTAATTCATACCCTGCATTCAATATCAGAGGCCACTATTTTTTGACACCGGGTTTCATGCAGTCCAGGCTGGCCTAAAACAAGTAAATGGCCTAGGATGACCTTGAATTGCTGATGTTCTGGTCTCTACTGTCTCCACCCCTTGAGTGCTGGGATTATAGAGATGTGGGTGTATGCCAATATGCCCAGTTTACGTAGTGTGGAAGATGAACTCAGGGCTTCAGGTAGACTAAGCAAGTACTGTAACAACTGAGCTACTCCCCAGCCTTGCTCACTGACATGACACTTCAGGAAATAAGGAGGTACATGTTTAAGAATGGACTATACAAACCAGTATGTGGTTACACCTGATTATCACCAAGCAGAATGGTAGTTGATGATCTTAGGAGCTAAGTCATGTGTGAAACATACCTTCAAAGAGGGAGAAGGGGGTGTCCGCTGTCCTGCACCCGTGCTCCCCGTAGTCTAAGCACCACTCAGCAAACTAAAAAGGAGACCGAATTCAATTACTGTAGTTATTTCTTCCGAATTCTAGGAACTCACAAAAATTGCCTGCGTTACTTTGTGAGAGACTGAAAGGAGAAAAGGCTGAGGAGTGGGAGGTTTGGAGGCAGCTGCATGGCTGAGGACAAGTTTAGTGAGCAGGAAGAACACTGTTGACAAAAGTGCAAAGAACACAGTAACCCTCCACCTTCAGCCTTTGCTCCTACAAATGCCCAAGCAGAATCTACCCTTTAAAGGGATGTTAACTGAACTGAACAGTTCTCGAGGTTTTCCTTAAACAACATGTGTACGAACTCTAGGCTCATGGACCTTTTCAGCCTCCCAAGGAGCTGCTTCTCCACGCCCAGCCTGGATCTTACCTTACAGGCCCTGTACAGATACTTCACATCCTGTGTGAGGTTGTAGAATGCCAGGAAAGCGTAGGCATTCCCTGCAGCACCATGGCACAACCCATAGCCCTTCTTCAGTAGCCCGTACTGCCAGATCACATCAGCACACTGCTGGGCATCATACAGGTAACGCTCCTCTTTGAACACCTGCAGAGTCAAGGCACATATGTGAGATCTGTTATCGGGGCTACAAAGCTCTTCCTGCCTGAGAAGGCAAGGTGGGGAAGAAAAGGAGGAGGCAGGCCCAGAAGTAAGGAATGCAGCAACAGGAAGTGCAGTACTTCCAACCACAAACCCTTACTGCTGACTTGTATCCTAGGTTTTGTCACCTTGACACAAGACTAGGCACACTTGGGAGGAGGGAACCTCCACTGAGAAACTGTCTTCCTCATACTGGCCTGTGCGCATGTCTGTGGGGGTATTTCCTTGATTGTTAACTGATGTGGGAGGAGGGCCTAGCCCACTGTTGGGGGTGCAGCCACCTGGCAGGTAGTCTTGGGCTGTGTAAGAAAGAAGGATGAGCAAGGCAGGGGAAAGGAATGAGTAACTAGCATCCATCCGTGGACTCTCCTTCACTTCCTGCCTCAGGTTCCTGTCCTGGCTTCCCTTCATGTTGGACTAACCTTTCCTTCCCTTCCCTACTCCCAGTTGCTTTTAGTCAGTGTATTATCACAGCAACAGAAAGCAAACTAATGTAACTAGCTTTGCTTTGTAAAATAACTGTACCTGATCGTGTGTGTTTGGTCTAAGCCGTGTGTGTGTGTGTGTGTGTGTGTGTGTGTGAGAGAGAGAGAGAGAGAGAGAGAGAGAGAGGGAGGGAGAGGGGGGGGAGAGGGAGGGAAGGAGGGAGGGACAGAGACAGAGACAGATGCAGCAGTAATACTGAACTGGCTACTTGCTCTTATCACCAATCCCCTTTAAAGAACACACTTGCCATACAACTTGAGGAACTGACACCCTTCACCATTAGAATGTCTTTACACACTGGGGAAGAATCTGTGAGCTGTTGTATTTTTGTGTGTTTGTGTACGTGTTCTTATGTGTGCACATGTGTGTAGTACCTTTGGAGGTCAAAGGTCCAGATCAGGTGTTTTCGCTAACTGCTGTTTCAACTATTTGTTAGGATAGTGTCTCCCTTACCCTGGGGCACAAGGACTGGGCAATGCTAGCTGACCAGCAGTTCTAGGGCCCTTCCTGTGTCCAGCTCCAGCACTAGGATTGCATTTTTATGTGTACAATACAATGGCATCACAGTCATGGAGTTGTGCACGCAGCATCACTTCCATTCTTACTACTACACATTAAGCAGCACTCCTGGTTTCCACTCTTGACCCTGACACCTTCTAATTTCTGTCTGTAAATGTCTAGACATTTCCCACTAGCCATCGGTCCATATAGATGCAATTTCCTCTTCTGTATTGCATTTCTGGGTGTCTGCTTATTTTGCTTGGCATGTTTTCAAAGTTTGTGAGTATTACAGTCTACATTAGAATTCCATCCCCTTTATAATTGGGTACACACCATATAGTTTATCTATATATTCATCTGTTGATGGATAGCAGATGCTTAGATATTTTTCACATTTGGCTTCGAGCAGAGCTGTTATGGATAGTCATTTGGTGTGTGTGTGGGGTGGTGGTGGTCTAGAGTGGAATTGCTAGGTTGTATGTCAAGGGCTTGATTTGTTTAAGAACCAGCAGTCTTTCTGCATGGCAGCTGTACCATTTCACATTGCTTTCCGTCATGCTTCTGGGGATTTATCTTGACTCTGCCACTTCTGTTATCATCCTGGCTACTCTGCCAGTGAAGCACCTTCCGGTGTTATGAGGATGGTGTCCACTGTGATAGGATGGACACTGGGAGAATGGATGCTAACTATCAGCACAATGACCTTAGCTGCACAACATGTTCACAATCCTTTCATGACTGAGATAGTGTTAAGGTATTCAAGTGTCTGCTATTTTGTTGTTGTTGTTAAACAAGAGAACATGAGATACCTTGTATGCTTGGATGAGCATATAGATGACCCCAGGAGCGCCGTGGCACCAGTGGACAAGCAGGTCTCTGGTATCATCCAAACATGGAGGGTAATTGCCAGAAGGAAACTTCAGCCGGCAGACAAAGTCTACACTGGGCTTCACCAAACTATGCAACTTTCCCTGGTTCACCTGAAGGCTGGGCTAAAAAGGACAAACAAGATATTACTTCTGCTGAAGAAAATGACATTCTTAAAACTCAAAATGAGTTTAAAACTAAACCAGAAAAAAAAAATCATGCCTAAAAAGGAAATGTGAAGTCATTAAAAGGCGTCACACCTCTCCCGATTTCCTCATCTGCTTGCTAGATAGTCTCATTTTAATCTTGTTTTATGATTTTAAAGAAATGGGACAAACTACGGTTGGGCCATTATTGAACTCTTAAGGCCTTCTGTACGTGTTATTTCCAACAATTGCTGTTACGGACATGTTCATAGGAACTCTTTCCAAGTCAATACTTGCAAACAAGGGTGAAATAGACGTTTGTTGAGTGCAGAGACCTGGCTGCCGCTTTAAGACAGAGAGGTGGTGGGTGCTGCCTGTAACAGAAGGACACAGGATGGGGGACCTGAGACCTGAGGTAGAGGTGCAGTATGTCCAACACCCAATTGGGAATGACTTGTATGCTGGATTATTCTGATACTAGGACATGAGAGGTTCATAAGTCATGGTGATACAAGGCACATGGGTGTTATTTTGAATATAATCTTGTCATTTACTTTTTGATACTGTTTTTAATTCAGGGCCTGTTCATTATTTAAAAGACACAGGGAACAAACAGGGCATGCGGAATGAGGGGTGCACAGTCAGTGGACGTTGCTGGAAATGACAAGATGTAGTATGTTCTTAGCATTTTGTGTTCTTCAAGACATGTAAGAATAGACTTTACATGAAGATTATTCAATACAAAGTATTAAAGCGGAGTGAGTCTCCTCAGGAGTTATCCAACATGGTCTAGAAATAATGCTGTTCAATGTTGATAGCTAGGCACAGTCACGAACTGATTTTCATTACTAAAACCTTCATAATTTCAAGTAGATAACTTGGAAATTAAAAAAATCAATACTATATTTTTCATATTTCTTATTAGAGCTAGCAAAAAGAGGCAGGGTAGCTATCTCTTGGCTATCAGATTTAATAACAGGTTAAAAAAGCTACCCATTCACTGATATATACGATTTTTAACTCATCCTGAATGTCAAAAGACACAAACCCTCTTTTCATGAAAGATGTTTAAGAATCTACATGTAGTTCTAGAAATAAGGGTCACCAAGGTAACATTCCAGAAAAAGGAATTTAAATCTTGGCTGTTAAAAATGCTAATTATATAACTTCTACTAGAAAATAGAATAAGTGAATGAATGAATGAATGAATGGCCTCTCATCACTGCTCCCAAACTGTGACTCTATTCTACAGCAATCATGGGTTGAGAAGAGGTATGACATGGTTTTGTATTCTTGCAGCTAGTACGCGACATATACATCCATGCACTATGCTGGACACACGAGTAACAATACTTTCATTTATGTGACACTGTGATTTCCTTCTGCCAAAAATTCTCATTTGCAAGCACCAATTGTTGCCTTAGAACTCCACACCCTCAGAGTTCTCTTTCTGACCTTCCCCAAATCAAGTTTATTAGAGTGAGTTCTATTTGTCTTCTGTCTTTCTAACGTTGGGCGATGTCCCTCACTACTGTCAGAACCTGAGAACTATGGGGCATAACACAAAATCCACTGGTAGTCTTCCTGGCTTTGCCCTCCCAGTGAGCCTTAGGCAGTGTGTGCTCACTGATTTTTCTTCTCTTTTTCTTTATTGATTTTTGATTTTACTCCTAAAGTTTGTTCCAGTGGGTTTTCTTTATAATAGTGAATAATACTTATAACTCAGGGTATTTTCTGAGAGAGGAGAGCAAAGAGCACTGCACAGAGAATCAGAGGTCATGATCCTGCTCCAGGGCACACTGGGAGTACATGTCACCTGGTTTAAACAGCATCCCCAGGACGTGTGTCTTCAGGCTACTGCACCTCTACTGAGGTCAGATGACTGCAGGGAGTGTGACTCGGTGGGTGACAGACAGGAAGACAGCATCAGGATCTGCCCCTAGCTAAGACAGCTACGGTCTCACCTTAAGCATCCCTTACCTGCATCAGGTAGTAATAAATGCCCGCCAAGCCATGAGCAGCCCCCACGTAATATTCCTGGTACCACTCATACATCAGAGGAGACTTTGCCGCAAAGTTTCTCTTTCTAGATAGGCTTTCCCCAGAGGTTAGGATAGTTTCACAAATCTACAGGGAGAAAGCCAAGCAAAATAACAAGATGGTTAGACAAGTATTCTTGGTAGAGGCAAGGGACTTTTTGTTAAGAAGTGCTGAATTACTAGAAGGGAATCAGACACTATCTTCTACCAGGAAGGACACAGTTCCCTTCTGAGATGTGTGAATACATGCTGTCTAGCAGACTGAGGCTGGGGAGGACCCCCAACTCTCTTTATTAGCACTTTAAGAATCAACACATCTTCCGAAGAAAAGCACAAACTCCTCCTGGCACTGAAGGAGATACTTATGTGTGAGAGATGAGCTCTGGCCTTCATCTGCCCAGAAGGACCTTTGAACCAGCAAATAGAGCAGGATGGCCTTCTGACTCCCCTGGCTCCTGCCAGAGCTTCCCACAGACCGAGTGTGAAGCTGTGGCTCTCTGACTTGTGCCTCAGTTATAGAGGTCAAACCCATGGTTACGGAAGCAGCCGCCTAAGACTCCTAAACCCCACAGATCTGTATTACCTGCTGAATATGGCTCTGAGGAATCTTCTCCTGTCCAAAGTTCTTATTGACAAAAAGCAGAGCAAAGATGTAGCCTATGCGGCCATAGAGCATTTCATTTGGTACGTGGGGATCAATCTTATTTAGGTGAATGAGCCTAGGAATAGAAACATGTGTCTATGATCACCTGGCAGGGGTCAGACACTGGCATATCAAGTGGTTCATTAAAAAAAAATACATATAAACACCAACACATAAATCATACCTAAAATCACAGTTAAAATTAGCCCCATATCGAGTTCACAATGGAACTGGTTAAACACCAGGAGAATGTACAAGTAAGAGCTAGGTTCCCTGATTCTCCCTAGTGACTCACATGTGTTGGCTCTAAGGCTTGCGCTTAAGCAGTGGGGATGGGGAGCTAGCCAAGTGCCGCCTCATAGCACTTAGCCCAGCTAATGGATGATGCTCAGAGAGCTACTGGCTTTAATAAAATGCTTGCTGCATCTTACCCGCCTTCACTGCAGCCTGGTTGGCTGGCCACAAGGTAACACATACAATCCGTCTATTTCTAGATCTATGTACATATAAGAACAAATACATGTATATATAAGTATGAATTTAAGCTAGCACAGTACTGCAACACCTCTCAAGACCTACCGAGCATACATTCTTTGTAAGTGGCAAAACTATATCCTGTGGAATGGAACATTATACCTTATTAGGTTCTCATTGCTGTATGCATTGCAGCTTTTTCAATGTTTCTATGGGTTCTGTTTCCAGTTAAGTAGCACCAAGTGGACTCCACCCTTCCCTCTCCCATTAAACACAGTGCCAACAACCTGGACAGGATATACATGGTAGCTATTTGAGTACTTTGGAAAGGAAATGACAGCTAATAGTGGGGTAGAATCTGGCATACTAAATTGGAGGGTTCTTTTCCTCTTCCAATATTCCCTTGGCCTGATTTCAGTACAGGCCAAAACACAGAAGTGGGCACCTGGGGGCTGACAATGACCCCAGAAGAAGTTCTGACTCAAGGATGAACAGGAAAGGAAGGTCCTTAATAAAAAAATAAGACCCCCCTCTCTCTAACAAGGAAGTAGGCATCAAAAGCCTCAAGCAGAAGCAACTGCAGGGAACCCACAGGCGCCAGCTCTGTAAGGGAGACACTAGAGACCTTCCTCAGAGACTAGAGGACTAGAGGCACCGTCTGCACTGTGGTTCCAGGGAACGGGTAAACCCTGCTGCTTACCTAACTTCTGTGTCTCTCAGCCCAGACGAGGCACAGGCTAAAACATGGGCAGCTGAGCAACAGAACGCCAGGCAACCAGAAAGTGGGGAGAGCCCAGGGGAGGACACTTACAAGAGAACACACACACTAGGCAGCTACAACTCTGAGAATGAGTTTGTGTGAGTGTTTTGTTTGGTTCAGGGTGTGTGTGTGTGTGTTCTTGCTGTTTTAGAATTTTTAATCACATGGAGTTTCAAAAACGCACCTCAAATTTCTCTAAATCATCTATGAGCTTCAATGGGATTCCCATGTAAGTTATTAAAACACTTTACATTTTGGTCAAAACTTGATATTTACTATAAAAACCCAGAGCCTTTCTGGAAAATCAAATGTTCTCTGGTATTTTACAATATACTAAACTCCATGTCCCATCTCTTAGAATGAATTCTGACTGTAAAATTCTGTTTGCTGTCAGGCTGAAAGCTCACTTTTGGACCATCAGCCTATGGCGGAACAGCACTGGCAGTATTACAGCTCACAGGATGGATGGAGTCAATGCGTACAGTGACTCAACACTTTCTACCAGAAGCCACACCAAGAACTGGTTAATAAAAGCAGCAAGGAATTTTAGGAAAGGGCTTTCTTGGTGGAATGAGCTGACAGGGTTGCAGGTGTGGACTGTGTACCACCTTCCTTGGGCTTTCTCTAAGCTACATGAGCAGGCTATGAAACTATCATATGTGGTCTTATTTCTAGTAAATATTTGCCATAACCCCTGCAGGCCAACAGTATTTACCCAGATCAAAACCACCAGAAACTCAGGCACACAAAACCATGGTAACTGTTCCAACAGGTCAGCTGCACACCAGTGCACACAGCAAAGATCTAGTTAGGCAGAAGAGCATTTGTGAGAAAGGAAATATTCCTCTCACATTCCCTACTCTACCTTGGGTCTATCATCTACTGGGAGGGAGGCACACTTGGTGCCTGAAATGAAGACCTGTTCCTGTAAGCAGAATGAGATGACTGTGTTTAAAGCAGCTGGCGGATAGGCAACAAGGGCTGAGGAAAGGTATAAGGGATTCCTGTTTTTAAAAATGAAACACATTTTAAAATTAGATTTATTCTTCGTATTTTATACATGAGTGTTTCATTTAGTGATACACTGCAGCACACCTGGGCCTGGGCCTGCAGTGGTCAGAGAAGGTATGGAATCCCCTGGGCTGGAGTCACGGAGGTTGTGAGTCACCATGTGGATGCTGGGAATTGAGCCTCGGTCCTTTGCAAGAGCAATCAGTGCTCTGCTCTTAATCCCTAGGCCCTCTCTCCACTTCTGGAATAAAGGGTATTTTATGGCTGCTTGCTCCTCGGTAGAAAGAGGCTTACAGAAGAATGACATGCTGCAAGTGACTGGTGCACCTCAATTAGAAAGTATGTAAAGGCTAGCTCCCACCTTCTTCATTCCCCGTCACAACAATAGGACACACTGGCAGTGCAACAGTGTCTCAGGGTCAGGGTCACCATGGCAGACACTTGTCTCCTTGTAATACTCTAAGCTTCGCTCATGCCACCAGGCTGTGTGAGTGGCAGATCATGGTATGGCTGTTTTCCACACTCCCTCCCTCCTTGTCATCTATTGTTGCAGGGCTAGAATGGCCACAGTGTCATGGGCAGGATGCTCAAGTGCCCATTCTGACTTACTTCCTCAGCCTCCAATGACTCCTGTACTCAAAGAAGTCACAAATGGCAAAATTTATTTTTATTTTCATTTTGTTTTTTTGAGAAAGGGTTTCCCTGTGTAGTCCTGGTTGTTCTGGAACTTGTTCTGTAAACCAGGTTGGCCTCAAACTCACAGAGATCTGACTGCCTTGCCTCCCAAGTGCCACCACTGCTCAGCTAATAAATATAATTTTTTTTTTATAGTCAAGGTCAATCCTGATGGTAACAAAGTAAAATCAAAAAATGATGTAGCACTTTGGGGCTACTGAATCAGGTTAATACTGTAAATACTGGTATTGGTGAGGCTGTAAGGGATGTATGTATATGTATGTATGTATGTATGTATGTATATATATATATGTATATATGTATATATATATATATGCACATATATTCATGTATATATATTTTATTTAAAATATTTATTATATACTTAGTTATATATAATGTTTTCTGTTTCTTAGAGGGTGAACTATTTCTAGAGGGATTTGTCTAAGATGTCTTACATGCCTTATGATCCAACAATTTCAATTTGTTGTTTTTCAGTATATGCCTACGCAGGTCTTTGAGGAATGCAAATGACTGGCACACGTACTCTAAATCATTTTTCAGAATGCTTCTACAAAGGGTGCTATAAAGATTTTTGTGCCTTGTTTTGCTACTAAAACCTATGCTGAGTAACCAGGCAGTTCCAGGCTCTCCATGGAGTAAGAAGCGTCACAGAAGCCGAGCAATAAGCTGGAACACACTATATACACTGCTAGCACCTGGGAGGTGCAGGCAGAATCAGTTCTTGGTCATTCTGGGCTACAGAAGACTCTCCCTTTGAAACACATTTACAGAAACAGAAGATTTCACACAGAAGAGCCCTCAGAGCTCAGAGATGCTTCTGAGAGGATCTGGAAGGGCAATCGACATGGCCCCAGGCAGAGAAACTTGGACAGCCCCTCATTTTCAAAGAACTTGAAAACATTTGCTAAGAAAACCATACTTCTGTTTTTTCCCTTATGACATAACTTGTATCTAAGTAACACTGGGGCTAAGAAAACAAATCTGTCCACTATATACAAGCTCAGCTACTGCAGTGACCAGTACACTTGTCTCAAGGTCAGATTAGAATTGTTAATCAAGTATTAATACAAATGCATCAATCCCACAGATTTTGGAAACAAAAATGAACTTGATTTACTTTTGCAAAGAAACTGAAGGAACTATTTAAAAAGGAAGACTTTGGTGTCATTTCTGCCTTAGGAAATATAATTATGAACAATTACTGCATTCAGTTCAATGAAGATCTTAACAAAACAGTTTAACTATAATGTTTTCACCTACACTACCACTAGGTGGTGATATATAATTAACATTTTAAAACCATAGTCATTTGCACTAGGGCTGGTCATAGCAGAATATGGAATACAGTTTAAATGTTTATAGACACACACTGTGTAGAGCCAGTATCTCCCAACAGCAGAGTTTAGACTAATAAGACACATGGCATTTCTTTTCTAGATCAGAATTCATCATCACTTATTAGTGTTACTGCTTACTAAAGGTGGGGCTTAGCTATGCACTTCGCATGCTACATTCTGGAGTTAAAATAGCAAGTGCATTTGAAGATCATAAAGGTGGTTTTGTATCCTTCTGGAAACTCTCAAACCAGAAGTACATTTCACGGCTCCATTAATCTGTTTAGGTGGGAAATTAATACAAACACGTTGTTAGAAGAGAGCAATGCATCAGTGAATGTCACTAGAGGAAGAATAAAGACACGCAGTGACCAGAGTGCCCTGCTAGGCATATATTGACACTTCCCCAGGGCATTAATGGAACCTTCTGTCTTGGATTATATCCAAAGACTTATAACGGGGAAGTCTTTTTCTAATTCATCTCAGTACAACACACATCTCATTCTCTGTCCAAAAATCCACAGCTCCTCCTCACCCTAACCACCAGCCTCCAAGTTCTGCTCTATCTGCCAGGCTGGTCACCTACTATGGCAGACAGGTGATGCCTTCTAAGTGCATTTAGACACCAAGAACTCTATGCAGACTAGACCTGGATTTACCAGACAGCAGAGAGAAGTGGTGAGAGTTCTGTCATTCAAGCAGGCCATTCGTATTCACTGGTTCTCATTCATCCCTCCACCCCTTGTGGAAGTTAGAGACCTCTATCCTCCATTTGAAAAGTGTAAATCCTATTCATTCTGAAAATCCTTCAAGAAGAGTCTATCTACTTTTGGAAGCTAAAGATCCCCAGAGGCAAGGTTAGGAACTAAAATCTAAAGGAAACTGATTTCTTTGGATTCTGGTTTCTTTATTATTAATAAAAACATTATTATTATTTTTTTAATATTCAAGGCAAAGATCCACCAACGGACCCAGGAGCTCCAGCCAAGAGAGATGGCTGAGTTGAGATCACCTGGCTGGAACAATGTGGTCTGTCCAGTTGTCAGTGGTAGTGCAGGAAGCCTGCTGGTTCTTTTTTTTAAATATTTTCTGCAACAGATGGTGCCCAATGTGGGGCACAAATCCAAGACCCTTGGATTAAAAGTCCCATGCTCTACTGACTGAGCTAGCCAGACTCAAAGAAACAACTGAGCATCTTACCTCCAGGTGAGGCTGTACATTTATGGCTAGGTCACCACTGGGCAGAAAATTGGCAATCTTTCCTGCCAATCTGTACTGTTCTTGAAAAGACACAATTGACAGCTTAGGACAGCTTAGTTCTGCTGAGACAGAGTAGGCTAGTCCTTAATATTCCTGTATCTCAAAGGTCTGTCAAATGAACCTGGGCCAGAAGGCTGACGACAGATAGATGCTCCAACTTCCTGACTTACTGGGGTTGTGTAGGCAGTCAGCTGTCTCTGCAATTTATCTCAGTTCTGGAAGCTGTGTTAGGCTTCCTATATCTTCAGATATGTTGGTCATTCTCAGATTTCTGATGGGGTTGAAAAACTACTTATAGTCACATAGCCAACCCAGGCTATTTACTTTGAGAGGAACAGATTTGAGAGCATAGTTTTCAGATGGCATTCAATCTGAAACCAAGATATAAGTCAGGTGCAGAATTATAGTCTTTTAAGTTAGGATAGAGGACAGTGTTTTATTTTATTGACAAAAATGTTGGATTGGGTATTAGATTTATCTTATATCTTATAAGTTACAACATGGTAATAGTTGTGTTCAATTTATATTGAGAGAAAAGTTTTTTTTTCTAATTTAATTAAACAGAAAGGGTGTTAAGTCAAAGGATTTCCCTGTCCAATTACATTAGTGAGGAGGAGGCCTGTGATTGGACAAGGAAAAGGGAGGCGGAGCTAAGGGTTGCAGAGACAGCATCTCAAGAGAAGGGGAGGAGAAGAATAGAGGCAGACCTGAATCAGCATGGCTTGACCAGCCACAGGTAGTTATGGTATCATAAGGTTAGAATAATTGGGATAAAACTTTTATCATTATCAACTGGCTCTGAAATTATTGTATTGGCATCTTGTAAATGGAGACTTTATTGATACATAAATCTGATTGGTTAATTATAAGCTTTAAGAGTTCTGATTCTACTAGGTAAATGGATGTTGTGATGGTTGACCATGGGGTGGATGGACACTGTGTGGGCCTGGCAGCAAAGATCTGCCAAGGGACCCAGGAGCTCTGGCCAATAGAGAGATGGCCCAGTTGAGATCACCCAGCTGGAGCCATGTGGTCCGCAGGTTGTTGTTGGTAGCGCAGGAAGCCTGCTGGTTCCTTTTTTAAAAAAAATATTTCCCACAACATGTTTGCTCTTTCAAACTCAAAATTCTGATTTTTTTTTTTCGAGACAGGGTTTCTCTGTATAGCCCAGGCTGTCCTGGAACTCACTTTGTAGACCCAGCTGGCCTTGAACTCAGAAATCTGCCTGCCTCTGCTACCCGAGTGCTGGGATTAAAGGCGTGCGCCACCACGCCTGGTCAAAATTCTGACTTTGAGAGTCTATTCCACCAAGAAAATGCTGGAATGGTAAATGGGTGGTGTGGCCACTGGGAAGGAAACCAGTGTGTGACCCGCAGAGGTGAGCCCACAGGTCGATGGTTCACTAAGCAGCAGAGTAAGCAAGCCATTGACTCAATCTGACGTATCAAGTGAAACTAAACCAAAGGAATGTTTGCCACAAAGGAGGAGGAGATGCAGAAGGTTAAGCAAACACTGCAGTTCCCAACAGAGCTCATGAAACAAAGAAGCTAGGCAGGCAAGACTGGGACCAAAAGTCCCTTTCACACTCATATTCGCATACACATGTGACTATAAGCATAACTACACACACACACACACACACACACACACACACACCTCGTTTGAGACAATCTTACTCTATAGACCAGCCGGGCCTAGAGCTTACTACATGGCCCAGAATGGCCTTGAATTTATAGAAATCCTCCTCCCTCAACTTTCCAAGTGTTAGGATCATGGATGGGAGCCACCATGCCTGATCTCACCTTCTATATTTTAACTGGACATAACAAGCTTACTGGCCATAAATAAAATGTCCTTGAAGTGTCATAAAGATATTTAAAAATATGTATATCATAAAAGGTACTTATAACCAAGGTATCAAGTAAACAATAACTAAGTCTTAGCTTACTCTTCGGAGTATTTTAATTTTAATAAAGCAATCGTGGCCTGTTACCACTTCCCAGTGTTTCTTAGGACAGGTCCTTAGGATAAGAGGAGAAGGCTGACATGACTAGAAAGAGAACATGGCTGTGGCCTAGGGTTGCAGGATTCCTCCACACATGCTCATGAGACTATGTGCAAACAGGGAGAGGAGTGCATGGAAATTTGTGTAACCAGTATCGAGCACAAACGCCAATCTGTTTCAACACCTTATTTCCAGAAAATACCATTAAAATTCTTAACAAGACAGGTTACTAGTTGGCCACTGTATTTCAGGGAAGATGACCTTGTGTGACAAACTGGAACCACTATAATGTATCTGCTAGTAATTCAGAGTGAGACTGAAGAATACTGTCTTAGAGATCTTAAATGCCAACTGGCTTTAATAAATAAGAAAGGTAGGCTCTATGTCTCAGCCTTAAGTAAGTATCCAACAGTTCTGCACTAGCCAGTCATGTATCTGCAATGGAAGAAACTTACTTTGTGTAGACTTTTAGAGAAATTATTGCTTTGTATCCTCTACCATTCTGGTCAAGCTTGGTGACAGTTTTTAAAATTCATATTTTAATTGTATTTTTTGTACACCCATGAGTCTATTGAAGGTTCAAGAACATGGGCTTGGTTGTCAAAAATGCATGGGAATCTTATCAGTTGCCGTCCCCTACCCTCTGCAGCCACTGACCACTGAGAAGATGATCAGGGCTGCTGTGGCCTGTGACTCCTTCCCTCTCCATGAAAGGATGCTGGTAAGACTGATGTGCAGGTCTCTTGTAGGTAATCAAAGCTGCTATACCACACCCACAGAGTAGGATGTCACACCCACAGAGTAGGATGTCACACCCACAGGGCAGGATGCCACACCCACAGAGTAGGATACCACACCCACAGAGTAGGATGTCACACCCACAGAGTAGGATGCCACACCCACAGAGTAGGATGCCACACCCACAGAGTAGGATGTCACACCCACAGAGTAGGATGTCACACCCACAGGGCAGGATTCCAGCGGTTCCCTAAGCTCTCCCATTCGTTCTAGCTCTCTTGATATTCTCTGAGACTGGAGGGGTGACATGATGCCTTCTCAGGGCTAAATGCTTAACAGTAACTTATTTTCAATGCTTAGATCAGTTTTAAGGCTCTATAGTAGCTGCCATCCAGTGCAGAAAGCAGCTTTTCTGACAAAAACAGACAATAGCACTGACCTGTGGGCATCAACATAAATAATTAGATGGTAATCTGACAGGTGCATCATGTCCTTTTAGCAAAACAACAGCAGTAGCTTCCCCAGCAGGGCATACGACCTCTTCTGCCATGGGCTTCTAACCAGGCTTACAGTACCAGACATAAACTCCTTCCTGGTGAGTGGCTTCAGATCAGTAAGAAAACAGCTGGTTACCCTATTAGTCCCACCTGTACTGCACCAGCGGGTACATCCAGCTCCGAGGTCAGTAGTACAAACCACAGGGTTCATAGCTGCGTAATGTCACCCCCCCTCCCCCGCAGCAGCATCTTCCAGCACTATGAGGACTAGCCAGCATGCAGAAAGCTTGTGTAGCTTTATATTAAATCATTCTTGGCCAAAAGTTTTTTTTTCTATACATATTAGATAATGTGGCTTTTCATTTGAAGTTGGACTATATAATTTGTGGCTTCTGACAGATATAAGCACAGTTATATTAACAATGTCAATGCAGAAAATTATTATATTGATTCATAAAATGTTATAGTTACAACAAAAGATTCTTTCGCTTCTTTTCTGTGGTTATAATTTCCAGTAGGAAAANTTTTTTTTTCTATACATATTAGATAATGTGGCTTTTCATTTGAAGTTGGACTATATAATTTGTGGCTTCTGACAGATATAAGCACAGTTATATTAACAATGTCAATGCAGAAAATTATTATATTGATTCATAAAATGTTATAGTTACAACAAAAGATTCTTTCGCTTCTTTTCTGTGGTTATAATTTCCAGTAGGAAAAAAATTGTTATAATGAAAAAGTACTAGTTTATGGGACAAAATCTGGGGAGAATGGAGAACTTCTGTATGTGTGCATACATATACAAGTTATACATCCACCAAGCAATACAGGAATGAATAATTCCTTCTTTGTAGCGTAAGTACAACTTGAACAGCACAAAGAGCCTACTGATGAACTACACACACAGACCAGAATTTTTGTTAGGCATCCATGAGACTGGTTCTGGCACCCCAAAGATACTAAAAGATACTGACAATCACATCCATCATATAAAATGGGTGATCAATACAAAACCCATGGATATCTTCACTTATGCTTTGAAGCAGATTATACCTAAAGTGCTCTGTAAATAAAGTCACACTGTTTAGGGAATAGCACAAACTTTTTGCCCAACACTTTTGTGTTATTGCTGATTGAATCTCTGGATGGAAACCCATGGGTATGGAAGGACAATATATATTAATGAAGGAATTCCTCAACTAACTAAATTGATAACTATGCATTTCTAGCAGCAATTATAAGAAAAAGAATGAGAATATAAAACCACAGGAGACTCTGGGACAATCATGTTAGAAATGCAACTCCACCTGCTGACACAGGTTCTCAGTGAGGACTCTGTGAACGAGCGTCTGTGGGGCTGCATACCAGTCCAGCTTCTTAGGAGATCAAAAGACTGCTCAATAACTTACAAAGCGGGATTTCAGGTGTGCCCCCAACCCAGCTAGAATAGCAGCCTCGCCCTCGCATTAGTTTTTGGTCCCTGCTTTACAAGGAGACACTTCCTTTCCAAATGTGGATTCTGGGAAGCACCATGAATTAGTCATGCCATGATCCCAGGCTTTGATCCCAGGGAATTGATATTTGATCTGGACCACATCAGTGTGGGCTACTGTGTACTAAGATAAGGATTACAAGGCTATTGCTTAACTATAAGAGGAACATGAGAACTGACCAAAAGCAGGGGAAGGATTTACCTATGAGAGAAAAGCAAACTCAGTCAAACGCTCTTGTGTTAGCATAATGCAGAATCCTAATGATGTCTAGGCAACGATCCTCATAAGCAAACATGGTTACCTTGTGATGCAATCCTCTGCCTGCTTCTCACTGTTCATCTTGTGGTACAGCACAGCAGCCACAGCCAGGGGGCCTGCATCGCCACACAGGAAGGTGATGGAACGCCTGCTCAGACAGTTTAGGCTTTGCTTTACATAGCTGTGCGCCATCTGTAGATAGGCTGGGTCCCCAAAAACATTGTGGAGGTGTAGGTAAAGCACAGCAATGCCTGGAATGTAAGCAGAAGGGTGTGGGGATAAGGACAGGCAACTCACTGTCGTTTGGGTGTCTTATCTGCTCATCTGGGCTGAGGTTTATGAGCTGTGTGATGTCATCTGCAAGTTCCAGTGACTTTTCTTCTAGCCTCAGCTCTAAGAATGAGGCAGAGGGAATCTTTACTGTTAAAACTCTGTTAAGTAGTAAAGACTTTTGAAGACTTAGCCAAGGCAGAAACACAGACACATTGGCTATAACTAATGTATTTTTGTCCGATGGCTGTTCTGTTAATTAATAATGATCAAGATACATTATCTTTGTGACATAAAGCAATTCAAATGAAAAAGCTAACTTCTCTTTCAACAAAAGGTAAACGTTTTTGTTGGTGAGAGGCTAGCTTGTGTCACGGAGTCCTAGACTCTGGTTCCCTGTCAAGGACACCCCCTTTCCCCATGCACTACTTTGGAGACTAACATAAGAGCTGCCAATGACTTTGCCGTGGTCCCACTCACCTTGCAACTTGTCCTCCCCTAAAGCCTAGGGAGTAACTGAGGCAGTGTGTGCAAATCCTTAACACAAATGCCTCTCACAGGGGACACAGCTCTCCCTCTGAAGCCAGCTCAGTGAGAAGCAGTCAGAGATGTGTAGAAGTGTGTCTGCCTAAAGCATTTCCAGAAACACTTTTTTCTGAAAAGTACATTTTCCATCTCATTTACCATTTTTAGGAGACACAGAGCCTATGTTTAAATCTAAATTAATAGAGCCAATCTCTTCATGGATTTCAACGCAGTAAAAATGCAGTCTGCAGAATTACTTCTCACTGTACTGAGGACAATTTTAAATTCAGATACTTTTCTCATTTTGCATGGGTAATCTCCAAAGCTTTGTGTTACAGACAATTCAATTTCACATGTATATTAAGGCCAAGTTTTCATTTCCTGCCAAAGTTAATAACCTTGTCTGCTCTTTCAAAGCAGCATGGTGTTAGTAATTCCAGAAGTTGATGAGCAGATGTTAGGACGCGCAAGGTTTGTAGACAAGTGTACAGGGCTGTGTGCGTGGCGAGGGAAGAAAGCCCTCCTTTTCACAAATGATCAACATCAAGAGCTTCTCCCAGAATTACCTCCCTAATGGGCTTCATCGCCACCCACATCACGCACCTGCCGGTAATCCACTTAAACTGCTGCCCTTCCACTTCCCTTCTGTTCCCACTACCGCTGCAACCCCCCTAATTAAGTGATGTTAGCACCAAAGCCAGATAATGAATGACACGATTCGTATCTAGGAAATCAGACTGTGATTAATTACAAGCCCAGTGACACTTTCCCTTTTGGACCCCTGTCTCTCATGATCAACAATTCCTTTTGTCTTAAGCGGTTAACAAACACCTAGTATGTCTCACAATTATAAGACCTTACACATTCCTAGTGAAAACTGTAGAATCTTTTGGTTGATTCTTTTCTGATGAGCACAGAGCTATGTCTTGAGCTTCCTGGAGTCCATAGGCCCAAGTCCCATTTCCCTCTTCCTCCTTTTCTGGGCCTTGATGCCATATTTTGATTAGGCAGTCCATTCCTGGAGTATGATTTCTTCCTGCACAAAGCATCCATGGAAAGAAAGGGCTTGAAGTGCTGAATGTTGCTGCCAATATCCTTGGACCTACTTACAATCCAGCTCAGGTCAGGAGAATAGACAAAACGCTTAGGTCAGACAGATTTCATTTCTCACCAACATGTTTAAATTCAGTAATAGAAAAAGTGAGGAAATGAACTACCTGTGGCTTAAAGTCCTGAGTCCAATCCTCAGACCTCCTTACCCCCAACCCTGATAATGCACACATACCTTCCTCTTTGCACAGATATCAGAGACTCAAAGATAGTCAGAAAGGTAGAAACCAAGATGCAGCAGCCAGCAGTCCTGCTGATAAGCAATCAGCCTGGCCTTGGCTGTACATTGGAAATCTTAGAACACTGAAAGGCTGCACATACAAACTGGGTTCCTTCCTCTGCCTACTCTTGCATTGCAGAGGCGGCTACCTTTAATGATGTCATCTCCTGTTTGACTCCCTACCTTCCAATTTCTAAGGTTTTTTTTTTTTTTTTTTTTTTTTTGGAAAGCCAATAGGACGCTGGTGATGCTAGGAGATGGTGGTCTAGTTCCCTGAGAGCTAACTTACAGCCATGCCAGACCCTAGGCTGTCTACTAACAACAAGAGAGAGAATGTCTTATAAAATCCACTGCTATTTAAGTATACTGCCTCATGCTGTTAAGACCAGTCCTAGAGAATAAAGCTCTTTATAAAGCTAGAGAGGTAGTAGCAGAGCTCAGGTTTAGTCAGTTGATGGTGGTGCTTTCAGGATATTGGAAACTACTCTCAACAATAAAAGAACTTCTGGGGGAATCGCCATCCATAATCTCAAGCTGTACTACAGAGCAATCCTGATATAAAATAGCATGGTATTGGTACAGAGACAGGCGGGAAGATCAATGGAATAGAACTGAAGACCCAGAAATGAACCCACACATAGTCTCTTGATCTTTGACAAAGGAGCTAAAACCATCCAGTGGAAGAAAGCATTTTCAACAAATGGTGCTGGTTCAACTAGCAGTCAGCATGTAGAAAAATGCAAATCAATCCATTCTTATCTCCTTTTACAAAGCTCAAGTCCAAGTGGATCCAGGACCTCTACATAAAACCAGAGACACTGAAACTTATACAGGAGAAAGTGGGGAAGAGCCTCGAACACAAGGGCACAGAGAAAAGATTCCTGAACAGAATACCAATGGCTTATGCTCTAAGATCAAGAATTGACAAATGGGACCTCATAAAATTGCAAAGCTCTGTAAGGCAAAGGACATTGTCAATAGGACAAAAAGGCAACCAACAGATGAGGAAAAGATCTTTACCAATCCTATATCCGATAGAGGGCTAATATACAATATATACAAAAAACTCAAGAAGTTAGACTCCAGAGAACCAAATAACCCTATTAGAAAATGGGGTACAGAGCTAAACAAAGAATTTTCAACTGAGGAATATTAAATGGCCAAGAAGCACTGAAAGAAATATTCCAACATCCTTAGTCATCAGAGAAATGCAAATCGAAATGTATCATTTTGAGCAGAGAATAACATAATGGTATTTTTAAAAAACCTCACTATAGAGCCGGGCGTGGTGGCGCACGCCTTTAATCCCAGCACTTGGGAGGCAGAGACAGGCGGATTTCTGAGTTCGAGGCCAGCCTGGTCTACAAAGTGAGTTCCAGGACAGCCAGGGCTACACAGAGAAACCCTGTCTTGAAAAACCAAAAAAAAAAAACCTCACTATAGCTGCCCTGTTGGGGTTGGAACAGTGGACACCGGATGATAGAGGGTGCAACAAGAGCAGGAGTGAGGACAGGGCAGCAGAGACCCTGTGGCATGAACCTGCCTGGGGTAACCCAGCAGGATGTGGTGGTGGATGGGTGACAGGCAACCACCCTGCTGGCTCCTCCATATCCCTGGTCCACAGTTCTGTGGGCGCCAGCAGCATGGCAGCACAGGCAGACCACCACTGTGTCCACAGAGAGACCCATCTTTAAATACACTGCTGGTCTTTAAAAGGCACTGAATTTCAGGAGGAAAATGCTCTGTGCTAACACAGCTGAGCAAGGGGCTCGATCAGTAACTGATGTTCAGAGTGGTGTCTGTCAGAATTTAAACCTATCATAGAACACACAACTTCTTAAAAACAAGACAGCAGCCATTTGTAATTAAGTGTGTTCTTTGGTTTATGCCTGAACTTTGCACCCTATCTGCTACGCAAGGGCTACAAAAACAGAAATATGCTTCCTTTTTCTATTTTTTAACTTTCTGTATCATATTAGGAAATACTTAAATATTATTTAAGTTTTGATTATATTTAATTGGAAAAATAAGCCTCATGTACCTTTTTTATTTTAGAAATATATTATTTAAAAATATAAAAGCCTTCTTTTCATGAATCCAGATAAATTTTGACATTTTCATGAAACAAAAAACTTAAAAGTCTTAACATTTTTTCTTTTAGAAATCACATTTTGTTGTCTGAGTGTGTGTGTGTATGCCATGACATATATGTGGAACCAGAGGGTGACTTGTGGGCATCTGTTCTTTCTTGATAATCCCGTGTGGGTCCAGGCGATGGCAATCAGGGTCTGAGGCCTGGCGGCGAGCACCTTCACTCACTGTGCCATCTCTCGGGCCAACGTTAACACTAACATTTAAGGTAAGTAGTACCAATTTCTTATCATGTGGGTCTACCCTTAACTAGTGTCACTAAGTAAGGTCTCTGGCTTGTAATATTTTTCAGCTTTGCTCGTATAAATGGCTAAAACATGTGAATGTCTTAAAGGAGAGTCTAATCCAAGAGAAGGCATACTCAGAGAAGTGGAAAAAGCAAGATGTAATTAGACACATTTATTTATGAATCCTACAGTCAGAAAATGTGATAGGCAAGCATGGGGGAACATCTTAGTTTTGTGTAACCGAAGTTGGCAATTATTCCCAGTGTGGGTCAAGAGCAGTGGAGAACACTTGAGAGTTGCCTTTCCGTAGAACAAAGCAAAGGAAATGGATTTGCTACAGTCTTTGTACAGGTCTGGGAGGCCAGAGAAACGCAGCATGTGGCATTAGTGCTCCAGAAACTTGTTCTCTCCGCCTTGTCTACAGCGTCTGATGCTAGTCTCTGCTCTCAACTATAGACACTTACACTCATTAAACACGAAACAAACTTCCAGTTACACCCCCACACTCAAAATGTTCAACAACTACTTTTGCCAGTGGCTGCTGAGGTGACAGCAATGTTCCTCTGTATAAGGAGCTGAGCAAGTCTGGGGCTGCCTCAAACTCACAGTGTAAATGTTTGTAACTAATTTACTTTAAGAACAAAGATAAAACAAGAAAACACTGTGAGGCCAAAAAAGCTTCTCTTCGAGGCACCCAACCCAGGCCTGCTCTGCAGTTTCTCTCTAGGGCCCTGAGGAGAGAGGGCAGCTGTCCAGGGACACTTCTAAATCTGCAATCTCCTTACTCAGCTACTGATCCATCCGCAGCACTGCTGTGAGGACAGCCAGCTGGGGGAAGTAATTAATACTCAGTCCCTCATTTCTGAGGGATCATTAGTTCTACTCTTCTTGACCAATCAGGACCTCACTGTGTTTCAAATGTATATGGAGATGATAAAATCTCCAGACACATGGGCCTTCCAAATGTGTCTCTGTAATGCTCGAGAGTACTTCGTTTATTCAGTAAAGGGTCAGCAGTGGTACCTTTGTCAGAGGACGTCAGCTCCCAGCAGGCTAGGGGTTCTGAAGACACAGGTGCTAGGGCAGCACTACATTAAGAATGTAGATCCTTAGGGAGCTACCGGAGGTGGTCCACAAGCACCCAGGAGTTTAGAATGTCAGAATCACTAAAGCAGAGGGGAGGGGAGGGAGAATTGCAAGCTAAGTGAAGACTGCTGCTTTGCTGAGACTTTAAAAGCTCAGCATCAATTACTACACTTTCTTCCTTTCAGGTCTGGGAATGTCCGTGAAAGTCACTGAACTCCCATTACCCATGACCATCCGCCCTTCTGCATCGAGTTGGTGCTTTCTACTATAATCGCAGAACTGTTCCTCAGTCTTATGTGTCAATGACTGGATATGCACACACAGTTCATCCACAGAATTAGATGCCATTAGGGCAGCAGTTTCTTCCTGGTGATGACTTTGCAGTGCTAAATTAGTTACACAGTTCAACCCATCCAGCCTAGGTTTCAGTCCAGCCCTCATGGTGGTATCTGCTCAGCTGTGAGTTCACAGCTGTCTACTGTGGACTGCTGACTGCACAAGTCCCTCACAGCTTTCCACAGGCAATCTGGGAGGAAAGTAGGCCCGATTCTTCACCTTCCATTTAATATAACCCCAAACAAAGAGGTTCAAAAGCCCTTCAGATATGCGTCCTTTTTCTTTTAGCGATTCCCACAGCTGCCATGCAATTGTGGAGCCAGGATCGAAGAACAAAGGAAGCATACATGTTCTTCCTTCCCACAGGGCTTCTGTATTTGACCTTTACAAAGCAGAGGGCTGCTGGACACTGAGTGATGTCTTTTACTGGACTGGCACAGCACTTGATACATAAGTAGTAAGAATGTGGGTTCTTCACCATGGGGTCTAGGACTACCTCTGCCCTTCCTAGCTGTGCAAACATAACCCTCATGCAGTCTCTAAGGCTGAACACTCTTCTAAAACCAGGAGCAACAGGAGCTTTCATATAGAATCGCTGAGTCACATGCCTCACAGGAACAGTTCCTGGCACATGCTGACTTCAGTGTTCAACCATTAGACAGTGCACCCCTGTGGATGTTAACTTGCTTTAATCCATCTCTGATCACTCATCTAAAGGGACAGAGTGCAGAGGGACCACATTCTCCCCCTTCCCACACATCAGCATCCCCCCACCCCCACCCCACCCCCGTCCTGACTGGTGAACAGAGAAGCCACCTGGCCTTTCATTAGCTCCTGGAGCTCTCTACTCTCAGCTGCTCACTCCTTCCTGTTGGCTAGGTAGGCATGCTCACCCAGGACGATCGGGGGCTCCATGAGGCTAGGGAGAAGTGCAGATCACGGGGTAAGAGAATCCAAGGCCCAGTTTTACTAGTTATGGAGAAGATATGGTAAAACCTGTCAGCTAATTCCTGAATTCCAACTGGACCAGACTGGAGCTGTGGTGAACTGAATCATATCCTAACAGACATGAGCTCAACTGAATTTTCATTCTTTTTCCCTTGCACCCAGTTTTAAGTAATTCTTTTAGGTTAAATAGGCAATGGCAAAGAGCAATAACAGAGACAACTATTTCTATTAAACATTGACTATGGATATGACATTCTGCTGAGTAGAAGTTATTTGGAAAGGGAATACCAAGTCCAGCTGCAGCCTTCTGGTGTTGTCTGTAAAGGTCATTGCTTAGGTAAGTCTGATTTCCTTTCTACTATTTCTTCTGTGTGTGTGTGTGTGTGTGTGTGTGTGTGTGCGCGCAAACGAACATGCATACCATAAAGTCAGAACTTCTTAACTGAACCCATAACTAGTCTAGCTACCCAGATTGGTTTGGAGATCTTGTGTATACATTCAGAATGCTGGAATTACATGCAGCTACCACAAGCTCAGAATCTACATGGGTGCTAGGGATCTGAACTCTGCTTCTTATCCTTGTATGGCAAGTACTTTACCCAACTGAGCTATCTCCTCAGTTTCCCTCCTACCATTTTTTCTCTTTTGTTTACAGACACTGCCTTCTGCTCTCTGTGCTTCATCTAAGCACACTCCGGGAATCTAAACCCCACACTTTAGTAACATAGCCTACAGTATAATGACATCAACATCATATGCTTTGATGTGTAGCTCAGAAAGAGAGCAGATCGAGCTCCTGGCATAGTTATCTCTCCCGTAGATGGTAAGAAGGGCTCTATGGAACCCACTGTCCACATCCAAGCACGCTTGGAGGGATGGGTGTTTCTCATGAAGGTGAAGAGGACATCTGCTCAGGGCTCAAATTAGACACTGAAATGCTGGCGCCAGAACAGGAGCTTCTTATAAAGAGAGATCGAACTACAAAGAGAAGACAACTGGCCAGAATGATTTCTTCCAAGTAAATCTAGTGTCAGCAGTAACTGAGACCCACATACTAATGTGGCAGCTAACAGCTAGCTATACATGTGGCAGATCAGAGAATAGCAGCATCTTGAAGCACTAATGACGTGCATTTAGAGCCCAAGTTAATATTACTCGAGGGATCACACTCTAGCTCTTCTTATTTAAAACGTTATCTAATACTTGAGAAAAGGACGTGCATGCCAATCTTAGCCTCGTTAACTTCCTGCGTTGGCTACGAGAGCTTAGGTCATGTCTTTCAGAGCCGAATCCCCTTGAGCCCTTTATACACATGGCTTTTTCTCTTTTAAAGTGTAAGTTGATCACCATTTCTCTGAGGAGTCAGCACAGTAGAGGAGAAACATGGAGGCTAGCAGTTTTCCTCACACTAAAAACACCAGAGAGAACAGTCCCCCTCAGGCTTATTACTCTCTGCTGTTACCTGTCAGGAGCAGTGTTTCCTAGTAAACACTTACACAAAGACACTTCCTTGCCCATTAACCAATTATAACAATAACTCCTTACTCATCTTTGTGATTTCACCTCTGGACGCCATCCTAAGAACAAAGGCAGCCCAGTCCAGTGACAGATAGCACTAGTCCCTAGACTGTCCTGTACATCACTAGACCCATCACAGAGCCAGCAGCTGGCCACGGATTTGGTTATAAGGCTCCACTCCTATTGTTTTCTGCATCTAAGTAACCCGACCGATTCTCTTGGTCCTAAAACTGTAAGCACAAACTCCTGCTGATCTGCCAGAAGGGGATGGAGACTGTAGACAAACAATCCAAGGCCACAGCAGGCACACGCCCCAGGGCGATTGCTGTGCATTACCCTACAGTGGGTTGTAAAGGTGGGTTCTGGTGAAGGAACGGAGGCTGCTTATACAAACTATCACTTATTAACAGCTGCCAACCGATCTTAGATGACAACGGATGAAAAGTCACTTGAGAAGAAGCTCACCAACCCTTTTCCAAAACAAGGCATTATGAGAAGAACCTCCCTGTTTTATTCTGAACCTACACTGAACGTAACTATAGGATCAGGACATGGGAAAACAAATTCTTCCAAAGGAATCCCAGAGAGTTCTGTTTTCTGGCTGCAATGCTGAGTACAACTTCCAGGATTTACTTTATGTCCAATCCTCCCAGGCCAGACAGCAGCCACCCTTCCCTCTGCTGTCTTGGTATTAAGGCTTAGTTCTCTATTTTTCAAATTCTTTTTATAATTACAAAAAATGCTGAACTCTGGCCATATGCAATTCTAAAATGTTCACAGTACAGGTATCCAGATCAAAGATCTTAAGAAAATCTTCACTTACAAAACACAGACAACAGACACAAATACAGTAGTTAGTAGGAATGGACACAGACTCACTCAAAACTGAAAAGGAGATGGATGACTCAGGAACCAGGCTTGCTGGACAGAGGCCTTCCGTCCCTGCCTGCTGTCTGTGTCACCTAAGAACTCAGCCTTGCTCTGCTTCAGTTTCTGAGCAGTGACACGGACACAGACACGGAAACCTGGGTAGACTCCGCACTATGGCATTGTTCTGAGGCACAGAAGAGTGAATTAGAGGAAAGCACTGAGCGTGGTGTGTGCCTTCCCCACTGGTCACTGGTGTCCATGCACACACACTCACTCCTATCACAAGAACGTCAGAGTGACTGTTAACAGGACAGTGCTGTCACCTCTACTCTTTTCTGCTCAAGGACACGGAATTCTGCTTATCCATCACAGGTGTAAGAGGATAAGTCCAGGGGTATGAGGCCTAATGATGGCATCTCATGGGTGTCACGTTTAGATTCTACTGAAAGCACACAGTTAACACTCTCATTATGTAAAATATCCTCAGGTTCCACTGAAAAATAAACCAAGATAGGTCCTGTTGCAGAATAGCGTGCCTGTGTGTGTCGTGTGCATGAGTTCGAATACATGGAGACCTACCTATGCATGTGGAGGCCAGAGTCTGATGCTGGGTGTTTTCCTTGGTCAATTTATAGCATATTCGCTGAGACAGGGACTCTTGCTAAACCTGAAGCTCCCAGATTTGGCTAGTTTAGCCAGCCATTGTGCTAGGGTTACAAGAGAGTGCTGGGTTCAGGATTACAGGAGGGCTGCTGTGCTCTCCCAGTTTCTACGTGGGGGTTAGGGAACTCCAGTGCTCACACCTGGGTAGTAAGCGCTCTACCCTGAGCCATCTTGCTAGCCCCTTATTTACTTTAGGTTTTGTTTAGCCATGTACACATTAACTCTTATTAATAACATATTTTGTACACATGTGGTTATGTCAAAGTTTACTCTTATCTGAGCCAGAAGTAACTACTAGACATAACTATTGAGGTGAAAGAAACATAATAAATCAGATGGTAAGCTTCTAATTGCAATAGCTACCTTGCAAAGCACGCATCACATAGAGGTGCCTGGGGAAGGAAGTCAAAGTACTTTGACCCCATTAGTCTCAGGTTGAGCTGAAACTGTGAGAATAAAAAAGCGACAGTAACTATGTGTTTGGATACAAGTACACAGGTAGCACCAAACCCTTGCATCTTCCTGATGAGCAGAGCAGAGCAGAGCAGAGCAGAGCAGAGCAGAGCAGAGCAGAGCAGAGCAGAGCAGAGCAGAGCAGAGCTGGTGGACAGCACACGCCAGGCATCATGGACTTGGCAGCGTCATTCTGGAGCTGTAAACCCTCAGAATCATGGAGGGCACATAGTGTGACTGTGGGGTTTAGTGATGTGTGACAAATATATGTACAGCACAAGCAAAGGCATTTAGAGGCCACAAAAGCCAACAGGGGTTTGAAGGACAAGAAAGAGACAGTGAAGAACTAGGTCATCAGTTAGAGAAGGCAGGCGTATGTGCAGAACCAGCTACGGTCTCTCCTGGAGAGGAGGTGCACTGAGCACCAGGCAGGCCAGGATTTTGTGTTCTGAAATAGTTTTCCATAACTGGCTTCATGGAAAACCCACTATGTGTGAGTGAGATGAGACTTTGTTTTCAAAAATAAAAAAATTGTTTTGATTTCCTTTGGAAAGGAACAAAGGAAAGAATATAGCTCACATGATTTAAAAATATTTTAAGAGCCTAGCAAAGGGCTTCAGTCTTAAAAAAATCCCGACGCAAGTAGACAGACATTAAGGAGAATTTATAGATGGAGAAAAATGACCAACTGGCTGTACAACACTGAATTAAGACAGTTTTGCTTGTAGATAGGAGCTCTAAGATACTAATAGGTTTGATGTGAAAGTCTATGCTCTTTAGTAATGAAACTCCAGTTAATGGACTGCATGAGCCACCCTTCCTTTGTACAGCAGTGACCATGAGACTGAGCGACAGTCAACATACACTGACCGGAACTTGACCATGGAGTGAGGCATCCACAAGGTCTTTCTAAAGGAAGGGAACACATCTTTCTCTTGTTCAAATAGCAGCAGGCTGTTCGCAGCCATCCTGATTGAGGGCTAGAACTAGTGCTGAGGACTGAGAAAGCAGTAAGAGAACCTGGGCCTCTGCTGCCAGCCAAGGTGTCCACATCGGCCTTCAGCTGTCCCTCCAGGCCTCTGCTGTGCAAGAAACATAAACTATGCTACTTAAACTGATGAATCAAATTCCATTCCAAATCCTAATTCTCCCTGAATCAGCACTGGCTATCAGCCACATTTCTACTGGAGAAGAAGTTACCTACTTAAAAGTTCTAATTAACTGTAATCATAGCCTTGGCTCACACAGACCGCACTGTAAGCTAGTGACAAGTTGTAACAGCTTTCACTGTCCACTGATAACAAATGCTCAATAGATGTCAGTGTTGAAGGAGCTTTATATGTCTTCTACAATAAAATAGCATTTCCTAAATTAGCAGATAAATTAGCAGAAAGAGCAAGAAGAAGGTAGTCTATATAAAGGTAAGGTCACAAATTCCAAATTTCATACTGAGCAAAAAGGCAAAGGAAAGTATGTTGTTTTTTAGAAAAGCATTATTGTTAGAAAGCTAACTGGGTATACATAAACTGCATACAAAGGTCCCGGCAGTCAGGTAACCACTGCTTTGACATGATATCAAGTATTCCACTGTGACCTTCCAGGATGCAGTGCTCCGTAATGAAATGGCAGCCGTCATCAAGTTGTAAGGTTACTGAAGGCTTACAGGTTTTGATTTCCTATGGCTGAATCAGCATTCTAGCTTAGTGGACTCAGAGCTTTACATTTTTCTGACTGAATACTGGCCCAGGACAGCCTTTTATGCATTAGAACGCTGAAAGAGACAGTTTATTTTATGCAGAAACAATGGTATTTTTAACAGCATTCAAAGAGGGGATATTGGCAATTTTGCCTCAAAAGTTATTAGCTAAAAGCTATTTTTCTATAGGATTTTCAGCTTCTTCAGAAATATACCAGCAACTGAAGACACCCTCAACTGCTCGGTGTGCCTGCCAGTCGGCCTCAGACAACTGCCATGGAGCTGCTCTCCACACAGAGCCAGCACTGGGAGCGAGCTGCTCAACGGTAAGGTACTAGCAGCTGAAGGAGATGGTGCCAGAGACGGACTGCAGCCAGAAAGCTAACACTTCACCTCAGAGTAAACATTCCTCTCAGCTAACTAGCAGTTCAGGCTGTTTGATAGACAGCTTTTCCTGACATTGTCAAGTCAGTCATTTGAATCTAAAACCATTTCTCCTCCAGCCTCAAGCACTGTTCGCTATAACACCATGAGCCTATCTGAATGGGTGACTTAGGGATTTAAGTCCCTTTTTGGAATCTGCTCTGGAACTAGCTAGCCATGTGTCTCAGGTCAGCCTGTGCCCCTTTCTCTGGTCAGAGGTAACAAGATAATAGAAACTTCAAATGTCTTGGGACGGGATTGGAGCCTAGGCCTTCTGTAAGGAAAACCTGTCAGGGAAAGACATGCCGGAACACTGCGTAAGTACGTGTGCTGCTTTCTCCAAACTGTGTTCACTTAAATAAAGATGGCAAGGTTCTTTACTAATGAGTCTGTCCATTACACTACAGCAGGCAATAAAGGACACACTGATTACTTCCTTCTTGACACAAATGCTTCCTTTTCATTTCCTCTGTTTCTTATGGTCAGCCTCTAAAATACACAACAGACTTAAAAACTCAATTCTAAGAAGTACAGACCAGTGCTAGCTTGCCTAATCCTAGCGCTTGGAAGGTGGAGGATCACTGTGAGATTGTAGACAGCCTGACCTATATAGTGAGTTCAAGGCCAACCAGGGCTACATAGTGAGGCCATGTGTCAGGAAAAAAAAATGGCTTCCTGTTCCCCCTGTAATTATGCTAGAGATTTCATATGTCTTACCTAACCTAGTGAGGAAATGTGACTTCTCACATGCAGAGGGCTGGAGCCTGCTCTCAGACATCTCTCTCACATGGCAGCTTTCCTTCCCTGGCAGCTCAGAGATTAGCTTCCACATTTGTTTGTGAAGTGCTTATTCCTGAATTCTGCTTATGAGTCACTATGCAACTCAACTGTGGGCCCCAGGACCCTGCAAAGTCTGGAAGCTCAAAATGGAGCCTCCAACTATCCATGTGTGAGGGGAACTCTGTGCCCCTAGACCACTTTCCTCAGTATTCTGACTGTGCTCTCTTGTCTGTAGTAGGAAGCTAACTGCCATCCTTCAGCCTCCCCACTATCCCCCTCTTCCCTCCAGAGCAGTGGCTAGTTCTTCCCCTCCAGGCTATCAGCAGTGTAGCCTGGCACTTGAAAATCAACCAGCAAGGAGAGCAGAGAAGGTTCATTCGCACACCTGGCACTAACTGTGATCCTTACAGATCAGCGCTTTGGGAAGGGTGCTTAAGGTGACATTTACAGACTTGTTTTATAGCATGAAGATGAAGTGTCTTTGCCTCTGTTCCAGGAACTCTTCCAATCAACTACATCATGTTGAAAACAATTTTTCTCCTCACAGTAAACTCCCCAGCGCCAGGCATGAATATCCACAGTGTGCTTGCCCATGGTCTGCATACTCCCAGGATGCAGCCACACCTCAGTCCCTGGAAGGTCCTGCCCTGGCTCTTAGCAGTGTGTGCACGCTAGCTCAGTCAGCGCACTGTACCTGCCCAGCCAGTGTACCCAGTGCCGTCCCGAGGGTCTGCAGACTTTAGGCCTCTCTCCATTTGCTGAAGGAGCTCCCGAATCTTATTGGTTAAGCGATGCGAGAACTCAGGAGTCAGCTGCAGAAATTAAGAAAAATATTTTAAAGAAGAGTAAAAAGTCAATCAATAGTACCTTTATGATGACATTTTTTATTCATGGAAATAAGATATTATCATTTATCATGTAAAACTTGAATAGCTTTACAGGTTTTCCAGAAACAACATATGGAACTCACACTATTTAAGACAACACATTTATTTCAAAAAGTTACCGTGAGCCAGGTCATGCCTCTGAACCCAACATTTGGGGGGCTGGTGCAGGAGGCGGCTAATTTGAGGCTAGCCTAGGCTACACAGTCAGACGTAGTCTCAATAGAAAAGAAAGTCATTTTCTTCCTTTTGGTATTTTAGGCAAGGTTTCTCTGTGTATCCGTGGCTGTCCAGGAACTTGAACTGAATATCAGGCTGTCTTCCAACTTAAGAGATTGGCCTGCCTCTGCCTCCTAAGTGCTGGGCATAAAGGCGTGGGCCACCATGCCCAGATTAACTCCACTTCTTTATACTGCAGCTGCCTTCCTGGAAGTGGAGAGTAACACCTGCCCCATGGTTTCTTAAAGAAAAACCCACTCTGTGCCACAGGGGTACTCTTAAGGCTGAGGCCGAGGTTAGTGACACCCATGTGATAGCTTATGAAACCGACAGGCAAGATGGGGGCCACAAGTCATAATCCTATTATTACTTTGAAAATCTCTTTTCATTTTTATTATTTTATGTATGGGTGTTTTGATGGTTTGTATGTCTGTGTACTATGTGTGTGTTTGGTGCCTTGGGAGGCCAAAAGGCGGTGACTGGTTCCCTCAAACTGGAGTTACAGACAGCTGTGAACTACCATGTGGGTACTGGGAATACAACTTAGGTCCTGAGAAGCACCAGTGCTCTCAATTGTAGCCAAGTCATACTCCTTATAAAGGCAACTGTAAAGGAGTTTTCAAGCACTGTACACTCTAAATGACTCTGAGTATTAAAGACTGGTATCAACGAACCAACTCTTCAGGAATGTGCTATGACTCCAGACTGTTAATTCCAAAAACACAATGAGATTTCAATCCAGGGCTGAGGACCACCACACATGCAGGCAAGTGTTTCATCATGAAAAGACTGCACTATCAAGCCTACATTGGCCATCGTCAGAGTCTGTCTGTGTGTGTGTCTGCTCACGCATGCATGGCTGGCACCTGGGTAGAGGTTAGAGGTCAACTGTCAGGAGTCAGTTCTCTCCTTCCACTTCCGTCCTCAGCCTGCCTGCAAGTACATTCACCTGATGAGCCGTCTCAACAGCACTAGAATCTTATGTTTAAAAGGAACACTTTAGGTTAGGGAAATGGCCCTGATAGTAAAGTGCCTGCTTTACAAGCAGGAAACTTGAGTTTAACCTCTAGACCAGTATATTAAAAAGTGGGGTATGTTGGCATGTGCTTATAGGGGGGCAGGTTGGCATGTGCTTATAGGGGGGCAAGCTGGCATGTGGTTATAGTGGGGCAAACTTGCATGTGGTTATAGGGGGACATGCTGGCATATGCTTCTTAGAGCTGTGGAGGAGAAAACAGGCCAATCCCTGGGGCTCGGTGGACAGCCAGTCTCGGGCCTACTTATCAAGTTCCATGCCAGAAAGTCTTGTTTGGAAAACAAAAAGACAGCACCCAGGGAGCAACAGACACTATCCTTGAAGCTGACACACGTGCACGTCTCCAGCATGCACATGCAAAGAGGCATGTAAGACTGGAAGGAGGCAGTGTCGTAAGCCCTAACACTAAAAATGTTCCAAGATTCACCGCTGAGGAGCATCCCTGCTAAGGCCTGTGGCCACTGCAGCACGGAGCACCTGCAGAATGCAGCACGGAGCACCTGCAGAATGCAGCACGGAGCACCTGCAGAACCCACAGCTTGACAGACGCTTGTCTGGGATTTAACAGTCTCTGACAGAAGGTCAGGTCTTCACTGCGACTTGAGATGCATTTAGTAAGATATGATGGACTTCAATATTAATATAAAAAGGTCTGTAAGCCTCACAGAGTCCGGGAGCAGCTCAATATGGCCACAGGCCATCTTCTGCACAGAGGCCACGTGTAATGCACAGCCCTGGGTGGCCTGACATCAGGAGGCCACAGTGAGAGTGCCTCAGCCCTGGGACAGGAGTCACCTTCTGCTAGGCACACATGTTTACAATGGCGACCTGCCTGAGAATACTGACTGCTTGTGGCAGACCACATCACTGAAGTGTGAAGAGTCCTGGAAGATGCCAGGAGACAGACACGCTCCTTCTATATCACAGTCTTTTTGTTTGTTTGTTGTTGTTGTTGTTGTTTTCCGAGACAGGGATTCTCTGTGTAGCCCTTGCTGTTCTGGAACTCACTTTGTAGACCAGGCTGGCCTTGAACTCAGAAATCTGCCTACCTCTGCCTCCTGAGTGCTGGGATTAAAGGAGTACGCCACCACGCCCAGCCCTGTATCCCAGCCTTAACGTGGAGGCAGCAGGTCTCTAGGACTTGACCTTTCGGGTTCAACAAGAGGATTTAAAAGTGGATGCCACTTTCTCTGTACAATTCCCAAACTCTGTTCTACCACACGCCACCTCATTATCTGGGATCAGAGATTGCATTGGTGTCCTTTTTTTGTCCCTTGAAATGAATTAAAGTTAGACCCGGTATGGTAGCAAAGACAGAGCCTGTTCAGTTTGAGGGCACCCTGGACTTCAGAGTGAGTTCCTAGCCAGCTGGAGCGACAAGGAGGCACTGCCTTGAGAAAGAAATGAATGGATGATTGGTTTTGACAGCTGGATATGGTGGCTCACACCTATCGTATTAGTACTCAGGAGGCTGAGGCAAGAAGATTACTTGGAGCTAAAGGCCAGCCGGTGTGAGCTTTAGTTTAGCATTTCAGAAATCCAAAGAAAGCAGGCCAAGACGTGTCAGCACACAAAAGCATTGGCTGTGAAACATGACTACCCAGCCATGATCTCAGAGTGTGCAGAAAGCTGCATGTAGCAACACACATGTTAATGCCAGTGCTCCTACAGCTAAATGTCGGGCAGCGAGCGAGGAGAGTCACCCAGGCTGTGGGCCAGCTAGCCTGGAGTACACCGCACAGTAGCAGAAGTAGAGACTGTGCCTCGACAGGGCAAGGCCTCTACACAGCTGGAACGTGCACAGGCATGCACATCACCCACATGCAATGCATAAATTTTTTGAAGCAACAAAAGGTAATAATAACTACTACTACTACTACTAATAAGAATTAACTGTGTAAACTGAGCAGCCTAAAGCCTAAGACTGAAGTTCCATCATTAGGACACTTCGGCCAAGTCAGCACAAAGTGGCACACCTTCCTCTCTCCCTCTGATCACAGGACTGACTCAAACCTTAACTTCAGGTCTGCTGAGGCAGGCAGACAACAGGCCCAGGTGATGACAAGAAGGACCCTGGGGCTCCAATTACACAAAGCTTTGTCCCAGGAGGCCATACGCTTTGATACCCTTCCAAGCTGCACCTCCAGTGTCTCTCCCTGCTACTGCATGACCAACCAGGGTGTTTTCAGGGGTGAGCTGACACCACATAAGCCAGACATATTTGTGAAGTCCTCACAGCTACCTAAAAACACCTTTCTTTCTTTCTTTCTTTCTTTCTTTCTTTCTTTCTTTCTTTCTTTCTTTCTTTTTTTTGAAATCTGTTATTTAATCTTTCTTTCTTTCTTTCTTTCTTTCTTTCTTTCTTTCTTTCTTCCTTCCTTCCTTCCTTCCTTCCTTCCTTCCTTCCTTCCTTTCTTTTTTTTGCACAGTCATAGCATTTCAAAGAAACAAGTTGATAAAATGTATGGCCACTGGCATACACTTTTGCTCCTAGTGCTGGGGAGGCTGAGGCAGGAGGATAGTGATTTCAAGGCCAGCCTGGGCTACTGAGAGTTTAGCCTGGGCTACACAGTGAGTGCACACTTTTTAGTTTCTCTCTCAGCGCTCAAAAACCAGGTTTCTCTTCCAATAATAATAGTTCTACTCCCCAGAAGGCATGAGAAAACAGGTCCCTGGTGCCACACCCCCAGGCTCTCCTCTCTAAGTGCCTGGTGGTGCTCAAACCAGTGTAAGTACGAATGGTTTTTCTAATCGTTGGCTCACCGCTCTTAGCTTTATAGGCTTCGAAAAATGGTAAAATCACAAATGATTTGGGGCCTGTTGGATACATTTCTGTCAGCACCATGCCTTTAACGTGGTCCTTTCCAAGCTCTAGTTTGCTCTCATGACTGTCCAAACTTGCGCACACTCACTAATGAAAAACATGGCACCTATGAAAACACCTTGGCTCCTCATCTCCCTTAATGCCACTTAGGGAGTGAACTTGGAAGGCAATTTTTGTAACTGACATCACTGTTAATGATATTGACAATGGGTTTTTATTCTTTATCCAATACGTTAGGAGGCCGTGTATCCCGATTTAGATACTTATGTAAGTCTGATCTAATCACACATCTTTGGCGGGGTACAGATGGGCGTCCTCATCACCTAGGTAGAAGTGATGTCCTTCGGAGCCCAGGGGCTGGGGAGAGAGGGTAGGTGGCGGTGCAGGCAAGCCTCAACTCACCCTCCCAGTAGAATCAAAATAGTTTTCGGCCAGCGACTTGTTATAATCGGCATAAGGATTCGGAAAGGCCCTCTGAGCCATGACGCCGCAAGCGAACCTGCAGAACAGGGGAAAGAGAGATCTCAAGGAGGGCTGGGACCCGGGGCTGGGACGCGACCGCAGGCGCTTTGGCAGCCCCTTCCCTCCGAGTGGTCCCCGGCTGGCAGCCGCTCGGCAAGCGCGCGGGACAGCGGCCGCTGCTCGGAGCCCCGCGGGAGGAAGGGAGCCCGTTGTTCACCCACGTCCCACGCCCACGAGTGGGGGTACACGGAGATGATGGAGCCCGCACGCCTCTCCAGCGGCTCCGCAAACTGCGCAGCGGGGACAATAACAGACGCGGCGCGTTCACCGCCCACTTCCTATAGGCCTGGCCAATCAGCGGGCATGCGGAGACGGAGGCCCGCCTCCCGCCTTCAGGTTCTTAAAGACACAAGGCACTTTCTGATGCTTTCCGGGTAGGCTGCTGGTGGTGGGGCTCCAGGTTTCATATACTCATTTAAACACCTTGTTAAAGAAAGTTCAGTCCTAGATTCCGGGAGTTCGAAGCTCTCTTTACCTGCAGAGGGAAAAGACCGCTTTCAAGTCTGCACACCAAAGTCTTAACTACACACTCAAGTCTTAACTGACAAAATGAAATTGGTGTGTGTATGGGGCGGGGGTGGGGTGGGGTGGTGGTGGTCGGTCTTTGCCTTTTCATCTTCTAATTACCTTTCTAAAAGGAGGGAAAAATGAGACACAGAAATGACAGTGATGGAAACAACAAACCCAACCACTACCACCACCACCAAACCCACCTGGCCAGCCAGGTGGTGGTGGTGCAAGAGTTTAATTTCAGCATTTGGAAGACAAGGCAGAGAGGCAGGCAGATCTCTGAGTTCAATGTCAGCTCAGTCTACAGAGTGAGTTCCAGGACAGCCAGGGTTTCCTTGAGAAACCCTGTCTCAAAGAACAAACAAACAAACCCCACCAGACTGTGTGGGCCCCAACACACTATCATTACAAAAACCAGGATATGCTAAATACTTTGGGGAAATTCTTTTCTCCAAGGTGCTCAGGAGGCTGTAGACAAGGCACCAAGTGATAAAAACATCAGGGAAACTATGCAAAAACTCAAATTAGAAACCCTTAGGAAATTTAGTCCACTCAGTAGCCCAAATTAGACTCTGATACTACATTTTGAACCCTTAAAAAAAAATTAAGGTGCCGGGCGTGGTGGCGCACGCCTTTAATCCCAGCACTCGGGAGGCAGAGGCAGGCGGATTTCTGAGTTCGAGGCCAGCCTGGTCTACAAAGTGAGCTCCAGGACAGCCAGGGCTACACAGAGAAACCCTGTCTTGAAAAAAAAAATTAAGGACAAAGATTTGAGAGCCATTTCAGTGCTTAACAGTCTTCTTGTTTGAAAATGTTTTGTTGGAAATTAAATTCTACCTGGGATGCATTGGGACCTCTCTGTTTAAAGAATGTGGGGGTCCAGTTCACATCTGTCAAGGGCAGGAGAAATGCGGGGGCTGAGAGCTCCTGCTGCTCTCCAGGAGGTCCAGAGTTTGATTCCCAGCATCCATGAGCTGCTTACAATCAACAGAATTCCAGCTGATTCAGTGCTGTCTTCTGGCCTCCATAAACACCTGGACCCCAAACACACACACACACACACACACACACACACACACACACACACACACACACACACACACGGGAAAGAGGGAAGGAGGGAGAGGGAGAGACAGAATGAATAAAATAAAAATCATAAAATGTAAGTTCGTTTCACCTTTCTCTTGATTAAGGGGCACACACTTCAGACACCCCACTCCTGGCCTCCTGCTCCTCCTGAACCCCCCTCTTCCTCATCTTGACCCCAGTTTTCTCCTGAGAAGTTGCTTTAGACTAACGTAAAAGTTCCGTTTTTTTGTTTGTTTGTTTGTTTGTTTTTTATAACATTTGCTCTCCCAGAAAATTCATTAGTTCTGTTCTCTCAGCATATTCATGCAGAGTTAGTAAAGGTCTTTAGTGACTACTTAGCTGAAAATATGGAGGTTTGGAGGAGCATCTCATAAGAGGGGAAAGGAAAGGAGTGAGAGGCATTTTATAATAATTATATTATTGTAATCATATTATATTTTTCTTGCAAGCCCAGTGTCATGATGTCCTCTCACAGGCTTTACATGAGCAATTGAAGTTTCTGTGATATCTAAGTACACTAAGGATGTGCAGAAGGAATGTAGTGGAACACTTACCTTAACCAGATGATGCTTGACCAGATGACTGTGGACAGGAAAATGGAGGATGGGGGAGGAGGGCATGAAGCACAGGATGGAGGAAGTCTGGAAGTTTGAAAGCAGCCTGCTGGTGGCTGAAAGACCTGAGAAGGATGTGCCATGTGGACAGTATAATGAGATGCTGAACTCCCATTGGGAACAGAGGCACATGTGTAGGCAAGTCAGAGGCATCTGTGGTGTCCTCTAGCTGTCTTGTTCCAGACACAGTGTCTCACTGAGCCTGGACATTGTTGTTTTTCTCCATGGCTGGAGTAAGCTAAGTCCCAGTGATTCTCCTGTCTCTGTTCTCCCCAAACCTGGGTTTATGGTTTCTATTACATCTGGCTTTTATGTGGGGGCTGGAGATCTGAACTCATACCCTCATGCTTCTGCTGTAAGCTCTTACACACGCAGTTATCTCTCCAGGCCAAGGCATATCTATCTATCTATCTATCTATCTATCTATCTATCTATCTATCTATCTTTTTATCTACCTATTTTATGTATAGCCATTCTATATATACCAGAAGCCAACTGCTGTATGATAGGACATTCTCAAAATTAATTCCCTCACTATTAATTCCCCAATACTGTTACATTGCTTTCTAGAAGCACTGGACTAGTTTATCTTGTTTCTGTTGGGACCTATCAGTATGGTTCTCACCTCCTGCCCAGCATTTATTGTCTAGTATTCTAAATTTACCATGTTAATGAATGGCATAAAATTTCCATAGGTGTTGAAACACTTTTATTTTTATTTTTAATAAAATAAAATTGTTGAGAATAGTGGTAGGTTTTGTTCATACACATGCCAGACAACTGGGTTTTACCTCTTGGAGGTTCACTTTTGTGTTTGTTTTTGCATGATTTTCTTGTCAGTTGACAGGTTTTCTTGGTCTCCTGGCAGGTACATTCCAGTTATGAAGCTCTGGCCTCAGATATTGTGACCATATTTTCCTGCCTGCTAATTTTCATCTAAATAAAACCCACACAATTTTGTTATCGAGGTTCAAACACTTGGCTTCAAGCTGCATGTGTCTATCCACTGACAGGCTGCAAGGAGGGCTCCTCAAAGCTGCCACTACACCTCACGCTTGCCAAGAAGAAGAGACAACACAAAGTTAGATTTCTGACAGTTCTGGAGACTCCAAAGTCTGAGACGCTGGCAGCATTTACTTTTTGTTTTTCCGTTGCTCCTTTTCTGGGTTTGCAGAAGGCAATCTCCAAAAGCTACAGCATGTGGGAGGGTGACAGCTAGGTCCCAGCCACCAAGAAGCCTAAAGCACATCGTGGAAGCAGAGAGAAAAGCACTTCTCTTAGTCTAGGTTAGCTTTGTTCCTCGTCACCTTTCAGGATTGTAGCTCTCTTCCATTCCTCAGGGTGTTACTCTGGTCACAATGACCATGGCTCTCTATCAGAGGTACGTCTGTGTTCGGGCCTGAGGGAGTTGTGGGGTCAGGCAAACTCAGGCATGCACAGGCTGGTACTGGAATCCACCACTTCGCTCACATGTCCACTGGTGAGAATTAAGCCACATGGCTGTTACCAGCTGCACAGGGAGGATGGAATGAGGTCATCTTCTGACCCACTCTGCGTGTCTTTAATGTCTGAAGGAGTGAACTGGTTTGGTGGGTAGTGGCCTCCTATGCCCCGTGGAAGTGCTAATAACTGATAGTACCTGTGTGCTAGCATAAGGGGAACACAGTTGAGTTGTGGTTCCCACTTTGCCCTGACCTCCTTGAATGCACTGTTGCTGCTTATGGTACATCCCCTTGAACCTTGTTAATCCTATCATTGTACTAGGAAGGAGAGAGACCATGAGATTCCATATTATTTCCAGAAACATCTTATCTAATGTACATGCAGCCTATGGCTTTGATTTATCTTTTTTCCCCCCTTCTACCCAGAGTAGCCTATTTGCAGCACAAAAGTTATAAAGTAGCAGCTGTCTTAAGTCTGATTTTACTGTCACTGTCCTGTTGGTTTAACATCCAGTTGGGGCTATGTACAACTGAAGCAATTTCCTGTTTCACCCATGGTATTGAACCCACTGATTGGGAATGCTTTTGGCAGCAGAGGAAATGGACGTGCAAACAGACATTGACTAAACACAGTGCGGTTCACTTTTAATTTCCCAGAGACAGTGTTTGCTGTAGCACAAATGACACCACCTCCTTGCCTTGTCTGGACTGTTATTAGTGTGCTATCAGGTTTCTTTGTACCTGTAACTGCTGGGCAAAAGCTCCCGGTATAGGTGTGCTGGTGTTCTCTGGGAGATGAGAAAGATTTCGAGCACAGACGGTTGGTCAAAGATGTTCAAACATTTAGACAGGTTTCTCGATTTCCTTTTAACCCTTGAGAATAGATATTGATCACCACAAACAGCTCATGTCGTTAGGAGCAAGAAGAGAGGTTTTTCCTTTTGTTGTTGAGAATGTAGGCCTATGCTCACATTATGTTTAGCTATGGGGCGTATGTGCTGTGTGTGGAGGTTACAGGACAATTTCTACTTCTACTGTGTGGGTCCTAGGGATTGAACTCGGATGCCAGGCTTGGCAGTAAGTGCCTTTACTCGCTGAGCCACCTCTTGGGGTATCAGAAACGCCTAATGAGATGAATTGCATTTGCTTCTGTCCTCACCCAGCCACAAAGCATACACTAGTGCATGTAGTGAGACGATACACACTCAGCCTTGCTTTGTCCCAGTTTGGGATTCCCACCAGCCTGTCACTGCCTGACAGGGAGGTGCCAGTATTTACAGTGACATACAGATTTGCCTTACAATAGGCAGTTTAAGTCATTTAAAGGAAAATATGAACAATTTCCAGCTTTCCCAATAACTGTGTTATTTTTGCTTCATATTTTTCTTTTTGCTAGGAGAAGCCAGAGGTCAAAGTCAAGGTAAGTAACTGTGGAGCACGAAGGTTTCCAGTGAGAAGGCAAAGACACTGCCTCTGTATGGCCACACGCATCTGGAATTAGAGTTCCCACACCAGGGAGGAGACCTAAGAATCTACTAGTTAGCTTGTTACCACCTTGTCACATTGGTTTTCAACCCTTAGTGTCTCTGACTGTGAGAGCCATCAGGCCTGGGCTTCAGAAAGGACCTTTCTCCCTCATCAACACATTGCCTGGGCTGAGCCACAAAGCCTGACATGAAGGCTGTGCTCTGGGCTGGCCAAGGAAAGGAGAGGACTGGAACTCTAAAGAACCATGCAGGACTTGCTCTTCTTGAAGACTGACTCCCTTACATTGTCACCACCGGAGCGCATGTTAATACAAAGTCCCCCACTTCCTGCCAGGCACTCTGTCTTAGGGGAATTGGGTTGGCTCTGCATAATGAAAAGCTTCATATGAATCTCTTGTAGGCAAAAATTGTAGAATTGGATAGATAGCTATGTGATACTCTTGCTGTCTAGAGTTTGGTATGGTTGGGTCTAGAAAAGAAAAGACAATGAAAGAATATAGTGTGAATATTTGAAAACCATGGCTGGGATTCTGGGAATTACTGATTTCTGGCTTACATCTGGTATATCACAGTCCCTCAGATAATTCTCTAGACCAATGGTTCTCAACCTGGGATGGAATGACCATTTCACAGGGGTCACCTAAGATCATTGCAAAACACAGATATTTATGTTATGATTCATAACAGTAGCAAAAATACAGTTACAACGTAGCAACGAAAAAAATTATGGTTGGGTGTTATCACAGCAGGAGGGTATTAAAGGGTCATAGCATTAGGAAGGATGAGAACCACTGCTCTAGACTAAGGCTAAGAAAAAGACCTGAAGAGAAGGAGCCAGAGGGAGGGGTGGAGAAGGAGAGAGAGAGAGAGAGGCAGAGACACAGAGACAGACACAGAGAGAAATAGAGACAGAGAGAGAGGAGGGAAGGAGGAAGGGAGGGAGAAAGGGAGAAAGGGAGGGAGGGAAAGTCCTGTATTCTTATGTTGACCTAGGCAGTATTTTGAATATTTTACCTAGATACTACCCGAAAGGGCTATTCCTCTTTTTCTTTTTCTTTCTTTTTGTCTTTTTCTTTTCTTGTCTTTTCTTTTTTTGGCAATCAAGTAAGTTTTAACCCCACCTGCATTTTCCCAGGATCTCTCTCTTCAATGTAGCTTGTCTCTCAACCATATGTTCAAACACGTTCCTATCAGGGTGGAGAAGAACTAGTCAGGACAAGTCTTCCAGGAGTCCTGCCTGTGGCTTTCTCTAGACACCAGGCAGAACAAGTCTACTGCACACATTTCCACTGTGGAACTGGAGCCCCATAATCCATCTCTCTGCTGCCAAGCCAGAGGCTGCTGGGGAGGGAAGCAGGAGGCTGGCTGTCACTCTTTATACAAACACTCATAAACTTTCCAGAGCATTCATTGTGGTTGGCAGGCACATGAAAAGGGCAAGAAGGGGAGATAGCCCATGGCCCCTTCCTAATAACAACAGCTTGTGTTCACAGGACCTTGTCTATATGCCAAGCACTCTGTGTAAACCACTTCTGGCCATCATTAAAACAGTCTCATGTGTAGCTATTTCAGATTCATTAAATCAACTACTCACTGATGTGGTCGTGGTCAATTTTTCTTCCACATAGGAATTATCTAGGAGTTTTTAATTTTCTAGTCCTTAGCCCTAAGTAGAATAATTACATTAGAATACCAATACCTGTGAGTGGAAACTCACAGACTTCCGATAGGAATGGGTCCCTAAACCTTCTCTAATCAAGCCATTTTCTGTAAACCTCAACTCTGAAATTGGACCTACTTTTGTTGCAGAAATTGCTACCTGCTTTTGCATTTATTTCTGTTAATCTTAGGTCCTAAAGTCCTTGAAAGCAAGAGAACATCTCACTTATCACGTGACTATAGCATATAGCACTGATGCCTTTCCTAAAGATTTGTTGAGAGCATAAAGGCAAGAATGAGGCTGAGAAGAAGCTGCATGCTTTTGTTTCTTCGAGTCAGCTCTCTTTCTCTCTCCCTTTAGATTCCTGGTTCTTTTTCTTAATTCTCACTGATTTTCATACATACATATACATTTATATATTTATAGGATATATATAAATATACGTTTTATATATTATTTACATATATGTTATATTATATTATATATACGTTATATGTTATATATTATATCATATGTGCATGTATATGTACATTATATTATATATTTTATATACACATCATATATAACATTATTTAACACACATTATATAATAATGATATGATACATATATAATATTTAACATGGTACATAATATATACCATATAATACATAATATATAGCATGTAATAACATATAATATAATATACATAGTGAACAACAGTGTCATTTATTCTTTGAAAATTTTATGCATGTATTTAACATGTCTTGGCTATATCTACTCTCTATTACCTGTGGACTCTCCCAAACTATATCCCTAACAACTGTATGTGTGTGTGTGTGTGTGTGTGTGTGTGTGTGTGTGTGTGTGTGTGTGTGTGTTGGGGGTTAGTTTTAGATAACTGCCAGAGTTTAATTAGCACAGCTTATTTGTGCATGTAGTTGTGACTGTCCACACTCCCAAAGAAAATGTCTCTCTTTCCCAATTGGCCATCAACTGCCAAGAGCTTCTCTGATAGGGACTGGGGCTTAGGGCTTCCTCCCCATCGATGCTGGATTTTTAGTTGGCTTGGTTTTCTATAGACAAGCACAGCTGCTTTGAATTTATGAGTGCAATATGTCATGTCCAGAAGCCAGTACTTTATAGCATTCTTACTCAGGTGCCCTCCCAGTCTGTAGACATGTGAGGCTGATATAGATGCCCTATCCATGTGTGAGCACTCACAGTCATGTATTCTCAGCACTCTGACCAGTTATGAGTCTGCTTTAACTATTGCCCTTTGCAAAAAGAAGTTTCCCTGAAGTAAGCCAGTAACAGCACAAATCTCTTAGTATAAACATAAATCTAAGGTAGTTTGACCACATAGCCATTTAAGAAAACAATGGTAGGATCTCCCTAGGACCTAGGACTTCTCCTGCCAAGGGAGCAGGCCTCAAATCCAATCAGAAGGCTGTTGGTTACTCATACAACAGTCATGCCACTATCACACCAGTGGGCACTTCTTGCAGGTCAGTGGTATGGCATAGTTGGGTCAACACTGCGTAAGAGCATTTATGCATATTCCTCCAGCAGTCTGTGTACCATCTTCCTGCACTATGAAATCTAACCAGCAATGAGAGTTTCCTGGTCCATGCTTGCTATTAACTTTTCTGTTCCACAACCAAAGTATGTGGTGTATTCAACAATTTGGTTTTACAATCTACTTTTGGCAGGCAACCAAGAGGAATGGCAGTAGCATGTGCTGATTGGAGGGACTCGGGGGCCTTCTTGACAAATAACCCACAATTCCTGGCAGTAGCATGTGCTGATTGGAGGGACTCGGGGGCCTTCTTGACAAATAACCCACAATTCCTGGCAGTAGCATGTGCTGATTGGAGGGACTCGGGGGCCTTCTTGACAAATAACCCACAATTCCTGTTCCTGGACTTGAGATTTTGATTTCACGAGTCGCCTCTTTCTCTCAGCTTCCTTCTGAGATAGCAGAATTGTGCTCCACCCTGTCCTCAGTCCAGCCCACTATGTCCCTGGTGAATTTACCTATGCATATGGCTTCTATTCTTTTCCACCTGTTGGAAGATTTCCAACCTATCTTCTCTGCATTTCAGACTTATTTTTCATCTTCTTTTTGTAAAGAATTATGGTTGATATCTTAGAGCTGATGCTTCAGAAATAGGATGGGGTTTAGATCCCCCCTTAACCATTGTCTCTTCAAACTACTTAACTTTTATGGTGGGAACATGTAGCAGAGCCAATTGTTTATGCTATGAATAAGGAGTCATAGGTACAAAGAGTATGAATCTAGGATACCTTGATACTCTTCTAGGGCACATTTCTAATGACCTAAAGTCTTCCCCCAGGCACTGCTTTAAGCATCAAGACTTTAACACATTGACTTTTAGGGAACAATTATCCAAATGAAAGTATTCTAATACATAACCACTAAAAGTTCATGTCTGGAGTCCTTAGACTTTGTAAGCCTGCTTTAAATGTAGATTGACATAATGTCTCATTGCCTATTTCTACCCCTTTGGGGTGTCCCATTTGCTCTGTAATAAGGTCCCTATCTTCTACGCTATATTCTTCTCTGTGTAGTCTGAAGAGACCTTAAAGACTAGGGAGCTGAAGGGGTTCCAGAGTGATGTTCCAGTCACAAAACCACACCAGAGCTGCAGTTCTTCTTGCTTACTTTAACTCCTTCCCCTTTTTGTGAATTATACACTGTATACAGAAATGCCTCAAAATGGCTTCCAATCTTCTAGTCTTCACCTTTTCCTAAAAGGCCACTATGTAAATTTCTCAGGTCTACTTAACCACACACTACATATTCCCTTTTTTAAGGACTTTAGCTATGTGACTCCTTGCTACCTGCTCCTTGCTAGCCTACAGACACGTGTGCCTGGCATGTGTGTTCTCGGGCATTGAGATGTTCAGTAGTGTTCTAGTTTCCCTTGCTGTCACTGTGATAAACACTTGTCATGTCTAAAGGGTACCCCATTCTTTCTTCCTCACTCAAAAGGGAAGGCCCGATAACCCGGTCCAAAATTGAGTGCTTGGCCTTAGCTCAAGTTTGACTATAGAGGGATTTCTGGTGGTTAGGTAAAGGCCAGCATGCCTCAGGAACTTGTGAAAAGTGTTCTTATCCATTCAAAAGGAGTCATTTCCCTTGTCTCTGGAAGAAGGGACATATAACTCTGTATTGGAATATATATGTGCCATCATAACATCATATCAAAGCCCATGCTGGCCTCCAGGATCGTTCACCTCCTATTCACACATACTTGATACTTACACATCTCAAAGCCCAGCTAGCATCCTATCACTTCTCACGTCCTTCTTCACTGTGCTTGCTCCCAGGTCATTGCAGTTGGCATGCCCGCTTACAGTGGACATCAATCAAGAGGTCCTCTTATAGACATGGCCATAGTCCAATCTGATCTGGACCCTCTCTCAGTTGAGACTGCCACAGATAACTTACTAGGTGAAACTAACTCGGGCAAGTAGGAAGAACTACTTTGCCGTCTCATATCTAGATAGTACACATGATTGATGGGCCCCGATGTGTAGAAGACTCGATCCTCCGAGTCATCTGAATTCCATGACATCTCAGTAATTTATTAATAGTAGTGGCCAGGGCTGATTTGGGTTGAGGTACACACTAGGGTTCTCTGAACAGGTATTTGCTAGAGATTTTACTAAGCTATAAAGTGAGTTCCAGGACAGCCAGGGCCACACAGAGAAACCCAGTCTCGAAAAACCAAAAAATAAAAAAAAATAAAAAAATTAAAAGCATTTATGTGTTTATTAAGGAATGAAGGCAGGTGATGATGAATGAAAATCACAGCCCTGTCTCTCCAAGTTGTCTGTTGACATCGGTTGATTGTTAATTTCTCTTTGGTACTCTTTTGGGTTTGTTTGTTATACCATAACACCTCCTCTTCTTTTAATTTATAACTAAATCTGATTTTTCTCTTTTACTAATTGTTTCCCCCAATAGTTTGGCTTTACTCATTCAAGCGTTTGGATTGTAAATTTACCTTTACACGTGTTTGTGCTCCCAGCCATACATGTCAATTTGTAGAAAGTGAAATAGAGAACAATTTAGCCTCAGTGAAATGTCAGAAAAATACCCAGAAGGCACCAATGCAATACTTGAGTTTCAAATTTTGAGAATGGAATTAGGCCACTAAATCAGTTTTCCTGCCTGTGTCATGGACCATGGGGACACGTCCCAGTTCTTCAGAAAAAGGGCATCTTCATCTCATTCAGTCCTACGTACAGGTCTGTGTTAGGGACCTATGGGAAACCTTTAGATGTGAAACTAATTGAATCTGCATCGAAATGACCTTTTTCCTCTCTTTATTAAATATCTGGTTTGCCCCACAACCTTTTTCTTTGGCTTGCGTGCAGTATTCTTTTTTAGCTACACAGACTGGCTATCTTCCAAGGTTAAAAGGGAAGAGAGTGGGAATGACTCATACATTTCAGATTATGGGAAGGATTTTACTTTTGCATTGGGGTAAGAACATGTCTCTGTTGTGGAGGAGAGAAAATCAACTTATTATGCAAATTATTATTCCATCTGTAGCACTATAGCCAAAGCTGAAACATCTCACATGCCAAAAGTGAGCAAGGATAACTTACACAGGACCTCAGCTTTCATCAGACCCACACTGGAAAAGTTCTGCCTCTGAGTGTAGGCTTGGCCTGTCTGTGGCCTCACTTCTTTTCCAAGGGCTTGGCAGATTGCAGTTTGTCAATAGTCTCCTTATTAACATGCTGCCTGTCTCTTCTGTCTGCTTTCACTGCGACTGCTGTGATAGTGATTGTTTTGTGTGTACAGGAACCATTGCCTTTGGAGACTAGGGACACACTCTGAACAGAAATAAATGAATGTATTTATCTTCAACTATACAAATTCTACCCTTCTTTTGGACAATGATGGGAAGATCTTTTGGGAAAGCAGTATTTTTCTCTGGGAATGGTGGCTTAAAAAAAAAAAACTTCATAAACCTTATGTTTACAACTATGTCTATCTTCCTTTCCTTGTGACCCTTATCTGTGTAATTTTTCATGTCTACTTGAATCTCAAATCTAGAGACATTAGTAAAACAGTGAACACTTTTATAGGCTATAAGGAAAGATGTGGAGAAGTTTTACCAATTGGGATTACCGAAATCTTCCTATCGAGTTTGGAAGTTGTAGTGGACTACAGATTCACACCTTTCCACATGTCCCTCTAACCTTTATTTTAACATACACCTTGGAAATTAGAAATGCAAAAGATGGCAAGGAAGATCAGCAGCTTCTCTGGACTTTGCTTTGTGTTTCTGCCTACTGGATATTTGGAGAATACAGCAAAGTTTTGCCGGGTGAAGTTTGACTTGATTCACGGTGGTACTTGGTCCTTTCAGGCATAGCTTAAGAATGAATACTTTCCTCATTGGACATAGCCTTTACTTCAGTCAAATGATTTAGAGACAGGACAGATTTGGCATAGCAGGAAACCCTTTTCTTTTATAATACATGCATCTCTGATGACTCTCTGAGATCTTCAGTTTGGTAGTTGCAGGAGCAAGTTTACAAATGAGAGGTAGAGAACATTAAAGACACAGGTATTTAAACTCAACACTATACTATAGAGAGCCGGGTATTACCAAGCAGTTACTTGACTACAATCGTTAACTTTTATGATGCTCTCTCAGGAATGGATGAGAAAGAGGAAAGCGGGGAGGAGAAAAAGAAGACAGGAGGGAGGACAAAATAGAGAAGGAGAAAAGAGGGAAGACATTATACTGTGCACGTGGCTTCATAGCTGTCATTGAGCATTTCATGATGAGCAGGATTACCTGAGGTTACTAAGTGACACCACTCAGGAAATCTACAGCCAGAGCTTTATGCCACTAGGAATATTCTCTAAGTCTATGGAGGCATATAGATGCTATAAATCTGATATATAAATATATATCTATATGTTTAATATATATCACATATATTTAATATATATTATATATCATAAATATATAATATATATACCTATACTCTTATAAGTCTAAATGCTTATAGACTAGTATCATAGATTAGTATTATCTATATTGTTTTCTTTCCTTTCATGTTCAACCACAGTAGGTTTATTTATGTAGATCTATGTGACTCCCTTAGAATATCAATTCCAACATTGGTTGTGTAAAATAATTTTATATCTAATACATGCCTAATAAATAACCTGAGAATTATGCCCTAAATGATTTTACAATAGCATTGCATCTGCCAAGAGAAGATTCTAGAATACTTGTGGAGAGGATAACATGAAATTACCAATTTAGTTATTGATGATAGGACAAACTAAAGATAGACGTAGAAGACTCTTTCAGTGGTGAGCCTGTTAGGAGTAGTTTCCTGAGTTCAGCTATCCCAGGAATGAGTTCCACCTTGCTGGCAGGATTAAAAACAGAGTTCATGTTTCCAGGTCCTTGAACTTCTGTCCTGCTTCTTCAGATATTTCATGTTTGTCTGTTAACCAGTCAAGGATGTGAAGAAGGAAATGATGTTATCCCATTGTCTAAACTTAGACAATGTGCAGCTCATACACGTGCTGTCTTGATTTAACTGACCATATGCTGCTTGCCCACTCCTTTGCTCCCCCATCCTTCTAAAATTCTGGGCCAGTGTCCTAACTGTAAAAGCTGAATAAAAGACACAGAAACCCGGTGACTTGGATGAGACCCAGTCACCAGAGTTAACGTCCTTGGTTAATCCCTTGTTGTCAAAATATGATTGGTCAGTGCAACAGTCCACCCTGCTCCCCCTTGCTTTGTGTTCTCATCCCTTCAAGGTCTTGGTTCAAATCCCAGACTGGCCGTCTCCCTGAACATTCAGAAAAAAAAAGCTTTCATTCTTAAGCTTCTGTATGTTTTCTCCACTTCCACCCTGAACCCAACAAGCCCTGGCTACAACTTGAAAAGACTTGACTTCTTGGAAAATGGAAAGTAGGACTACTTTTTTTCTATTCAACTTTCATTTAAACTTTGTGTTCCCTCAAATAAATAAATACATCTTGAACTCCTCATGTATTGATGCAAACCATTTCTTTTTAACCTTTCCCTCTTCCTATATGTATAATAACAATACTGCCCACAGAGTCCTCACTTGGGAGTAGTGATGGTCAGCCCAACTGAATCTATATAGACCTCTGGACCCACTGTGGGCAGCATCATTTGCTGGCTTCACTCTTGCACTGTACAAATTGAGCCCATGACATCATGCACTAATTACAATTGGCTTTCCAATTGTGGACGTAATGCTACACGCTGCTTCACGTTCCTATTACCTTGACTTCCTCTTGACGATGGACTATGCTGTGGAGCTGGGATCCAAAATCCCCTTTCCATTAAGTTACTTTGGTCAGTATTTTTCCCTAGCAACATGAGACAAAACATAAGACCAGAGTCTAGATTTGTCTTTGCCTTACAAATCTCTGGTGTTAGAGAAGTTCCTTCAAACTTCATAGCCTCTGCTTCCTAATATCTGGAGGCAATTATTAGGCCTGCAAACAAATTCTTTTGAAATGAAGGCTTGAATTGTATATTGGCAGGAATCGTTAGAATAATTGAGTTGAGTATGTTCAATTGACTGTAAGAAAATGTGGCTTTGTTTTGTTTCTTCAGAAGGTGTTAATTACTGCTTGTGTTGAGTTCCTGCAGGCATGATTTCAGGATTGGCTATTCTGAGTTGTGTGGGTGATTAAAAACATGCTTGGAACTCTGTGGATTCAGTTGGTCCTCTGTGGTGTTCTAAGTGTCTCCCGACAATGGGAAGTTGTCATAGAACACCTTTGACTTTACAGGCTTAAGTCTATGATTAAGGCTTCTAGTGGATACTTCTTTCTTTATAAGAAATTGTAAGTGAATGAAAAGAAAAGAAGGAAAGGAAAAGGAAACCACATAACTGGCTTGAGTTTGGGCAGTGGGTAAATGAAAAGTAAATAAAAAGGAAAAGAAACATGCCTGCTCCTATGGTGGAGGAGAAACTTATAGATAAAAGGGAGGCATAGCCAGAGGCAGAGACACCTGGGAAAATTCAGAGTGGACATGACCTGGAGCCACGTGAAGAGAGGGGGAAGAGAAGGAAGAGGGGAGAGAGGGGAACCGGGAGCAGAAGCCAGGAGGCTCAAAGGTACAAAGAGCGTGAGTAACCAAAATGGTTGGATTATATAGAGAAAGGCAGCCCAGCCTGCCCCTTAGGATGGAGAGTTCGTGGTAGGATGCTGGCTATACCCTGTAACAGGGACTAAGGGATACAGGGAGAACCTGGTGTCCAGGTCCACATGGATATGTTAAATAGGCACCTAGGCCATTGTCCCAGGTTTGACACCTAGCAGTAAGATCCTTGAGATTTCTGGTAGCATTGAGGAGTTTCAGTTACCAATCTCTTAGATGTCTTCTGTCTCACACTGGCTGGCCAACCAAGGCTTCCCTTAAGCCTGCTAACTTGAGAAGCAAGAAGGGATTTCTCTTCCTAACTTAACAGAGGTTTCGTTCACAAGAGTGGACACGGTGATGCTGGGTAAAGTGTCAGTGAGACACTGGCAGCAGCCAACACGAGTGGGAACGCCAGATGCCTAAGAACGTGGTGCTGGAGCTTATGGTAACCAAGTTGACGGGTAAGCATTCCATCTGAGGCTAGCAGGCCTCCAAGAGACAAGGCTTCATTACTCTGACAGGAGTCCTTTTCTTCATGATGCCATTTTATGATTTCATAACATTCATCATGTGGAAAGACATCAAAAGACATTATAAGCAATAGCTGGAGAACTCTTGGGCATAGTTACACGGCATATATATATATATATATATATATATATATATATATATATATATATATGTGTGTGTGTGTGTGTGTGTGTGTGTGTGTGTGTGTGTGTGTGTGTGTGTGTGTGTATCTTTATGTTCTGTACATGTAGGGAAGAAGTGGCTCCTAAAGGATAAGCCAAGAGCTATAGTCCTTGAGCAAGGCACTGAACACGTAGAATTAGGATGGCTACCTTCAGTGTACACTGGACAGTTTCTTTTTTTTTCTCTAAGACATACAAATGAAAGTATTTCATGTCCCTCCTGTTTGACCATTTGCAGAAAGTAGCTTTGAATGTGTTACCTGGAATGAAGTGTTCAGGATACCTGCCTTCACAAACAAACTTCCATGAGAAAAATTATGTCTCAAAGTGACATAAAAATCTAACCACCATTTACTAGGAAAGAAAAGGTAACTTTAAAATTTCTTACCCTTTCCTATCATGATTGGCACTGTAGTGAAACCGATCTATCTCTTCTGAGAACAATGTTTTGAAATGTACAATATAAAATAAAAAGGAAAGAAAATCCCAACACACTGAAATATTGTTATATAATAATTTAAAATGCTGCAACACAATAGTATGTGTTCTAGGGTTGCAGAATCCCATCACATAATCATTCTAAAGCCAAATAAATAATACACGCCCCCCCCCCAACATGTGCATCACTGCAATGAGAAATTTAGATTTAGGTAAGTTCTACCTTGAAATTGTACACATAGATAACACTACTAAGGTTGAATTCTTGCATTTGTGTTTGAATGAATATTAAACATGGCTAAATGTTACTTAAAATAGATGGCAGACCCCCCCTCCCCACTCACATACATGGTCCTTTAGAATCTCCTTCTCCACCTGCTCTCTGTGAGCTCAAGGCTTAGAACTATTTTATTGGGTTTTCAAATCATCCTTCATTACTTGCTTTGCCAAGCTGTTGTTCAAATAGGAGCTTCAAAATTGGGGTGAGCTGGTGGGTTTGTTCAGTAGAAGATGGAGTAGGTACGAATGCAAGCTGGGTACATTCTGATCAAATTGTAAAGTGATAAACTTCTCATCTGGCTTCCCAAGTACTGGGTCTCTAAACCAGTTGCTTGGGCAATTCTAAGTCATAGGAGCAATTCTTTTAGTTGTATCCATTAGTGACACTGACATGGCCTTTGAATGGCTGCATTAAGTATGGATTTTAAAATGCATCAGCCAGGAAGATAGGCTATTTAAAACAAAGGAAACTAGTGCCCATGGTGGAGTGGTGTGTGTGTGTGTGTGTGTGTGTGTGTGTGTGTGTGTGTGTGTGTTTCCAGTTGGGTCATGTACAAAGAGATGCTGTTGGCTTTTTCCAATCAGACACTTTGCAGTCATCTCAATCACAGAGGTGGGCCGATCTCTTCACTATTGTCAGTCAGCTGTAGGTCTCAATTGAAAAAGGCCGAAAGTCGTTCTTTTCCGTTTGCTCTTGGTTCTACTTACACTGGCAGCCACATTTCCCCAGGGTGCGCAAATACCCTTTCCGGTTGAAGTTCTCATTTGTGCTGCTGTCATTTAAGGTGATAGCCATTTGTAGTTTATAGAGGAATGATTTCATTCGTATGAGCGAACAGATGGGTTAATAAAGCTGTCTGAAGTTGTAAACCGATTCGCAGGTGTTCTCATCATGGTGTCATGGTGCTGAATACTGCTGGCTGTGTCCGCTTGTCCCTCGGGGTAGCCAGGGCCATTGCGCACCAGGCTGGACTGGAAGGAGAGAAGCTTAGCTGGGGTTGGGTGGGTGCAGGCAGGATCGTGGTTGGCAGTGAGTCCAAGGGCAAAGAACATGCACACTGGGAACAGCTTCCAAGAACTGGTTCAGTTTTATTGGGGGTGGAGATAAAAAGGTCTTTATGAGAGGTGGGGCAAGGTTTGTGTGACCTTCTCCAATTGGTCAGGATAGGCAAAGAACATGCAGACCTGGGAACACCTTGGGAGAACTGATTTCGTTTAATGGAGCATGGGGGGGAGGGTGAAGGTGTGCTTATGGGGAGGTGGCCAGGGTCTGTGGGGCAAGGTCTGTGTGGATGCATACAATTGGTCAGGACAGGGTTGCTGGAAGATGCTTCATTTGCATACTCAGGGGGCTGTAGGGTCCGGAGGAAAAAACCTTACAAGGCCAAGAAAGGAGTGAAGCCCAATAACTGTCAGGGTAACAAATTCCTACTGGGGCTGGTAATGAGCCAGCCTGCTTCGTAGCTCCAGGGGAGGGAGCCAATTTCTGCTATCCTCATCTGAGGTATCTAGCATTGAAACTCTCTCCTAGACCATTTCTGTAATCCCAGGCCATTGAAGTCCTACAGGATACTGAACTAACAATAGTTAGCTAGATTTTAAGTGTCTTGGAAACGGAAGTCAATCTAACTCATACTCATGCTAACATGAAATAGAGAACAGGACTTATTTCTAGGCTTAAGAAACAGGCATGTCTCCATGTCCCCAGTTATCACATGGTGTTTAGAATACACTGAGAAAACACTCAAGCTATGATAATAGGTTAATTTCATTAAAAGGTAGTTTTTTGTGTCCTCTTATTTTGAAAATGTGTTTATTTTCTAACTTTTGTGTTGACAAAAGGTTATTTATTGAAGTTGAATAAAATGATCACACAGAGATGCAAACATACTTAGGTACTTGTATGGGCCTCTAGAGAAGGATGCTTAAATTTGACATGCAAAATATATCTCCATGTTCTCTAGTGTTCAACATGAGCTCCATTTTGCTATACCTTACATCTATGAGGTTTACTCTGAAGGTGTGTAAGAAGGGAAGGCTGGGAAGTAGTTGACTCCAATTCTTAGAATTTCCACGGTGGAGCTGATGCTGAATAGCTCAAGGAATGGCTTTTGGCACTGATGACCTAATAGAATAATATGGGGACTGTACTGGCTAGTTTTGTGTCAACTTGACAGAGCTGGAGTTATAACAGAGAAAGGAGCTTCAGTTGAGGAAATGCCTCCTTGAGATCCAACTGTAAGGCATTTTCTCAATTAGTGATCAAGGGAAAAGGCCCCTTGTGGGTGGGACCATCTCTGGGCTGGCAGTCTTGGGTTCTATAAGAGAGCAGGCTGAGCAAGCCAGGGGAAGCAAGCCAGTAAGGAACATCCCTCCATGGCCTCTGCATCAGCTTCTGCTTCCTGACCTGCTTGAGTTCCAGTCCTGACTTCCTTTGGTGATGAACAGCAGTATGGAAGTGTAAGCTGAATAAACCCTTTCCTCCCCAACTTGCTTCTTGGTCATGATGTTTGTTCAGGAATAAAAACCCTGACTAAGACAAATTGGTACCAGCATAGAGGGGTATTCCTGTGACAAACTGACTATGTTTTGGGGAGGACTGTGGAAGAACTTTAGAACTTTGGGCTTGAAGATTCATTCTGTGTTAAGAGCTTTGTCAGATGTTGTGTAGGAGCTTGGGAGATAATGATGAAAACAGTGCAGAAGATGGGAGTCCTGGCTTATGAAATTTCAGAGGGAAAATTAAAGACTCTTTTCAGGGCCATTGTTATTTTGGAGTTTGATTATTCTGTGGTTCTGGTTAGCTGGGGCTGAAAAATCAGCTGTGATTAACAAGATACCAGAACTAATAAAGCAAAATCTTTGCATTACTTGGACTATTGATGCTGGTTAGCTGGAGCTAAGAAATTAGCGGTGATTAAGAAGAGACCAGCATCGTTGAGGTGACATCTTCTGGGAAGTGTTTTCTGAGAGCACAGAGGTTGTGTTCCAGAGATAGCCAAGGTTGTACTCCTGCTGCAGTGGGACTTGGTAATGTGTAAGGGTCACCAAGGTGGTACTGGTTTTGAAGGCATGAAGGGGTCATGCAGAGCAGCTGAGGCCACGGAAGCACTGTGAGAGACCATGGAAGGCCATTGGTGAAGGTGCAGTCTCAGTTGCAATTGATGGCTCAGGACTGAAGGGGTCATGCAAAGGAGTTGAGGCTTGGCACCATGAAGAGAGCCTATGAGAGGCTAGTGTTGAAGCCTAGTTATAGTGGACGACAGCAGCATTTTGGAGATGCCAGTATCATGAACAGCAGCAGCAATGGAGTACAGGCATCTGGATCCTAGAGAACAACGTGTGTGCTACAAAGGGCATGGCTGGAGAAGTGACTCAAGCCCTTGGAGGAGCCCAGAAGATCGTGAGTTGGATCCCAGACAGTGGATGGTTGGAGATTGATTTTTGCTTTTGATTGTGACTGTGCCCTGATATTTTTCCCTCTTGAAGGAAGAAGGTATTTTATTGGAGTCCACAGTTAAGAGACTTTGGGTTTTGAAAGAGATGGATATTTTTAAGAGATTGAAATTTTAAGAATATATAAAGACTGTGGGGCTTTTAAAGTTATTTAGATCTTGGGGATGAATAAGAATATAAGGGTTGAGGCTTACTAGTGATGTATTTGTGTGTCAAGTTGACAAGGGGTCAATTGTACTGGCTAGTTTTCTGTCAACTTGACACAGCTTGAGTTATCACAGAGAAAGGAGCTTCAGTTGAGGAAATGCCTCCCTGAGATCCAACTGTAAGGCATTTTCTCAATTAGTGATCAAGGGGGAAAGGCCCCTTGTGGGTGGGACCATCTCTGGGCTGGTAATCTTGGGTTCTATAAGAGAGCAGGCTGAGCAAGCCAGGGGAAGCAAGCCAGTAAAGAACATCCTTCCATAGCCTCTGCATCAACTCCTGCTTCCTGACCTGCTTGAGTTCCAGTCCTGACTTCCTTTGGTGATGAACAGCAGTATGGAAGTGTAAGCTGAATAAACCCTTTCCTCCCCAACTTGCTTCTTGGTCATGATGTTTGTGCAGGAATAGAAACCTTGACTAAGACAGGGACTCAGCATTCCATTAAATGATTTAGAACAGCCTTTGGGTGGGCAAGGGTCTGTCTCTGGCTTGTGTTGAAAGTATTCAGTGTGACTTTACTATAAATAATCATTCTTTGGAGCTCAAAGTTCTTACACTGAAACTTTTGTTTGTGTGTGTGTGTGCGTAAGAATACATAATAAACTTGTATGTGTGTGTGTGTATAAGAATACATGTGTGTGTGTGTGTGTGTGTGCATATAGTAGATGGATTATTCCTTTCTAAATGTATTCCTTCCTCTATCTTCCCTCTTTATTTTTGAAAAATAAAGACAAATTGGTGGCAAACACCTTACAGTTTTATTATTTCTCTGCTGTTTAGATTCTGCTGTCACCATGTCCTGTCCTCAAACCAAGAAGCTCTCAATTATTTTTCATACGAGTTTATGAACCTCATGTGAATGCATTGGGAGTGCCTGTGGCATCTCCTTAGACCTATGACTATATAAGACAATACTCAACTTTCCCATTCCATAATTTGCTACTCACGACGTTAAGATGAGTTTGTGTGTTTTTGTGTGTTCTTCTTCCCCCATCTCTTCTAGCATCGCTGAGACCTTACTGTATGAGGAGTCATCACACTGTAGCAACATTTCTTGTTTCTGTTCCTAACAGGGTCTTAAATGAAACCCTCCTCTCACCCTGAGCAGGAATTTAGCTCCAGGGTCCTCTGTATAAGACACATCTGAATGTCAGTGTTCATGAATTATTGGCACTACACAAAGTAAGAGTTCTTGGAAGCAGATATTGTAGGATGCTCTCAATGGTTGCAGTGGCTTTGCTGCTTCCTCAGAAGAAGACAGGAAGTTCTCCTTCTGCATGAACAGAGATAATCTGTTACTTAACTGTTGAGGAATTTTAATCCAGAAACATGCTCTCGAAAAAGATCACATCCAAAGACCTCCTAGGTCTGTGTGATATGGCTGGAACCACACATCTTTAACCTTTCTGACTGGAATGCAGACACGCTTTTAGTACACACCTTTAATCTCAAACAACGTAGTTAAAGTGAGTTTGTAGAAGGATCAGCCATGTTTGAAAGTGACATCTAATTGGAACGCAATCAGATGAGTCCAGTCAGTCAGTGCAGTTGAGTCAGTGAGCTGAGAGGCAGTGCAGTGCAGTGCAGTGCAGTGCAGTGCAGTTTGTGGTTTCCATTCGTGGGGTTCAGAGGCGGGCTTCCCAGGGGCAGGTTTATAGAGATAGGTTGAAGAGAGAACAAGGTAGTCATAGGTGAAGACAGAATGAGCCCGGGAAGGTGAAGGGGCCAGATTAGAACAAATTGCCAGAGTTGGTTTGAGGCCAAGCAGAGCAATTGAGTGAGATGCTTAGAGAAGACAGATTGAATCAGATTAGAGAAGAGATTGAGACAAAACAGCTGCATTGAACCAGCCAGCCAGATATCAGAAAGAACTAGAAAGGGTGAGCTTGTTCAGTAGTAAGACTCTGAGGAGACAATTACATCAGGTGAATAAAAGTTACTTCTACATTATACCTTAGTTGAAACTACTCTCAAACTAGCTTTTTAATTTAATTTATTATTATTATTATTATTATTATTATTATTATTATTATTATTATTCCTCCATCATGACAGGCACAAGCTGTCCTCAGGACTTTGCTATTCTGTGTCTTCAGAATGCCTGATTGCAAGAAGATATGGCTTAGGTTATATCTTCCCAGGAACATTTTTTTTCCTAGCCACTATTTAATACTAAATCTCTATCTCCCCTGCTCATTTGCTTCATTTTCTTACCCCAGAGCCGACCACCATTTGATGCAATGTAGCTTGTTTATCTTACTTACTTTCTACCAAAGAAAATCATTCTTATTCTGAGCAACTGACCAAAAGGAAGTAGAGATCTTGTAAGTAATCATCTCTCCATCTCTATTCATTAGCTCTCTTCAGTGTAGCAACTTTTGTGTAGGCTATAATAAGGAATACGTTCATCTTTGCTAATTCTTTCTAATTTTACCTTTCTGTTTTGTAGGAGGAAGTGTTGTTTCCCATATTGGTTCTTGATTTGGTCATTAAAGAAGGCAGAAGCCAATTGCTGGGCAAAAGGAAAAAGGTGGGACTTCCAGGTCCAGGAGGAACAAGAACTGCTGCTGGGGTGTGGGGAGGTGTGGGTGTGGGTGTGGGTGGGGGGTGGGGAGCTCTTTGTGCCAGGCTTTGGAACAAATAGGATACACAACTTTGTAAGATCTTAGGGCAACCAGAACCAGTGTCCTCCATCACCGTAGTTGGCTGATATAAGATAGCTGATAAGTTAAGCGCGTGAGAGATTTCTATGCTCAGCAATTGTGTTATCTGGCAAGTTTTAAAATAATAAAGTGGTCTAGTGTTTTTCTTCCGAGGGCCTAAGGTGGGCAGAAGAAAGAGCAGCCAGGTGATAGCTGGCGGCTTGGTGAAGCTAGTCTGGAGGGGTTAGGGCAGCTCCAGGGAAAGGCGCCAGCTCACCATTGGCAGAGCTAAGCCGAGAGTGCGGCCTGGGCAAGGAGGTAGCATGGCTTCTTAAAATTACATGCAACACTATTTGATTATTTTTATTTTTCACTCCGAATTAAGACCCTATACAAAGTTTTATTGTTTTATCTCTACTTTTGTTTTAAATCTTTTAAAAAGTAAGGCAAGGTGTAAAGAAGAATTCACCTCTTAATGCTGGCAACATTTGAGAGCATAGATTAAAAGTTTAATAAATGTCTTTTGTGAGATACAGTAAAAATAGCAAAAATTTTATTTATCTTTGGCAGATTAAGTGTTTCATTATAAAAAAGCATCTTTTCAAGCCTACAGCTTGCATTCATTGCTTTTGTTTGAGCAACTGTAGGGTTGGGTTTTATGGAAAGAAGTGCTCCGTCCTTAGGGGGAAGTACATCTTGGGTCCTTTTGCTTCTACCATGCTTACTATACTTTTGAAAGGAAGACTTGAATTAGCTTTGTTTTTTCAAAGCTCAGATTGCTCTAAAGCAAGTGGTTCTCAACCTTCCTAATGCTGTGATCCTTTAACATACACAGTTCCTCATGTTGTGGTGACCCCGACCATAACATTATTTTGTTGCTACCTCACAACTATAATTTTGTTACCATTATGAATCATAATGTACATATATGATGTTGCATGTACTCTGCACCTCCTGCTGTCCGACCCTTGGGATTGACCCTTGCCTTTGGAGGTTGGAGGTGACATAATGCAGAATCAATGGCACTGACTATAGGAGCAGCCGAGAAACACCACAGCAGTCTCATCTGAATGGTGCACAAGCTCCTCTAATACCATCCACCCACATCCCATTGGTCCCAAGAAAGCATCTCTTCTAAACAGCAGTTCCAACTTGAGTGGGACCGTCTGTGTCAGCGATTCTTGGTCTCTCAGGCAGTCCTCAATTAGGTCCTCCTGCAGGAGTTGCCTTTGCAGCTGTGTGGTCCCTGACACTTATTCAGAGGTGGCCATGCTGTTCCTTCTACAATCTGATATGTAATATATCAGATATCTGACCCCTCTAAGATGTTGGTTGGGCTCCAAAGGGGTTGCAACCCACAGGTTGAGGCCCTAAATGCTCTGAAGAACCCCTCCCCCAATTAAAACAAAACAAAACTAACTAACAGAAACTAACCAATTCCTTGAGCCCGAGTCCTAGAAATTCCGATGGGATGTGTGTTTTTACAAAAATCCAGCATTGATCTATTTTTAAACTCTCTCAACATGATTCCTTTGTACAGAGAGGAGATCACTGGTTCCATAGGCAGCTAAGGTTTTTCCAGAAGACATTCTGTGATGAGGTGGAACACTGAAGTCTTCTTAAAAACGTATTTTAATTAAAATAGAATTATGTCACTTTCCCCTTTCTTTTTTTTTTTCCTTTAACTCCTAGGCTCGCTGGCTCCAGCCTCTTTCATGCTCCTCGGTCCATTCTCTAGTTGATAAGTGCTTTTTCTTTATTATTGGAACACACATAGGTATGCTGGGATATACATATCCCAGCAGCCCTTAGGTACATTTATTTCTTTATCTAGTGGTGAGAACCGGTGAAAACTCTCTCCTACACTCAGCAGTAAACTGCAGTAAGGTGAAGTGGATCTCTTAACCAGTTGGATGCTATCTCACAAGCTGCCACTAGATGGCGCAGGCAATTCTTAGGAGGCTGGAGATCATGGTTATTTGGGGTTTCCCTTTATCCTGTGCAGTAAGCTTGAAGCTCTGTTTAGGAAGCTTTGTGGAGACATGCCACTTTAACTCAAAAGGTGCAGCTGTTTTGCTTGACAAGTTGATAGAGAGAGACTCATTAAATAAGCGTTCTAGCGTCTGAAGGGAGAGAGGTGAACCCTCTGCATAAATATCAGTTCTCATTTTTCTTCTCTCCTCTGGCAGGTGCGTTCTCTCTTACTCTTTATTGGTGCATCCCATGCCTTTTCCTATGTCAGGTTCTGCTGTAACTATTATTTATAATGGGCAGTATAATGAATTGGTGAGTTCAATTTTATTCTGTTACCTCCGTGGTTGCTATAATTTTCAGGAATTTGTGTGTTTGACTCCAACTCAACATTCTTTGAAGGGGGAGGATATTCATATTAAAATGGAGTATTATTGTTCAGGACTGCTGCTCAACGGCTGCTCAACAATGCTATGTTTGTTCTTAATATCCGAAGCAGCACAAGGCAAGTCCAAGAAGGAAGAATTTTATGCTACATCAGGAAAAAAAATAACCCAAATCCTCTCTGTATAGTACAGTTCAGATGAGGGACAAAGCTCTTAGCACACACACAAGTGTGTGTGTGTGTGTGGGGGTGGTGGTGGTGGTGGAGGGTGAGGACTTGCACAGTAACAAGCTGCCTCTCTTTCCTTTTTCTTGGGAGGTCTCAAGGCACACATATTGCTTTATTCTACAAAGTTGACTTTCCTCTCTGAACTCTCGGAACTGTCAAAACAGGAAGATGTGGGGTTTTCTTCTTCTGTTTTTTTTTTTTTTTTCTTACAAAGATTCCATCCCCTCCTTGCATGTGGTCCACGCAGATGCCGCTCTCTTGCTCTCGGGCTACCCCATGGTGCTTTCCTCTTCCCTAGTGACACTTACTGATGGGTCACCGCCTGGAACACTGGATCAGAGCCGGTGTGGGTCCATGTGTGAACATCCCTTGTTTGCTCCTCGACACTCCCCATCTGACCACATCCATTTCTAATCGTCATCAGTACAAAAGAAAACAGACAGCTCAGCCAATCGTCAAGTCCTCAGCCATCTGAAAAGCAAAATACAGGACAGAAGCTTCTCCCGTACCAGCGGCTAAGGTTTACTGAATTCCTAGTGTATGCCAAGACTTGACAGCAGGCTATGCATTAAACCCTTGATGTGTCACTTCATCCTCACCTCCATGACACGAGTTTAATCCTACAATCATTCTCGATCTAACTGCCAACAAACAGGGTTAACTAAATTGCTCGAGGTCTAACAGCTAATAAGGTCTCAGTCCAGGTAATTTAACGAAGTCATCCTGATTCCAAGAGTTATGCATTGAAGTCATACAGAACTAAATGTAAGAGTCCCTTCTTGACTACTCATTGGGAATGGGTGTGGCTATTTTTAATGCAGCTGTATTTCTTTTAGTGTATGACTGAGCAATGCTCCAAACCCCGTTCTTCACCATTCTGTAGGAGCTAAGCGTACTGCTACACACCTGCGTCTCACTGGCGACACGATCAAGAGGAGGGAACAGCCTTCCTTACTGTGACTGACATTTTCCAATGTCTGTTCAATCATAAACATGCTTAGGAAGTGAGCAATTCAGAAGGATGTCCAATGTGTACATTTTACGATTCCCTTATATCTTAAAGGAGCAGTGGAAGGGATAGGGCAAAACTTAATTATGGTATGTAGGAACTTTTCCCACTGGCTATGCTCTAGGCCCTTTAGCCAACAAGAGGCCAGAAGAGTCAGCCATTTACTCTGCCTTGGAGAGGAGGTTCTTAATAGTATTTATGTGGTATTGGCACAAGGAAAATGGGCAACAGTATTTCTTTCACTGAATGATGACCAGGGAAATACAATTTTGCCAATGGGGCTACTACAATAAAGATACTTGTTCACTCACCGAAGCTCTGAGAGTTCTACAGTTGGGAAAAAAAAAAATCAAAACTCAAAGGTTAGAACAAAGCTCACATCTCACTGTAGTCTAACCTAATGGGTGAAGAGAACAAAGGAGCAACTTAGAAGGTCTGTCAGAGAAGCTCCTCCTGGATTCCCAATGGCGTGGGCCACTGGTAGTTCCCTAATGAGAAGGACCGGAGACTAAACCTTGAGTGGTGTGCGCCTGCTGAAGGTCTCTGGTTTCCACTCTTTTCATCAGATGTATTCACATCAGTGAAGTACTCCAGTTAGAGATTTCAATCTGTGTGAGGCACTGCCTCACAATGAAAAAAACTTCTGATGCTTCTCTCAGTTTTCTTTTCTTTTCTTTTTTTTTTTTTTTTGGTTTTTTGAGACAGGGTTTCTCTGTATAGCCCTGGCTGTCCTGGAACTCACTTTGTAGACCAGGCTGGCCTCGAACTCAGAAAACCGCCTGCCTCTGCCTCCCGAGTGCTGGGATTTTCTCTCAGTTTTCTAAGCAGATCGTCCACAGACCCTGCAAATGGAACATCATAAAAGTGAAATTCTCCATCTGCCCTCTTTTTTCTCCTAGTGACCATATTTCAGAGAAAAACTAAGCCAGCTGCCCAAGGCCCACAGTCTCTATTTCCTAATGCCTTTGAACCCCATTATCTGTTTTCCTTTCAAATATCAGTAAATTCAACTTCTGTGACATCCCACCAACTTTGTCTTTCCGGTTCCTCTCTCACCACATTCCTACATAACCTCCTCTGGTATATTGGCTTTGCTATGATGCACACCTGATATTATTTCTCAGCAGCTAAACTGAGCTTCCAGGGTAAAATGAAACTCCACCTTCCCCTGGAGAGCCCTGAGGTTTCACCCTGGCTCCCTTTGTAAACCCACCTTACCTACTGAATGCAGCTCCCCACATAGACTTGTAGGCTCACCTTCTGGTCTTCATATGCACTGTTCTGTCTGGTATGTATAAGAGTCATACTTGGAGTTTTGAATGAGTGGGCTTACTGAGTATACAGAAAGCCACTGTCAATAAATAGCAAGGGATGGATGGATGGCAAAAGCAGCAAACAGGGGCTCAAAACATCTCGCAGAAATTGACTAGGGAAGCTTTGCTGAGACAGTCGGGGCTAATAACCATCTAGCAGCAATCAGCTGAGGGGGTTGAGGCATCGGCTTCCATGAGTTCCTGGTTGAGCTTTCTCTCCATGGGTGAGTTTCCCATGGTAGAGCTGCTAGCTTCCACTTCTACACGGTAGAAGAAATGGTGGCACCATCTGTTGGAAATAGCTTACCTTCTAGGTGTTCCCAAGAGCACACTGCTTCTACTCTTGGATTCTTCTGTCATTCTCTTCCCTCCCTGTAATTGGGTTGTGTGGGGAAAGCCCATCCCCAAGCAAGTAGACTTGGAAAACATGTTGAAGCAGTACACTTAGGTCTGAAATGGGGAAGAGGGGGGGCAATCTCAGTTTCAGAGCCAGATTCTCAGTGATCTCAAAGAACACATTACAGTTTACTGATGTAAGACACATTACAGCTGTCCTCTGTGCTATCCAGGACTTGTCCTTTTAAACTCACGCTAGCCTCTTACTCTAGAAAGCTTGATATTGGCCCATGCCAACACTACACTTAAGACAGATTTTTTTCAGCTTGCCCACTGTGTTTCATTTTTCCCAATTTTTTTTATTTCATCAGGCTTTTCTTCCTACTTACTGAAATAGTCATTTTTCACTCTGTGTGTATATGTATATGTGTGTATATATATATCATACTTTTGCTCTCTTCTCTTATATATTTATCTTACTTGCATATTTGCCTTAAAATGTCCCATGAAGGAGAAATATTCCAAAACCAATTTTAGTACTTAACTCATATAAGGAAAGCCAAGTAGAAACACATCGGACTTTTCCTGTGTGTTTCTTTTGTTAGTCTCTCTGTAATAGCTCTGTTCTCAGCCGTTAAAGGTTCGGCTGTATCAAAGATTAATGCACTTTATTGGTGCATAATCTTCAAAGGGAGTCTTAAGGTCTCCTATCCAGAGTGCTTGCACAGGCTTGGCTCACAAGTCCAGAGTGCCTTCTGTGCATGACTTACTGTAAGGTACAAGTTTCCATTTGTTGGCGATAAGACGGGTAGGCCAAATCAGCCCCATTCATAAATTTGGTCTGGGTCAGGCTTAATTCCTAGATATCAACCTATAGAAGTGTGAATTGCAATTGTTAGAGGCCTTGACCTGCCCCACCTTGGATCTTGGGAAATCAATGTGGCTTTGTTCATCGGTGACTGCCTTGAAAGGGCCATAAATCAGGAGCTTCCATAGAAACCGTTTATTGCCAAGGTAATGGCAAAGAAAAATGATAGCATTTATTCCATTTACACACTTTAGCCTTTTTCCTCCTCATTGATGTTTCTCCCAATTTTCTTTTAGTTTTTGTATCCAACTAATAAAAACGTAAGGCTTTTGAAGAAGTTCTTTAATAATTTATGTCCTGAATCTCACTGTGGCTATTCTGTATTTTGTTCATTAACAGCTACTTGACTAAGTAGAGAGCTTTGTATTAAGGCACCTTGTCAACTTCATAACACAATTAAATATCAGCACCAGGACAATACATGATATTCTGTGACAGGTGCCTGATCATTTGCCCATGAACAAAGTGGGTAGACCCAATAGAAGTTCTGAACTCAGGCTATGATAGTTTGTCACAGGCATTACACTGACTTTTTGATAGACTGTGACCTGTGTGTCTTGTAAGTTGTTTGTCAATAATGATGCGTAATGTATTGAAGACTGTGAAGGCTTTCCTGATTGCTCAATTAGGCTGGAGTCACGTGATCTCTCTATTCATGCTGTTCACTTTCTGTCTCAAGTGGGAGAGATGTTACTTCAGAGCCATTTGTCTTAGACACTTATGCTAAGTGGTCGCTACTCTCAGTATGTGCTCTCCTCCTTATTTTCCACAATAAAATGAACTAAGTAAGTTTTTCTTTATAAGATTATCCTTCCCCAAATATTTCATTATAGCAATATGAAGCTGACTGTCGCAGTCACTATGAATTAGCTGAGTTTATGGCATTTTATAAAGGTGAATTATATACACTATGACTTCTTTTTGTGTAGCCTCTTTCACAAGTATAATTATTTTCAGGTTCATTCATACCACAGTGTATGCAATCAACAGCGTACGTCTTCTCATTACTGGGGTTGTGTTCTAATGTATGGATAGACTAGTATCTTTTGATCATTCCCTGATGTGACTATCAAGGTCATTTAGATATGTTTCCAAGTTCTGGTGGTTAAAAGGTGAGCTTCTAATAACTATAGCTTTTATGTCTCCTTATGGACATATTATTTCTTGTGAGTAAAACTCAAGAAATAGAATGAGTAGTTCTTGTGATTAAGTGCACACTACATACAATTTTTGTTTAACTCCAAAGTGTTCACCAAGCTGACTGCAATAGTCTACATGACCAATAGGAACACATGGCTTCCAGCCCTTCTAAGCTCTTGACTGTACTTGACTGGAATTTCAGCCATCTCAGTAACAGCTTGCTGTAGTTATAACTTGTATTTCTCCAAAGAGTAATTTTTGGAGTCTGCACCTGTGTTATAGAATTTCAGGTTGACAGATTTATTTTTTTTTTCCAGCAGTTTAAACATGTTGCTGTGTTTACATTGTTTTCAGAAGACACTTCTGGCCATCCTGGTCTTTGTACTTTTCTCTCTGGTACTTCTTTTTATTTCAGTGGTTTTCCTCTTTGTCACTAAGTCTGAGTAATTAATGTGTCTTGGTGGGGCTTTCTTGTGTTTTGCTTGTGTATTGTTGAAATTACTTTAATTATGGTCTTATAGTCTGTACTAAATTTGGAATATCTTACCCATTATTTTTCTGTTTTTCATGCTCTTTTCTCTTTGGGGATTATGAATACTTCTATATCAGACTATTTGAACTTTCTAATGATTCACTAATTTTTTTTTAATCTTGTATTGATTCTTTGTGAGTTTTGTGTCATGCACCGAAGTCTTGCTCATCTCCCTGTCCCCTCATATTTGCCTTTCACCCTTGTGACCTCCACCCACCAAATAAAACACAAGCATACACAATAACAACATCAAACAAATAAAGCATAGAAAACATCTCAACGTGGAAGCTGTGGTGTGTCACAGTGTGTCCCACAGTATATCCCTCTGTCCACATATCTTTACTTGCAAATGTTCATTGCAATGAGTCATTGGTCTGTTTGGAGATCTCTGGCTTCTGTGACACCATCAGTATCAGATCCTCATCGGGGCTCCTCCCAGTTCTCCTGTTATTGCCCGGTGTCATGGAGATCCTGCAGCTTTGGAACAGCAGGATTGGCCCTTTCACACTTCCCAACCACTTACAGATAATATCGATTTTGGAGTGGGCCAATCCAGAGCTCTGGATCAATCAGCAGGAGGCATCTTCAGCTCTCCCGCTCTTGTGCATTTAGGGCTGGCTTACTTGTACTCTACTGCTGCAGGTGCTGAGGGGTGGGGGGTGGGGGGAATCACACCTGCATCCATGCCCCCTCATGGCAAGCAAATGGGCGGGCTAGCTCTCCCATGCTCTCCGCCTTGGGGCTGACTCACCTGTACCCCACTACCAGGGTCAGCTGTGCTATGTTGTCCAGGACAGGCGCAGGACCAACTCTTCTGAGTGCTGCAGGTCCGAGATTATGACCCTGTGGGCAGGTTTCCCGACTGTCTGAAATGGCAAGGGGTGAGGAGGTATCATCTGTGCCCTGTGCCACAGAGGCACAGGGGCAGGGACAGCTCTCCCACATCTATACCCTTGGAGCCAGCTCACCCACACCCCTGTCACTAAGGACAGGTCCACGGTGCTGCTTGGGCAGGGGGCAGGTTCCACTTTCCCAAGTGCTGCTAGTGATGAGAGATGGGGCCAGCGCTCCAGAAGTGCTGTACAGTGAGAGGCGGGGCCAGTTATGCACAGTCTTTGAAGATCTAGGTGATCCCCAGTAGCTGCCCCAACCAGGGACATCCCTGTGTTCTCTAGTGATAAAATGAGCCATGGGCATTGCCACCAACTCCTGCTGCTGGATAGCTGTGGGCTCAGACTTGGCCCTCAGTGGCAGGAAGGGCTGGGACCTCACCATGGCCCCATGGCTGGCTACTCACAGCAGGTTCCTCCTCTCCTCCCTCAAGTCTCCAGTTCCACCTCTCTTCATAGCGCTCAAGCTGCTCCACTTCACTTTCTCTCTCATCTGAACATTGTGCACATTGTGGTGGGTCTGGGTGACACCTATCCTTTTGCATGGTGTGAAGGCAAGTGGGCACCCTTGGCCTGCCTGTGCTGAATGCAGAAGAGCAGGTCTGTTGGGTGACATTGCATTGCAGCCCACAGGTCTCTGTATGCCTCCATGCTGTGGTGCTTGCATTTGATTTGATCTGATTTGATTTTTATGAGTCAGCTTTGGCCACTGTCTTAGTTAGGATTTTATTGCTGTGAACAGACACCATGACCAAGATAAGTTTTATAAAGGACAGCATTTAATTGGGTCTGGCTTACAGGTTCAGAGGTTCAGTCTAGTATCATCAAGGTGGGACCATGGCAGCATCCAGGCAGAGATGGTACAGGAGGAACTGAGAGTTCTACATCTTCACCTGAAGGCTGCTAGCAGAATACTGACTTCCGGGCAGCTAGGATGAGGGTCTTAAGCCCACACCCACAGTGACACACCTACTCCCACAAAACTACACCTCCTAATAGGGCCACTCCCTGGGCCAAGTATATACAAACTATCACAGCCACCAAACCTACCATCAAGCTATGATGAACAAAGGACTGCCATCTTCTCTGCCCCTGATTGATATAAGAGCAACACCACCAATAAGATGTCTCTTTGCCCCTGGCTGGGAGGGATTCACTAGTGTTTTAATAATTTCTTTAAAACTTTTTTTTATTCTACATTTTCATTTTTAGTAGTTTCAGTTGCTTTCTACAATAAGTTGAGCTATTTGATTTTCTTTTTTCTTTTTTCCTTCCTTCCTTCCTTCCTTCCTTCCTTCCTTCCTTCCTTCCTTCCTTCCACCCTCTCCCTCTCCCTCTCTCTCTCCCTCTCCCATCTCCCCCTTTCTTTCTTTCTTTCTTTCTTTCTTTCTTTCTTTCTTTCTTTCTTTCTTTCTTTCTTTCTTTCTTCCTTCCTTCCTTCCTTCCTTCCTCTCTCTCTCTCTCTCTCTCTCTCTCTCTCTCTCTTTCTTTCTTTCTTTCTATAATAGTTATTCTACCACTGAGTTAAATCCTCAACATCTTGAGCTCATTGGTATTTTATTCTGTGACACCCAGTTTGTTCTACATCTTAAACATCAGGTATTATAATTTTCACCTTCAAAAGTTTGGTCACCCTTGGTCATGCAGACTTTATATGTCCCAATACAGGGGAACGCCAGGGCCAAGAAGTGGGAGCGGATGGGTAGGGGAGCAGGGCCGGGAGGGGGGAGGGTATAGGGAACTTTCTGGATAACACTTGAAATGTAAATGAAGAAAATATCTAATAAAAGTTGAAAAAAAGTTTGGTCACACACATACGTACAAGTGTATGTATGTATGTATATATGTATGTATGTATGTATGCATATGACATCATTATACTTCTACTTAAAATGGTTATAACATCTTTAATTTTCTTGTTGGGCAATTCTATTATTTGTGTCAGTTTGATTGATAGGATTTTCTGTTACATGACTGATGCATTAGTAACCTTTAAGAACTTGTGAATAGCTAGGAAATGGAAACAATGTAAACATTGTACAACTAATGAATGGATAATGCAAATGTGGCACACAGACACTGTGGAACACTATTAAGTAGAAAAGAACATTAAAATTATGGAATTTGTAGGTAAGTGGATGGAACTGGGAATGATCATATTGAAGGACATAATCCAGAACACGAAAGAGAAACATAGCATCTTCTTCTCTCTTATTAGAGGCTCCGAGCTCCAAATCTTCAGGTGTGAGTAACTAAGGAAACCAGGAAAGTGAAATGGTTCCACTGCAAGGATTTGAGGGGCGGCTGTTGGGAGTGATAGAGAGGGGAATATCAGGGTATAAGTAACTTATCAGGGAAATTGGAAATGGAGCTCCTGAGGGCTGGGAGGGGCGGGTGCATATGGAGGATGTGGGAAGATGGCAGTGGGGAATGAAAGGCTGCAAGTGATCTAACAGAGACAATGGAACTATATGTTACTTAGGTAGGGCAGAGAGGCTAATGAAGAAGAAAGTGGGAGGCGGTAAAGGTGGGATAGCAGGAGCCAGCTGCTCTGATGGGGGAGTGAGAAGAGAGGAAGGCCCCTTAGGGAAAGGGATGGAGGTATATTCAGGAGGAGATAGGTAGGCAAAATAATATACATTGTTGAAAAGCTACAAGGAATCATAGTATTATCTATTTCCCTTCCAAAAAAACTCACAATGCTTACAACTTAGTATATAAATATAATAACATATATGTGTAGGTATATAGTATGTATTTCACATATTATTTACATATAAAACATAACAAATATAACATATTATATATCTGCTCTGATGGTGCTTCTTCAAAGAGTCGAAGACCCCCTAATGAAAGCCCCAATTCAGGACAAGAGAAATCTTTTGTGTGTTGGCTAGGGCTGCCTAACAGACCTTCCAAAAATATAAAGGCTTTCTCTATTGCCCTTATTTACCCCCAAGAAGTGGAAGATAGATAAGCCCCCTATTGCTGATGCCACCACACACTTTGGAAACAAAGCCCTGAGCCCACTCAGTTGGAGCTGTCATGAATGTCTTCTCCCCAAGGAATAGGCTTCATGGTATCAGAAAGAGTGACATACAAGCTTCTGAAGGAGGGAGGCAAGCAATGATCCTACCCACCAGCTATGACAACCATGACCCACACCAACAAGCAGCGTCACATGATAACCCTGTATGGCACACATATCTTAGCAGTAATCAGGTGCTCTATAATTGAGCTTAAGACCAAATCAACAAGAAGGATACCATGCCTGGTACTGGAAATTTAGCTAACTAATCAATCAGTGCTAGTGAAGTCATGGTTATTGGAGGGGAATCTACAACTATTAATTTACTAACTCAGCATAATCCCTGACAACAGTCTATCAACATTTATCTTCATACTTACAGATAAATGAAGCCTCCACTCCTTACCAAGGAAACTTATCTTTGCAACAGATGCAGACCACTTCAGAAAAACCACAACCAAGATGCAGAGCTGTGGAGTGGATCCCAGTTCTAATAGATAACTACAAAACATTCCTGTACCTAAGGCTCTGTAAATATTGTGGGAGAGAGGAAGGAAAAATCGTAAGAACCGGAGGATGAGGAGTTTCCCTTGAGATTATATTTCCCAGTACCACCGTAAGCTATACCCATAAAATTTCATCACCATGACTGCCAAAACTTAAGGTGAACAAGTATGACATGAGAAAACATGCCAGACTGGATGAAGAAATGCCCTCCAGGCCTCAACCCTACACAAAGACCTGTAAGCAACTGGGTAAAGCTGGGAGTGGGGGAGGCTCTCATCCCCAGGGAGGAGTGTACCAATTGGTTGTCCAGTGCCAACTGGTCAGTCCTGAGACATGTATTACAGGTAATACCATATGGAATGAACAAATATTTGTGTTATACTCAAGAATGTATATGGGTATACAAATACATGTATGCGTGCAATAAAATTAATGAATTTGAAAGAGAGCAGGGAGGCGCAAATAGGGCTTGCAGGGAGAAGGAGAAATGCAATTAAATTACCATCTCAAAAATAAACAATCACTAAGGATTGCTGCAGAAAAAAAAATAAACCATCAACAGAAGCAACTTAAAATAAGAAAGGTTAAATTTGCCTTATCGTTTAAGAAGCGATACAGTCCACCATGCAAAAAGACATGTCAGCAAGAGTGTGAGGGGCTGGCCGTGTTGCTTCTGAAATCAAGAAGCAGACACAGAGATGAATGCTGGTGTTCCTATTTACTGTTTTGGTTTTCAGGCTCATTATAACTTCAGGAGATGGGGTTGTGTCCCCCACATTTGGAATAAGATTTCTCTTCTCCACTGAACATCTGAGAAACACCCTTACAGACACACCCAGAGGAGTCTCTCCTCGGTTACTTCAAATCCAGTGAACAGTGAGGATCAACCATCACATCTGGGGATTTTTGAGTGGCTACCAGCTGTTGTGGTCTGGTTAGAGCTGGAGCTTTATGTATTCACACAAATATACTTGAGTCTTGTTCTAGGACATTTCTAACTTACTTGATAGAAGCTTGATACTTTTGGCTTTTATTTCTGTGATTTTTTTTTTTTAGGCCAAATTATAACTATGTTTAATCTAAGATGACGTCCCACCATTGAAGCAAGTTTCTTATGACTGTATCCAATACACAGCGGACAGTGAGTTGCTTAGTCTTGCTGTTCTTGTGATCTTTTTAAGCTGTTCTCCTGACCTTGTGTAATATCCTTGTATGCACATTCTCACTGCTTGAGGAAAACACCTGTGTAGAACTCCCAATTACTCTCGGAATGGCTCTGTCTACTATGACATTCTGAAAACTCAAATGCCTTTGTTTTTTTGTGCCCTCAGCATCCGTCCACATCTGAGATTCAGCCACTCCACTGGACTTAGTGCCTTTTCTCTGAGACAAAGGTCGAAAGTCAAGACATGAAGATGAGATGAGCTCAAGAGCCTCATTGTGTCAGGTCTGTGATGTCACCATTAGCTTTTTAATCAAACAGTGAAAGAAGCTGTTGTTCTTATACAATTTCTAGGTGATACTTCACGTGGGAAGATGGTCCCTCTAACTCTCAGTGAACAAGGGAGATCTTACCCTTTGTCCAATGCGTTTTAAGTTGTAGTTTGCACATCACAACATCTATCATTTCAAATGCATAGTCCAGTGTTTTTTTTCAAATCCTCATATTTTTTACACCATCACCACTATTCGAGTTTAGGGTATCCCTATCAGTCCGCAAAGATCATATTCTCCCTTGCAGCCTGGATGGCTTATGAATTTTACTCTACATGGAATTGCCACTCTAAACTTTAAAAAATATATATAAATGTTTTGCTTGCATTTTATTTTTTGTCTGTGCACCACCTGCATGCGCAATGGGTGGTGGGAATGAAACCCAGGTCCTCTGGAAGAATGGCCAGTGTTCTTAACGGAATTAACTCGCTAGCCTCCATTCTAAACATTTTTATTGAACTGGATCAGGTAATACGTAGGCCTTTTGCATCTGGTTCCATTATGTCAAGATGGGTTTTGGTTCCCAGGTTTATCCATTTTTTTTAATGACTACTGAGTCATAGCCTTCTGTATTAATCTACTATTTTGTTTATCTCTGTTCCTATTATAAATATTTGGCTTACTTCTATCTTGATTCTATTAATGTTTCTGTGATACACACATATAGACTTCCTGAGAACAGAATTTGTGATACACACATATAGACTTCCTGAGAACAGAATTTGTGAATTTTACTTTTCAAATAAATATCTAAGGGTAGAACTTTGAATCATGAGAAAAATTTATATTTACACTTTAAGAAACGGGCAAAAAGATTTTAAAGAATCTGCACTATGTTACCATCTCAGTAGCAATGCTTCCAATTTCTCATCAATGCTTCTTATTATGAATTTTTGATTATAGTTTTTCTTTTGTCAAAAATAAAGATTTTTGCTTAAATTACACACACACACACACACATGCACACACACACACACACACACACACACACACACACACATACACACACACACACACACGGTGTGTGTAGAATTCCTGTCCCCTACCCCGGAGTTGGAATTACAGTGTCTGTGAGCTTCATAGCGTAGGAGCAGGGAACTGATACTGGGTACTTTGGGAGAGCAGTAGTAAACACACTTTTTATTAATTAATTAATAAATTAATTAATTAATTAATCAATCACTGCACCCCTTCTGTCTTCTACTCACGAACCCCTTCCCAGATATCCCTTCCCTTCCACTTTGAGAAAGGGGGGCACCCCTTTGGGTATTACCCCAACCTCGGACATCAAGTCACCTCAGGACTTAGAACATCCTCTCTGCTGAGGCCAGACAAGGCAGCCCAGTAAGGGAACAGGCAGGCAACAGATTCAGAAACAGCGCTGGCTCCACTTGTTGAAGGACCTTCATGAAGACCGAGCTGCATACTTGCTACATACACCGGCGTGGTGGTGGTGCTAGGTCTAGCCCATGCTTGCTCTTTGGTTGGTGGTTCACTCTCTGGGAGCCCCCAAGAGTCCAAGTTAGTTGACTGTTGGTCTTGTGGAGTCCCTATTCCCTTTGGTTTCCTCAATTCTCCCAACTCTTTTGCAAGACTTCCTGAATTCCATCTAGTGCTTGGCTGTGGGTCTCTTCATCTGTCCCATTGGCTGCTGGGTGGTGCCTCTCAGGGAACAGTTATGCTAGGCTCCAGTCTGCAAGCATAGCCAGGTATCACTAAGAGTGTCAGGGATTTGTTCTTGCCTGTGGGATGGGTAACACTTAAAATACAAAGCCCTCTCTCCCTGTCCTCATGGTTACAACTCCTATAACAGGCATTAGAAGGCTTCCTGTTACAGCTTAGTGTGCAATTCTGTAGTGATTTCTGGTGTCAGGCATTCTTTTCTTTTTGTGACTTTTAGCCTCCAGTATATCTTCTTTTGTGAGACAGCTATACAAACATAGTGTATATTTCAGGAGTCTTTAAATATTTGATTCTATTTATTTGATCTGTATATGTACATGTGGCGTCTTTGTACCTGTGTGTGTGTAGACCAACTGTCATGTCTGGTGTTTGTCTTGATTAACAGAAGCTCTCAGTTGAACTAGCTGGATCTGAGGAAACCTCAGATATTCTCAAGTCCTCCACCGCTAATCCCACCTGATGTCCCAGTGCTGGAATTAGAGGTTCATGCTGCTGCAATAGTTTGTTTGTTTTTTGTTTTTTGGATATTTTCTTTATTTACATTTCAAATGCTTTCCCCTTTCCAGATCTCTCCTTCAGAGAGACCCCTGTCCCATTCTCCCTCCCCCTGCCTCTATGAGGGAGTTCCCACACTCACCCACTCCCATTCCCCCATCCCTGGCATTCCCCTACACTGGGGCATTGAACACTCTCAGGCCAAAGGGCCTTTCTTCCCACTGATGTCCAAGCAGGCCATTTTCTGCCACATATGTGGCCAGCGCCATGGGTCGCTCCATGTGTATTCTTTGGTTTTTGGTCCAGTCCCTGGAAGCTCCGGGGGATCTGGCCTGTTGACACTGTTGCTCCCTTCATGGGGTTCCAAACCCCCTCAGCTCCTTCAATCCCTTCTCCATCTCCTCCATCCAGGTCCCCTGGGGCTCAGTCCAATGGTTGGCTGCAAGCTATAGGGAGGGGTGTTGGGTATCTGAGATCTGATTCTCATTCTTACATAGCAAGCATTTTTCCCATTGAGCCGTATTCCAGCTCCTATTTTGCCTATTTTAAGTTGGGTCATTTATCTTGCTATCTACTTCTAACAGCTCTTGATCTGGCTTGGATACAACTTTCTTACCCATAATATCATTTGTGAATATTTGCTTTTAAGTCTATGCCTTATTTTCCACTTAACAATGTCTTTTGAGTAAACATTTTAAAATTTGGATGGAATTTAAATCATTCTTTAAATCTTTTAGTTAATAATTTTGATGCTTCCCAGAACTTCTTTTAAACATAACTATTCACAAGAAATACACTCATATTAGTTAATAGAGTGCAATTATGTAAATCATGTTTTGATATTATTAGGGATGTTACTATTTAAAGAAACTCTCAAAGTGGATTTTATTTTTTGAACCCTGCCTGATAGAGTAGTTTAAGAAGTGGTAGAAAGAATTATATTTCCATTTTAGGGACTTCGAATCCAAATGAGGAGTAAGAAGCTCTGAAATTGTCACCATTTCTTGTGATCTTGCTTTTGCCAACTGGAGGGTGCTGTTGGCTCAGTGACCAAGACACTTTCACGTCTGGGTGGTCAGAACTGGCTTGATATAAAAATAAAATCCTAAGAGATCAGAGTGGACATTAGATGGTGCTTCTTGGATACAGGGATGTCATTATAATACTTTATGTACTGGCTAGTTTTGTGTGTCAACTTAACACAGGCTGGAGTTATTACAGAGAAAGGAGCTTCAGTTGGGGAAATGCCTCCATGAGATCCAGCTGTAGGGCATTTTCTCAATTAGTGATCAAGGGGAAGAGGCTCCTTGTGGGTGGGACCATCTCTGGGCTGGTAGTCTTGGTTCTATAAGAGAGAAGGCTGGGCAAGCCAGGGGAAGCAAGCCAGTAAAGAACATCCCTCCATGGTTTCTGCATCAGCTCCTGCTTTCTGACCTGTTTGAGTCCCAGTCCTGACTTCCTTCAGTGATGAACAGCTGTATGGAAGTATGACCTGAATAAACCCTTTCCTCCCCAACTTGCTTCTTGGTCATGATGTTTTGTCCAGGAATAGAAACCCTGACTAAGACACTTTATAATTAGAAAGAACATTCCATCAAGTTGGTTTATGAGTTCTCAACAAGCAAAAAAGAACATTTTGAGTTAAAGCTACTTAAAACACATGGCTTTAGTCTCTGGGCTTTTGTAGAAAATGTAAAGCAAGCAAGAATCTGAGCAAACCCTGCTGACTGAGAAAAGAACTGAAGTAGAAATGGAAAACCAGGGTTAAAGACCAGGCCCAGAGCTAACAAGTGTGAGGGCTTGAGCAATTGTTTATTTGTTTTTTTTTTTTAATTTGCATTTCTCTTTCGTTAACTTAAAATAAGCATGGGCTCTTTCTAGATCTAAATATATATGAAGAAAACTCCAAAAACATTTCATTTTCTACATCAAGTATTTATTTTAGGATAAGATAAGCTGGATTCCATTCTCAATAGAAGCCAGGAGAGAGGGAAGTTCCTGCAAGGTTAGCTCGTTGTCATGTCTACTCAAGTGATAGAGAATGCTCAGTTCGGCACATATAAGGTGTTTGTCAGGACTTGCTGTGGGTGTGTTTGAAGGTGGGGCAGAGAGCAGCATGAGAGATTGTTGTTTCTGATTAGCAATGTTGACACTGCTGTTTGCCAGAGCCAATGACCCCACTGTGCAAATCAAATGTGTATTTACTGGAGGGTACCTCAGTTCAAGGGCCTCTTGTAACATGATTATGAAGCAAAAGAAGTCCATATTCTGTGATAATCATTACTTTTTATATATTTCTTGGAGTTTTGGCACACCATTTTAATGAGACAGCAGATGCAAAAGTGCTTACAACAGCTGCCCTAAGTAGACATTTTATCATCCTCCCTCTCGCAGCTTTCCTGTGCTTTCTTCTGCATGGCTATTTAGCAATTGTAAGTCTCGAGAATCATTCGATGGGATATGTACAGTTAATGTTTTTAATTAGATTCTGCTTCAGACTTTGATTCTTTTGTAAACTTTTCTTTACATAAAATTTACCGACTGCCTATTTTCCTTCTTGGGCTTACACATGTCCATCATAGCCACACTGACTTTATTTGGAGACAAAGTCATCAGTTAACTAAACCTTACTTATTCATTATCGTGTTAAGGAGTCAACCTCATGTCTCACACAGACTAGGCAAGTATTCTCTCACTGAGCTGACGCCTACCCTTTCTAGTGTTTGATGAGTGATCATTATAAGCTGTGTAAGACTCTACGGGCACAGTGAGGAACAAGACAAAATTTTCTGCCTCCACCAAACTTGTATTGTAAATGTTATAATGAAAAGAAGGGACTATGAATGAATAATGGATATGGTATCTCCAAATCTTATGCATCGTCATTTTCTAATTGCTGTATTCTGATATTTTTTTCGGGAAACTTGTTACCCTGTTTGACTGATGTCTTGGTGGGACAGTCTTTGATCTTATTCCAATCTCGTTCTCTTTGCCAACTTGTAGACACCTGATCATGCTTGTCCAATCAGACTCTCAGGAAAACTGAATATAATTGGACTATGTTCAACTCAAAGATGGCTCTTTGACAAAGGCCATTGACTCCTGCCACATAGATCCTCAGGGACTCATTTGTCCTTATTTGTTCCAAAGGCCTCTTTCCTTGGCTACTCCTTGAGGGCAAAATATTCACTGTTTCTTGCAAGTTATTTTAAGTGTAATTTTGTGTTGGTTAGAATCCAGTTATTCTAATACATTAAATTTGGCAAAGGAAAGAGCATAGCATTTCTTTATTTCTCCAAATCAACTCTTAGCCTTTTATCCACTGGACTGGTAAGAAATTAAATAGAAACTTTAGTGGGGATTCCCCTCTGTGATTCCGTGGCTGAGAACCAGTAGCCAGTTTCTTAGGTGTCCACTGCTGCCGCCTTTGTTCTATGCCAGGGATAAGAAGATCGTTAGAGAGACTGGTTATCAGGGAGCTAAGGTTCGCTTCTACAGGTGCAACGTGCAAAGCTTACTGTATGTAAGTCTATATTATGCCTTGGAGACTTTGTACCATCGGGCTGATTACTCTGATGCTAAGCCTCCCTCAGACAGTTAACTTATCTTAAAGCCTCTGTTATCGTCCATGAACAGAGGGCAAACTCATGTCCATTCTGTCTTGTTCTCCCACCTGTCTCTTAAGTTGCTCTGGATTGCTACATTAAACTCTGGGGAACAATGAACTCATTCTTCCATTTAGTATGAATTTAGTAAGTGTCCGATCCATTCCAAATTCTCTATGAGACTTTGAAAGGACAAAGGGAAACTCCATTTAGTTATTGTGCTACTGGAGTACATTTTGGGTTGGAGAAAGGGAAGATTAAGTAAACTAGTGGCTAAGCAATAGGGCAGTGATAAACCCAACAAGAACCATGTAGAAACAGACAACATAACAATAGAAAAGCTCTGAGTCTATTTGGGGATATCATGCCAGGCATGGACTACAGAAGGAGAGAATGGCTGGGTTGAACCTTAGGGAGGATGTAGGAATTTGCTTAATATACAAATGACTAGTAATAGCACATCCTAAATTATAGAGGGAGGAGGAAAGAAAGGAAGGAAAAGAGTGGGTTATAAAGAAGGAGGAAGAAATAATATGGGAGAAAAACGGGGTCAGAGAAGAGGCAGAAATAAGAACAGTAGAGAAGGAAGGAGGGAGGGGAAGAGGAAAAGGAAGAAAGAAAAGAAAAAACAGAAAAATGTTGGGGTGGGGGTAGGTTGACCTGTAACAAGTAGCACACTAGAGCTGATGGGACTTTTAGTGAAGTCCACTAAGAGGCTTGGGTGAGATGGACACAGGAAGCAGGTGGATGGCAGAGTCTAGTGCATGAAGAAGGAACACTGCCATCTTGCTCTCCTGTGTGAAAACTGAAGCTTTGCCTCTGTGAATCCAAGAAAGACACTTACCTCTGTTCTTATCTACACAGAAGAGAAGGTAGCAGAAACCTCATCTTACTGTCACTGAGAGGACAAAATGGACTTATGAATCAAAAGTACTTAGCACAGTACCTGCCACACAGCAGATATCAAGGGCCTTTACCTTTCATCCTCCTCCCAAGCCTCACACCCTGAAAGTCCATCACAAACCCTGTGGGACCGTGAAAGATATCCTGGTTCCCAGTTGAGCTAAGACTAAAATCTCTGGAGACCCTGAAGGGCTGGCTGGCTGGTGCTTTGCCTGTTCCTGGGCACCAGGACCCTGTCACTAGCCACAGTCACCCCCCCCCCCCTTAGATTTGTGGTTATCAGTCATGTAAGGACAGTGCCCAAAGCCCTTCCACATGTAGAGGACTTGATCCTGTAATCATGTAGGCTCAAGATAGATCTCCATTTTAATGAGGTACCTTAAGGGCTGGAGGGCTTAGCCAATAAGCTTTCCTTCCCAGACATTCCTCCCTGCAAAAGATGTTAAACCTCAGGCCCACCCTGAGAAGTGGGGTATGTATGGTTTTNCTTGACTCTGTCATGAAATGTAGCTTTAGGTACAGGCACAGACTGTGTGATGATGGCCTCCCGACTCCTGGGAATGTAGCCCCACCCCCAACCTCAAATGAGACGGGGTGTTCCAGGCTAGAACAGTTATGGAGGAGAGGGCTGTTCTTGGTACACATCTCAGTTCCTCCTGAATTCTGGAGCTTTTAAGTAAATGTTTAGTTATTTTTTTTCATATTCTGAATAGTCTTGGGGCTTTTACTTCTACACTGGAGGTCAGATCCTGTGAAGATTCTGTTACTTTTATTGATAAAGTAGTTAAAGTAGTTGTTGAAGTCTGGGAATCACCACACAATCAATCACTTAGACACTGATTCAAACAAGACTGGTTTATCAAGTGCACAATGCAAGACCAATTGGTCAGGGATGCAGTCTAGATTCAGAAGCTAGACTGTGATCCCAATCCAGAATCCTATAGAGCTTTTAAAAAATTATTTTATTTTATTTTTATATTTTCTTTATTTACATTTCAAATGTTGCCTTTCCTGGTTTCCCTCCCTCCTGGCAACACCTTATCACATCCTTCCTCCCCCTGCTCCCCTGTTTCTATGAGTGTGTTCTCACCAGCAATGGAGGAGTGTTCCTCTTTCTCCACATCCCTGCCAGCACTTGCTGTCACCTGAGGGTTTGATCTTAGCCATTCTGAGTGGTATGAGGTGTACTCTCAGGGTTGTTTTGATTTGCATTTCTCTGATGACTAAGGATGTTGAACATTTCTTTAGGTGCTTCTCAACCATTTGAGTTTCCTCAGTTGAGAATTCTTTGTTTAGCTCTGTACCCCATTTTCTAATAGGGTTATTTGGTTCTCTGTAGTCTAACTTCTTGAGTTCTTTGTATATATTGGATATTAGCCCTCTATCAGATGGAGGGTTGGTAAAGATCTTTCCCCAATGTGTTGGTTGCCATTTTGTCCTATTGACTTACAGAAGCTTTGCAATTTTATGAGGTCCTGTACATATCCAGTCTGTTATTCTGTGTTTTTAATTAGGGAATTGAGTCCATCCATGTTAAGAGATATTAAGGAATAGTGATTGTTGCTTCCTGTTATTATTGATGTCATTTTTATGTTATTAAATGTCTTAAATGATGGACTGCATTTTTTCATCGGGATTCATTATGGGGAGCCCTGGAGATGGCCGTTGCCTACAGAGCCACTGTCTAATTTCCCATAGATGGCCTCTTTGCACTCCCAGCCTGTTGCTGTCAAGCCAAGGACTCCTCCCCCTGATCCCCGGCCTCCTGTGGGGGTCACCTGGAGCTCCCCCTCCTCATCCCCCACACACCCTGAGCCAGATCCAGCCTGCAGGGGTCCGGGGAGGAGGGGGCACTCCATTCTCAGTTCTTCCAGGGCTTCCAGGAACACTGGGATGTCCAAGAGTCTGAGAACCAGATGGCCCCAGCCTTGTTGCATGTCTGGGGACCCCTGAGGTAGCTCCAGTTGTTTCCACCTCAGACTGTGCTACCCCACTCCCAAGTGGTGTCCTGGGGCTTCCCTACAGCTCAACACCTGCAAAGGGCTAGCTTGTGGTAAGCGCAGTCAACTCCCATGTCCGGCCTCCCCTGTGGCTGTGCCCTGTGGCAGAGCAGACACAGAGACCCACAACCGTACAAAACCCCAGGAAACAGAAAGTTCCTTAGGAAATGTGCATGCATGTGGGATGTGCCTGGAAGAGAGAAGGTATGTAACGATAAAGATTCTTTGAAGTTGGGAAGCAGAGATGTTTCCAAATCCTTACAAAAATCAGATGTTACTGAATTGCAAGCAAAATATTAAAAAAAGAATGAATGAAAAAATAGTTTCCTTTTCTAGTATCAATAGTGTAAATTATTATGATCTTGTCACATAATCGATCAAAGTCTGTGATAGTTCTATTTGGAGAAGACCAAGATATTGTTTTCAATTTAGATCAGGTTTGCTCATCCGAGCTTTTGCTTAAGCCCCACCATTCATCACTTACTTCCAGCCTCTTGGTGTTCGCTGTGGCTTGCTGTCCTCCTTGTTTCTTCCCTTTAGAAGCTACTCCCAACACCTGGAGTGTCCCCCCCCCTCATATCCATCTCTGCACACAAAACTCTATATAAGCAAAATACCTAGACTAATTTGTTGTTTATTTTCCTTAAAATAGAACAGCACATTCTTTGTGACTTATTTTCTTACATGAAGATGTGTCAGGAACATCCAATTAATTGCAGAACTCCAGTAAGATTGAATGCACTGAAAAAGAATAACAGAGGGCTAGGTCTCATGGGCCCAGAGATCACCTAGTCAGTGGTGCGTGTAGGTCAGCCTCTGAGCTTAACTGCTCTCCTTCTAAGGGAGATTTTCAGCATGAAACATTAAACATTAGTTTGCAATGGCAAGGAAGGTTTGTAGTATGTAACTTAGGAGTTACCTCTCATGTCTAGCTTTAACGGAGTTTCCCCAGGGAAGTGTGCTCTGATATCCCTGCCTGTGGTGAACACCATTCTCACCCACTATTGGAAAAACTTTTATTGTTTCAGGAACACCAAGTAACCTTCAGCACAGTTATAGAACTAGTCTTTGTCCTCTTACTATAGGCTGTTTTAACATATTTTAGTCTCAATCTTATTTACTTCCATTAAGACTCTTTTGACTGTAAACAACAGAAATCAATAAATTAAAGAAAGAAATTTATTGAAAATACACCATAGTCTTTCAAAGAAGGAAAGGCCAAGCTAAACCAACAGGTGGGAGCAGCGCTATGCTGAGACGTGAGTGGGGAGTGAGGAGCTTGTGAACTGGGCGGGGCTGTGGGTGAGGTAGATCTCTGTCACTCTGCTTACTACTGACCATAAAAGCAATATGAAAATGATATGGTCAGTAGTAGGAGTTAAGGGGAAACTATTCATTCATTCATTCATTCATTCATTCATTCATTCATTTTTTCACTTTACATCCCATTCACAGAGCTCTCCACAGTCCCTCTATCCTCCCCCCCCTTCTCCTCTGAGAGTGTAGAGGCCCTTGTGGGTATACCCCTACCTGGGGACATCAAATCTCTGCAGGACTAGGCACCTTCTCCCTCATTGAGACCAGACAAGGTAGAACAGCTAGAGGAATGGGATCCACCAACAGACAAAAGCTTTAGGAGTAGCTCCTACTCTAGTTGTCGGGGGACCTTCATGAAGCTGGAGCTGCACATCTCCTACATATGTGCAGGGGGATCTAGGTCAGCGCATGTATGGTCCTTGGTTGGTGGTTCAGTTTCTGAGAGCCCCCAAGAGTCCAGGGCAGCTGACTCTGTTGGTTGTCCTGTAGAGTTCCTATGAGGGGAAACTATTTTTTATGGAGTAAATTCCTCAGGGAAATTTGGTAGGATTTAATAGCTAATTGAATAAGGCAAAGAAATAAAAGGATTGAATAAAGGAAATATTAGTTGGAGCTTTGGGAGATTGGGAAAGTAGAGTACATCAGAACTACAAAGTATATATATATTGTGGATATGAAATCATTTTGTGTTTGGTTTTATATGTATGTGAATTTACCATGATGGTGGCGTGTGTAATAAAGGGGTACTGTAGTACTTTTCTGTTCGGTGATAAAACCCTTTGATCAAAGCAGCTTAAGGGGAAATGAGTTTGCTCTGGCTCACAGTTCTGAGTGAATGCAGTTTATTATGACAGAGAAGATACAGAATTAGTCAGGGAAGACGTGGTGTCAGGAGCAGGAGGCTGGCTAATCACATTTCATCTACACTCAGGAAGCAGAGGGAGAAAACAGGAAGTGGGGCCAGGCTCAACAAAATTCTCATGGCCTGGACCCAGTAACACTCTTCCTACATCCAGACTCAACTTCTTAAAGGGTCCACAACTTTCCCAAACAGCTGGAGACTAACTATTCAAGCACATGAGGCTATTGTGGGGGGGGGGGGGCTTGGGGCTTCATTTTCAAATAACAAGGTAATTATGTTTTAGAGGAATGCACTACTAAGATTGGGACATGCTAGAATATATTTTTTTTTTTCGAGACAGGGTTTCTCTGTATAGCCCTGGCTGTCCTGGAACTCACTTTGTAGACCAGGCTGGCCTCGAACTCAGAAATCCGCCTGCCTCTGCCTCCCAAGTGCTGGGATTAAAGTTGTGCGCCACTACGCCCAGCCGGACATGCTAGAATATTGAGGTGGTATTGGGACAGCCAATGAGATAGAATAACTCTTTCTGTAGTTAATTTTATGTATCTCTGACTCCTCATTTCTTTAAACATAGAAACCACATCTTGATCATCTTTTCAGCCTTTTAAGATTTAGCACTTAGTAGGTGCAAAAATGATGAATGAAGCGTTAGGTTGAATTTATCCTAGACAAGAAAGAAGTAGAATGCTACAAACAGACCTAGCTTTCTTCAGGAACCAGTTCAAGCATTTGCCTTTGTTATTAAGGCTCTGTCAGAACAAACCTGGCATAGGAACCTTTGCTCTCAATAACGAGAGAGTATTCCTGCACCATTTACTTTCGCTAGGTAGATTTGTGCTGTTAGGAAAATGTCTTTTCTTTTGCTTCCCCATGTGGTAGAGCTTACTGCATTATAGGTACTTAAACCTTAACATTAGCATCTTGGAAGGAGAGAGAGAGAGAGAGAGAGAGAGAGAGAGAGAGAGAGAGAGAGAGAGAGAGAGAGAGGTGTTTGAGTTTTCCTTTGACTGTAGACAAAAAAGAAAAATAAAACTCTAGACTGACAGCATTCCAGAATATTCTTGCTTACTCTTCACTGCTTAATCAATACTTAACCAGCAGCCATGTACAGGCTGTCTTCCCTCACATTTCAAGTAGGAACTAGGTCAGGCATCCTGATAAGGAGAGGCAGCATTGTGGATAAAATATAGATTGGATTTGTTTTCATCTTAACTGCATTTATTTTCTCTCCATTTTTTTTTTTTTTGCTCACTCATTGCTTTATGTCACTTCAGCTCTGTTCTATTTCAGCTTGAGATATACACGTTAATATTAATACTGTGCCAGACACTTTCTGTCAGAAATATTGTCAGATCTTGTCATCAGCTAAGTCTTTGCTTCTTAGGCATCTATAGTTCAGTGAATTTAAACCACTCGTTATCTTCAGCTTTAAACATTTCATTGAAAGAGTAATACTGGAATATCTCAGTAAGGTTTACTACAGTATATTATAATTATTTTCATTGATGGGAAGGGTGTTTCCTGAAGGCAATTTAGTGACATGCATCAGGGCATGAAAAGGCTTAGCTAAAAGTGATGAAATTCATGAACAAAATGGGCTGTTGTGCTATTAAATATAATCTGTTTTTGCTATATAGTGTAGTATTGCATTCTTCATATAGATGAGGGATCATATTTGTGATAAATTTCAACCATTTGTAAATTTTATCAATCTTTAATAAAGCTAAGACTTCTATTTAATACAGAGCTAATATCCTATATATACAAAGAAGTCAAGAAGTTTGATTCCAGAGATCCAAATAACCCTATGAAAAAATGGGGTACAGAGCTAAACAAAGATTTTTCAACTGAGGAATACTGAATGGCTGAGAAGCACCTAAAAAAAATGTTCAACATCCTTAGTCATCAGGGAAATGCAAATCAAAACAGCTCTGAGATTCTACCTCACACCAGTCAGATTGGCTAAGATAAAAAACTCAGGTGACAGCAGATGCTGGCAAGGATGTGGAGAAAGAGGAACACTCCTCCATTGCTGGTGGGATTGCAAGCTGGTTCAACCACTCTGGAAATCAGTCTATCAGTTCTTCAGAAAATTGGACATAATATTACCTGAGGACCCAGCTATACCACTGCTGGGCATATACTCAGAAAATGCTCCAACATATAATAAAGACACATGTTCCACTATGTTCATAGCAGCCTTATTTATAATAGCCAGAAGCTGGAAGAATCCAGATGTCCCTCAACAGAGGAATGGATACAGAAAATGTGGTATATTTACACAATGGAGTACTATTCATCTATTAAAAACAATAAATTCATCAAATTATTAGGCAAATGGATGGAATTAGAAGATATCATCCTGAGTGAGGTAACCAAAAGAACACACATAGTATGCATTCACTGATAAGTTGTATTAGCCCAAAAGCTCAGAATACCCAAGGTACAATTCACAGACCACATGAAGCTCAAGAAGGAAGACCAAAGTGTAGATGTTTCAGTCCTTCTTAAAAGGGGTAATAAGGGCTCTTTCAGCACTATCTTGCTGGCTTATGCAATAGTGTCTATGTTTAGTGGCTGATTATGGGATGGATCCATGGCTGCAGCAGTCACTGGTTGGTCCATCCTTTTGATTCAGCTCCACACTTGATCTCTGTAACTCCTTCAATGTGTGCTTTGTTCTTAATTCTAGGTCTCGTGGGAAGCTATACCAGTGCCTGGCAAACACAGAAGTGGATGCTCACAGTCAGCTATTAGATGGAACACAGGATTCCAAAGGAAGGAGCTAGAGAAAGTACCCAAGGAGCTGAAGGGGTCTTCAACCCTATAGGTGGAAGAATGACATGAACTAACTGGTACCCCCAGAACTCGTGTCTCTAGCTGCATATATATAGAAGAAGATGGCTTAGTTGGCCATCATTGGGAAGAGAGGCCCCTTGGTCATGCAGACTTTATATGCCCCAGAACGTCAGGGCCAATATGTGGGAGTGGGTGGGTAGGGGAGCAGGGCGGAAGATGGAGGAGGGTTTAGGGGACTTTCGGGGTAACATGTGAAATGTAAATGAAGAAAATATCTAATAAAAAAAGAAAAAATTACTCAAGGGAGGAAATATGGAGACAAAGTGTGGAACAGAGACTGAAGGAAAGAGCATCCAAGACTGGTGGGGATCCATCCCATATACAAACACCAAACCCAGACTCTATTGAGGATTCCAACAAGTGCTTGCTGACAGGTGCCTGATATAGCTGTCTCCTGAGAGGATCTGCCAGACCTTGACAGTTATAGAAATGTATGCTTGTAGTCAACCATTGGACTGAGCATGGGCTCCCCAAGGAAGGAGGTAGAGAAAGGACTGAAGGAACTCAAGGGTTTTGCATCCTATATGAAGAACAACCATATCAACTAATCAGACCCACCAAGAGCTCCCAGGGATTGAACCAACAAAGAGTACACATGGAGGGACCCATGGCTCCAGCTGCATATGTAGCAGAGGATGGCCTTGTCAAGCATTAATGGGAGGGGAGGCCCTTGGTTCTAGGAAGTTTTGATGCCCTAGTGTAGGGGATGTCAGGGCAGGGAGGCAACAGTGAGTGGGAGGGTGGGGGAGCACCCTCATAGAAGCAGAGAGAGGGAGGATGGGATAGGGGCTATCAGGAGGGGAAACTGGGAAAGGGGATAACATTTGAAATGTAAATAAATAAAATATCCACCCCCCCAAATACTAAAAACTTCTATGTTCAAATAAAAAATAAAGTTATTCACTCTATTCCATAAAACCCA
>LR749588.1:347713-450895 GCA_902729485.2 Mus minutoides
CCTCTTTTGGGATTAAAACTGGATTTTTTTTTTTTTTTTTTTTTTTTTCTAAAAACTTAGAGCCCCAAGTCAACCTTTGTGTCATATGTCTCTAATCTGAGAATCCAGGAGAATGAGATAGATGATCTTCTGTTCAAGACCAGACTGGGCTCTGCCATGAAATCCTGACTCAAGTAAACAACAGAAAAGAGCAGATTCCTGACTAATTGTTGTCATTTAGAGTCAGTAAGGTGGATGCGTGGCCCAAGAATTTTACATTTCTAACAATCATTCCTTGTAGCTATTATGTATATAGTAAGTTTTTGAACTAGAGCTGCCTTTGTTACTAACAGGAAACTGTTCTTGAGAAAGTCTGGTATGTATGTTTAAAAATATAACTGATAAAGTTCTCCCATGTAACAACCATGTAACAAAACTATAAGGCCTGGAAACTCTCTGGGAAGTGATTTCCATTTTCGGGTTTCTGTTTCAGAAGGACAGATGACAAAAGGAAGAAGTTATCTGCAGGTTGAAAGATCATGGCCTTGGGGCTGAAAGCCCTGGGGAATCAATTTTAGCCACAGCGGGAAAAGACAGAGCAGGGGAAAAAAAATCTACAAACTCTGCAAAACACATCATTCTCTGATCAGTTTATAAACTTGAACATCACTCTTCTGCCAGCCGTCAGCACCCACAGTTTCTATTTAGCATTGTCAAATGGTCTCTCAATTGTCAAGTGATTTCCTAGTTATTTTAGGATTCCTATTTCTTTGGTACTTATCATTCTGTGCCTACTGAGAACGTGAACAATAAAACTAATCAATTGGGAACATTTTAATGAGGTGATCCAACCTAAAACTTTGCTTTCAATTACTTGTTCAAATTTGAAGAGGTTATGCCTATAAGCTCTAGTTCATGTGGCCTAACCAAAAAGCAAGTGTTTTCTCACAGAACTACACCCCCAGCACAGAAAACAGGTTGCTTGTGGGGTAGAAGTCCGAGGTACAGCAGTACTCGGACAAGTAATTTTCTTAGGTTCGTCATAATCTAGCAACAAAAATAATTTGGGAACAATGTGGAAACATGTTTGCAAAAGTGAAAGATCACTCAAACATTAGAATTTATGCAGAAGCAGATAGCTGTAACCTAGGGTTCCCTTTCCTTTCCTGGCATGGGGCTTTCTAGAGTGCATAGTTTTTGTGAAAGGGACACACCAGGTTTAATCTTTTTTTATTTATTTAATGGGAAATGTGTACCTCCATGTTGAGTTAGCAGTTTTAAGTCCATAAGGTAGTGAAAAGATGGTTTTCTGGTTGCTTCCCACAGAGCTCATTCCAAAAGGTAGTGTGTGGTTCTGTGAGCACTGTCAATCCCACAAGCCTTTAGGAGTCTTATTTAGCTAAGGCCCAAAATGTCTCAACATCTCTGCTTTGTTCCTTTGGTGGAGAACCTCTTGTACTAAAGCACAGGCATTTCACCCATAGTGTCTTGGTCACAAAGAACTTTAAGGCCATTTAGTGAGTGTTGAAATAATTTTAGGGAACGACAAAAGACAGCTTCAGACTTACATGTGAAGAAGTAACAAGATCTGTATTATTGCCCAAATTCAAGTGAAAAGGTTAAGTATTATTCTTATTTTTCGAACTCTGGAGTCATTTAGAAGGCAAGATGTTACTTTTGAAAGTATTAGACAAAAAAATATAAAGAATAAGGAGACATCTGGATAAAATTCTAAGTAAAACCTTTACAGGTAGTATTTTTCAGTTCTGAATTAGTTTCTTATTCTGAAATAGTTGTGAAGTAATTATGAAGTATGGGTAGACTTTTCTGTCTTTCTCCATTATTTCCTCTCAAATCTGAGGCAATAACTTTGAGGACTGCTTGAGCATGATAGTTGGTAGTTATGTTGGCCTTTTAGGATTGAGGGTTGCTAGGTCAAAATAGCCAAATGCTTAAGATTCTTTTTTTCCTTTCCATTAATTAATTTATTCACTTTACAACCCAGTTATGTTTTTAAACATACATACATATGCTCATAATTCTGATACTTAAAATGTTGTATTGTTCTACAGAATAAAACTGCTTAAGGTTGAATACAAAATTATTTAAAACTTTGGTTTAGGAAATGACACTAAAACATATATATTTTCCAGTGAATTTAATGTTAACAAAACAATCCCTATTCATGGTGCCTTGTATTTGGCAAATGAGTATTGGTCACATGTTAACTTGCAGTACAAATCGGAAGAGAGATGATGCATTGGGTAGGATAAAGGTCACAGTTTGTGCGTATGTGTGGGGGGAGTGTACATGCATGTGGAGACTAGAGGATATCATATCATCCTTGAGAACTCAGTCAATTACTTCTTTTGAGCTAGGGTTGCTCACTGGGACCTGGGGAAAAGTGCTTAGGCTAGGCTAGCAGGTAAGCCTCAGGAATTCTCCTGGCTCCACTTTCTGGGATTCTAAGTATGTGCCACAACTCCTGACATTTTAAACCTAGGTTTTGGAGAGGGGTATGTGAAATTCAAGTTTTCATGCTTGGAAGCCAAGTTCATTCCTGGCCAAGTCATCCCTCTGTCCCCAGGACATATCTTTAAAGAACTCCTTTTCTGGAGGTGATTTATAAATCTTTAGCCTTAAGAAAAATCGTTGCTATCGTGGAGCTAACGTGTAGAACAGTGTAAGAGCAAGGGGCCAATTAAATTGAGAAAACCTGGAAGAGCAATGCAAAGAGGAGAAGAAAGTCACTTATTGTTGTCAGGCTTCCTTGGTGAACTACTAACCATGAAAGACAGAACTGGCCTCTGGCTCTCACACCACCACTGCCATCTCTCCCACAGTATCCTGTATAAATGGGGAAGCCCCCTAAGTCGTGGCAGAGTATTCAGTTTTCCAAATGCTGAGAGTTAGAGATGAGGTTGAGAAACTGAAATTCATGAACAAAGGATTTTGAAAATGGAAACACTAACAATAGTAAATGCTAAAGAGAAGCTAGGGCACCAGGGGAATTCCCTGCAAGGTAGGCAGAGCTGTGTCTGGCTATGCAGATGTCACTCACCCATCTTCACTGACACCTGGATGTAAATAAGTTCTTATTTTAATTATATGGACCAGGTATACTAAAGGACATTAGCCAAATTTTCTAAGTTCACTTATTTAATAAATGGGTGAACCAGGATATGAACTAGATAGTGAGGCTACATTTTCTCTCTCTTTCTCACTCTCTTCCTTTCTCTCTCTCCCTCTCTCCCTAACTCCCTCTCCCTCTCATTGTGTGTATGTGGTATGTTAGTACATGTACATAGGAATGGGTGCACATGCATGAAGATGTGTTTGCATATGCATGTGGAGGCCAGATGTTGATGGGAGATATCTGTCTTGCTGCCTTAGTTAGGGTTACTATTACTGTGATAAAACACCATGGCCAAAGAAACTTGGAGAGGAATAATGTCTATTCAACACTTCCACATCATTGTTCATCAAGGAAGGACATTAGGACAGTATCTCAGACAGGGTAGGAACCCAAAGGCAGGAGCTGACACAGAGGCCATGGTAGGTGCTGCTTACTGGCTTAATCACTCTGTCTTGCTCTGCCTGGTTTCTGATAGAACCCAGGACCACCACTTCAAGGGGCACCCCACACACAATGGACCAAGTTCTCTCACATCAGTCGCTAATTAAGAAAATACCCTACAGGCTTGCCTGCAGCCCAGTTGAATGAAGGCAACTCCTCAATTGAGGCTCCCTCTTCTCCAGTGACTCTAGCTTGTTTCAGGTTGACATAAAACTAGCAAGCATGTTCAAATATCCCTCACTTTACTTTTTAGTGTTTCCCACTGATTCCAGAGCTTGCTGTTTCAGCTAGGCTGGCTAGCCAGGAATCCTGAGGGATCCTCCTAGTTCTGCCTCCTGAACACTGAGATCATAGGCATGTGTCATCATGACCAATCTCTGTGTGAAGATTCAAATTCAGGACCACCTCATGCTCACACAGCAAGTGTTTCTTCTGACAGCCACCTCCCAGATCAATTTTCTTAAGTATGGATCAATTAATATTTTGCGCTTCTGCATTCACAGCCGTGGACATGTCAGAACAGGTTTTGTATCAACTCTCGATAAAATAAGTTCTAATCTTATTTAAAAAAAAAAAGACTCTAGCTTGAAATGTGGAGGTTTCTTGGATGCTCCTTATGCATTTACTTCTAAAAAGAAAGCTCAGGGGGTTTTGGGACAGATAAGGGCTTGGCCAGGGAGATCAGTAAAATTATTATTAAAGAATTCACAGGAAGCTATCTTATTTCAGGAAGTGATCATTTGTCCCTCTAGTTCATCAAGGAGAGCTATTGAAGAACAGGCAGCTAGCTAACCTTTTTAACCTGCTCCCCATAGTTTGATCAGCTGTTAACTCTTCAATTCATTTTGTGCCCTCTGCTGACCTTTCTTAGCAGCTCCTCCATCAGTCAAAGTGTAAGTTGAGTGGGCGAGCCACGTTGGATGTTGCTGCCACACGTTCTGTTGAGTGAGCATGTTGATGTTGTCACACTGCCTCTTAAAAGGAGCATCATGATATCCTGTGGGGGAAATAAGCCATGTTTTTATTGCAAATAGGCTGCTCATGGAGGGGCTGCCCGCCGTTACACATGTTGCTTAGGCATGCAGCCAGCCTGGGAGTGATTGATGGGCACTCAGCTCCCTCCAGATGTACTTTCACTGGTGCTGGGAGAGGAACCAAGGGCACCTTTGGAAGGGGAAGAGCTGTAGTAATCATTGCCTCTCTCTTCTGTTCAGTGCACATTTGTTCTTGAAGGACATGTGAGTGCCCACTCTTGTAGCAACTACCCTAGACCATCACTTCATCCTGTAGGTTGAATGTGTACATTTCTAGTACTATTTCACAATGGCAATTATTGACTCTGGTATATGGCCTGATTACATGCTTTCGTTCACTTGTGAGTATCTAGGAAGGATGGGATACTAAGATTTTAGTGGATGATGTTATCTGGGAATAATAGCAAGATGTCACATTAGCTTTTGAATTTGCAGATCTAACTCATTGCTATGTAAGAGAAACTATCATTGAACCTCACTCATTTCCCTCTCTGCCTGCTGGGCTGGAAATAGTCCCTCTTGCTAGTGTGACTTTATTTAGTTACTTTCAATTTGTCTAGGCACATGCTAAGGTTTCTTCTTTGTCCTTTGACAGTCTTTGGAGGAGACACACGTTATCACTTTCCAGGCCACACTTGTGTTTGGGAGAGTGTACTGTTCTTTCTGCCTCCTCTGACTTTTTTTTTTAAACTTTATTGAACCACAGAGCAATCATTCAGCATTTTAGGCAGCATTTGGTAGTGTTTTGTGCATATGAACTTGGCTTGGCCTCTGGTCTAGATGTCTATCACCTCATGCCCAAACTCTGGCTGTCTTTTGTAGACTCACCCTCTGAATATCCTCTTGCTTTTTCTTAAGGGAACTCAGGAATATGTGCTTGCTTTTGGTGTAGAAAGTGAACTCTGGACCTCCAGGAAGCATCTCCTAGCTCAGCAGTTCAGGATCTTCTCAACACCAAGATGGCTTTAACACTACATCGCTCTGAAGCTATGCCAAATGTACAGTTTTTCTAAGAGCCCTCAGTGCCTTCTGGGCTGTACTGAGATACAAAGTATTTGATTCCTTCTCTAAGTGTTTGAGATGTCTTGCAATCTGCGAAGGGCAAATATGTCTACAGTAGTCAGTATCTGCCCACATTAGCATACTCCAATATATCCAATCTCTTGAACTTTCTTATACCCAGTTTATACTGGCTCTCTGTACAAAGACTTTTTATGTAGTTTTAAGTGTTGGACTATATCATTTTTTCTTCTTGCTTCAAGTTTAATGCTTAAAAACACCACACTAAGTCATCTGAGTTCTGGCCAATTGGAATTTACAACTCCCTTTTTTATAATACCTGAAAATCTTGCTTTCTACACTTTTATCTTGGTCATTGGTTTTAAAGAGTAAGGTTTTAATGTCAAAGCTGTGACATGACAGTGTGGCTCTTGGATGCATTTACTGTCTCCAGGAAATAGGTATTTTTGCTATTTCATTCAATGGGTAGATTACGAAACATGGTCCTCACTGGGACTAGAGCACATTTGTTACTCTTTAAAAAAATAGCATTCAGCTATAAAGAATTCATTATTATTATTATGATTTTTACTGCATACACTTAATAAAAGTTGAGATTCTTTCCTTTTTCCTTCTTTGTGCACATATGTGTGTGTGGTCAGAGATCTAGGATATCTTCTTCTATGGCTTTCCATCTTACTTCTTTGAGAGGGAGTTCCTTAGTGAATCTGGAGCCCACCATCCTTTGATTAAACATGAAGCCAGTAAGTCCTAGCAATCGTTCTTTATCTGTGCCCCAAGCACTGGAGTTACAGATTCTGTTTATTAATTTTTTTTATACATGGGGACTGGGAATCCAAAGTCAACTCTTTATGCTTGATTAGTAAGTGTTCTTGCCCACTGAACCCAAGCCCTGTTTTTCATTTCTTTTTTTTTTTTTTTTTTTTTTTTTTTTTTTTTTTTTTTTTTTTTTTTTTTTTTTTTTTTTTTTTTTTTTTTTTTTGGTTTTTTGAGACAGGGTTTCTCTGTGTAGCCCTGGCTGTCCTGGAACTCACTTTGTAGACCAGGCTGGCCTCGAACTCAGAAATCCGCATGCCTCTGCCTCCCGAGTGCTGGGATTAAAGGCGTGCGCCACCACGCCTGGCTGTTTTTCATTTCTTGATGACATTGAAACTTCTTCATTGTTGGCTTAGGTCTGCCCTGCTATAGATTATCTAGGGTAGGCTATTATGATCTCTACTTCATCAAAGAAGTAGAGAAAACTGATTTATCTGAGGTTTTCTTACCTGCCAAAACTATGTTGTCATCCCCATTGTAATTCTCTGTCCATTCTGAATGGAATTAACCAAATACTTTCTGAATATATTCCAGGAAGGATACATTCCCACATCAGGGTTTTATACACACCCAGTTTTTAAACTGCATATACCTTTCAAAATTTGAAAGAAAAATTATTCTTTAATACTAAGAATCTCAATTTAAATATATATATATTTATGGTTATATATATATATATATATATATATATATATATACATATATATATATGGTTAAATAGTTATTTGATACAAGCTCAGTGAATTAGTGATCCCCTTATAGTACTGGAACCCAAGTGTGGGTATCTTATGCTGAAATACTTTTGTAGCAAATAAAGTAACTTACTGAATAGATCTTTTATCTATCAAGAGAGGAAACAAGAGAAAAAGAGAAAGAAACAAAAATGAATCACTGACTGGGGCCTTAACTGGTTTTGGATTGCTCTGTAAACTAAAGCTAAATAGCACAAGGCAAATGAACACTGGGAGAGAAGCATTCATAAGGCAAGCTCTCTGTTTCATCATTTCACCACAAAAAATAATGGTGGTTGAAAGTATGTGATAAATTTAAATCATATTGATGAGCATGCTAGAAACCAGAAATCTCCAGCATTCACTATTCTTGCTAATCATACAAGAAGCATTTTGATGGGAATTTCTTCAGCTTTTGACCTTTGAAATGCTGATAAGTTGCTAAGGTGCATTATCTGTTATCTAAAGGTGAATAGCAGTTTTGGATTTTTATTTCCTCAAGTCACCAAAAGGTTCAATTATAGTACTTTGCTAAGGGGTTAATTTTCAAACCAATGAGTGGCAAGAAAGGTTAGTGTTAAAAGGAAAAAGAAAAGCAATTATAACTGTTAAAAGCCTTTTCATGTGAATAATTTTTCTTTCACGCTTTCTATGCATTCTGGAGGGATGACAATTTCCTAGTTCGGTCTGGATGGAATGATAGGTAAAAGCTGGATGTTCAGGCTGGTAGGCCTCTTGTCAAAGGAACTGTCATGTTCCACCAGTGCTGTCTGCCACACATAAGGAACACAAATAACACCTGCCAAAGCAGCACTCGGAAGCCCGGAGCGTTGGCACATCAAAATGTTCTCTAAGTGTTACAGCATCATTCAATTGAACAGTTCAATTGCTGTTCAACCGCAGTCTTAATAAAATATGATACCCGATTTAAAGGTGTGGGTCTATGTCTCCAACTTGTGGCAAGCTGCCACACTTCCCTAAATAGTGTGTCATTTTATACTGGAATTATTAAACAGTTGTGACTATTTTAGAGTCAGAATTTACGTAACTAATCAGCTACTGTTTGCAGATGATATACTTATGCTGAGTCTGGCCTTGTATGGGAATAAAGCAATTTACTTGCCTATCAAACAGCTGCTGTTTCTTCTTCTGCACTGCTCCTCAGAACTACTCTTATTTTCTGTCTGAAAGAATAACCTCATATCTATCTATCTATCTATCTATCTATCTATCTATCTATCTATCATCTATCTAATTCTATCTATTTATCTATCCTACATCTATTTATCTTGTCTATCATCTATCTATCTATCTATCTATCTATCATCTTTATCAATCATCTATGTATCTATTTATGTATTTATCATCTATCAATTATCTATCTATCTATCTATCTATCTATCTATCTATCTATCTATCTGCATCACCTTGATGTACAGACCAGGAGCAATGTTAAAAATATAAATAAATAAACTACCTGATATATATTTTTGGTAGTGAGTAATGTATTCTTTTCTCATTTCATCTGAGCTGGTTTTCCTGATCTGAGAAATGATGCTGTCATTCATCATCTTTCATCTATTATACATTTTTTTTCTGACAGGACTTAAAACAGTCATAAAGATAATGTAACTACATATAAAATTAATTTCACAGTCAATAAGGTGAATTTTTAGGTCTCTTTTTTGTTCTAATATGTCATTCACATTTTAAAGGACATTATGAATTTTGTAAGAACTTATATTTAATTTTATAATAAAGCTTTACCTACTTTTTCCATAAATTCACAATAATAATATCATTTTAAAGTATTCTGTTTTGTATATTAAAGATTGCATAATAGAACCCATATAGAATGAGTATCAAATTGCTCTTTATGAGAAATCAGAACTTTTGTTTTGCGTCAGGGTGACTCTGAAGTTCAGGTTAGCTCCAAACTCATGATTCTCTTGGTTTAGCTTTCCAAGTGCTGGAATTACAGATGTTTACTTCTTCATGAGAATTTTAGAAAATATAATTCTATAATTGCAAAACTTACTCAATCTATTGAAGTGAGTTATCCTTATGTATTTAATTTTAGAAATTGACTTTCCATTCTTTTATTTCTCAATGGAAATTATGTTGTCTATAATAACTACTTTCTGCTTAGCTCTAAACCTTGTCTCTGTAACTCCTTTCATGGGTATTTTGTTTCCTATTCAAAGGAGGAATGAAGTATCCACACCTGGTCTTCCTTCTTGATTTTCTTGTGTTTTGCAGATTGTATCTTGGGTATTCTAAGTTTCTGGGCTAATATCCATTTATCAGTGAGCGCATATCCAATGACTTCTTTTGTGATTGGATTACCTCACTAAGGATTATGTCCTCCAGATTCACCCATTTGCCCAAGAATTTCATAAATTCATTTTTTTAAATAGCAGACTAGTACTCCATTGTGTAAGTATACCACATTTTCTGTATCCATTCCTCTGTTGAGGGACATCTGGGTTCTTTCCAACTTCTGGCTATTATAAATAAGGCTGCTATGAACATAGTGGAACATGTGTCCTTGGATGGACCATACAGAGACTAACCCACCGGGGATCCATCCCATAATCAGTCACTAAACTCAGACACTATTGCATCGGACAGCAAGTGTTTACTGAAGGGACCCTGATATAGCTGACTCCCATAGAAGTGGATGCTCACAGTCATCCATAAGAGGGAGCACAGGGCCCACATTGGAGAAACTAGAGATAGAACCCCAGGAGCTGAAGGGGTCTGCAACCCTAGAAGAGGAACAACAATATGAACTAACCAGAACCCCCAGAACTTGTGTCTCTAGCTCCATATGTAGCAGAAGATGGCCTAGTAGGCCATCATTGGGAGGAGAGGCCCCTTGGTACTGCAATCTTTATATGCCCTAATACAGGGGAACGCCAGGGCCAAGAAGTGGGAGTGGGTGGGCAGGGGAGCAGGGAGGGGGGAGGGGGAAGGGAACTTTCGGGATAGCAGTTGAAATGTAAATTAAGAAAATATCTAATAAAAAAATTGAAAAAAAACTACTTTCTGTTAGTATTCTTTAGAATGCCATTCGTCCCTAATTAAATACTATTCTATAATTAGAAAGAAGTTCTTTGACAACCACTGGGAATGTTAGGGAAACAATGTGACACTGTTTTTCAACAGCATCTAACATACTTCCCCATGTTTACTTATATTTCTGTAATACAAACATATTTCAAAAAAAGTAGAAACTATTGCTAATATTACCATAGCATCCTTCTTAGCTTCATTTATTTTATCCAAATAAGCAGAACATTGCCATATTTCCAAAGTGAAATAATTAAATTATCAGAGGTAAGGTTAAAAACAAACACCCCTATGAAATGATAATATTTCCAAGTGCAGAGGAGAGCATCATGATGAGCTCTACAATATCTCTTTAGATTTTGTCCTAGTCATTTACCAATGAAATTATGAAATGCTGGCATGTGTCTGCATTACGAACATTTGACGAAATGCATTGCTCTGTATATTTGCTTTAAAAAAAAGGACTCATCTGTGTGCCTTAGAACTTGTTCAATTCAAGCCCCATCATAAATAAATAGGTTAACCATGAGAAGACAACTTAACCGAGTATCTGCTTCAGTTCCCTTATATGCGTAATGGAAAGAATGATAGCAACCATCTTGCATTAGGCATGATACCAGTTAATGTCTATGAAACCCTCAGACCAGAGCTGTTATGCAGTGACGTTGTGCCAGGTCACTCTAATCTTGTGAGAGAGACAGTCCTAATACTTTTATTATTATTATTATTATTATTATTATTATTATTATTATTATTATTATTTTGTTTTTTTGAGATGGTGTCTCTGTGTAGCTCTGGCTGTCCCAGAACTCACTCTGTAGACCAGGCTGGCCTCGCACTCAGGGCTTCACTTGCCTGCTGACTGCTGGGATTAAAGGCATGTGCCACCATGCTCACCAACCTACTTTTTTTTTTTGCCTAGAAATATCTTTATTGATTACTTTGCAGCAAGGTTTGGAATTCCCTGCAGTTGTCTCAAATGTGCAATGAAGCTGGAGATTTTTAAATAATTAATCTGATCTATTTCATTGACTGGAAACACATCTTTCGTTTAATGAGCTAAGTTTTCTTCTTAGGTGCAGCTCTGCCGTCCAAGTACTCCATTTAGGGAACTGGCTCGCCTTTCCAATTCAAGACAGTTGTTTAGCTCATGTGATTGATTGGGTGGTAGAGAAGGGAAAGGTGCTAGGGACCAGTGGTGTGCCCTGGACCCTCCATGATCTCTACAGAGGGATGAATTGTTGGGGGCCCTGTATTGGCCCTCAATGCCCTGTTTGCTGTCAGTCTGTTCACTGAGTGTGGTACTGGATACTGGTTCAGCCATGTGATACTTAGGTGTTTGGAGTGATCTGCCTCAGGGAGTCTTTTTATCTGGACCCCAGGGCTCACATTTCCTCTGATTCTTTTAGACCTAATATACTTGGATAATAGGCCCAGGGATGCCATGGGTATCAATATTCATTGTTGATTGTCTGTGATTATTGCTATTTACTTGGTTACTTCTTTGAAGAATCGCCCCTATTTGGGGCTGGATTCAGGAGTGTAAATAAAGGAACTGATCTGACACTCGTGTTTCCGTCTTCATTTCCCGTCACTACCCAGGAGTGGTGAATGTAGGACACTGCTTCCTTTAAGCTACATCACCCCCTACCTTGTACTCTAACACCATGCAAGGTGATAGGAAGAAACAAACTGGCTTCATAGTAATAGGAAAGAATTTTATGTCATCTTAATTTTCTAGGCTGGGTCATGAGAAATTAATAACCCTCAAGGAACAAAAAAGTCCTTTCTCCCTGAACATGTAAGATTATTTGTAACTATTGTCTCCTTGGCAAAATGCCATTGGTAAACTAGAAGAGAAATACAAACTGTTTTAATCTTGTTTTCCAGTTACAATAATCCTAAACTAGTTCAAATAAATAAGCAGGCAAGGCCAGTAAGACGAATTTCAGAACAGAAAAGAACACTAATACATTAAAATGTTACTTGACTGGATTCACTAATGGCACAATGGGTATATATATATATATATATATATATATATATATATTCTTATTGTAAATACATATAAAATTTTTGCACACATTTTTGTATCTCTTTAAGTTACATATTGAGAAGTACAATTACCATAGGATATACAGAATTGATATTCCACTATATAATGAAAAATTGCATTATAACATATTTTATTACATCTTATTTTGGTGTGTGTGTGTGTGTGTGTGTATGTGTGTGTGTGTTGCACATGTGGAGGTCAGAGGACCACTGTCCTTCCATTACGTGAATCCCAGGGATGAAATTGGAGTCTTCAGGCTTGGCAACAGGAACCTTGACTGGCTGAACCAGCTCGTCATTTCTGCTAGACAACTTTAGAGTATTCCTTGCTAATGTTAGATATTTCATATAACTTCCTTTATCAGAAGTCTCTGGATAACCCTCCACAGCTGTGAGGATCATTCCCATTCTACCTGTGAACAAACAGGTCTGAAGAGTTAAAGCAACTTGCCAAAGGAGGACTTGCTTGGGAACCTTTTCAAAGCAAGAACAAGAGTTATCTTGATTCTGGTTTATGCTCGAAGCACGTGTTCATTTTGACCCCAATCCTTATAATGTTGACTGTTATTGTTTTCCTTGTGTCTTAATAATTTAGGATAAAAGTAGAAGATCACCTTATAAATAATAGACAATGATACTCTGTCCCCTGTCAACTCAGTTTAGATAGCTGTTTAATGGTTAAGGGCAGATTGTTGGCTTCATGTCTTTTTGGCCCACAGCCCTTAAGTACACAGGGAAGAGGCACAAAACTCAGTTGAGTTGGGCGTGAGCTCAGTTTCAGCACTAGGGACTGTGTGGCCTCAGGCATTGCCCCAAGACTCGAATCATCAGGTGTACACTCTGTCCAGAGGGACCCATGTTGTTCCAAGTCAGCCTCAAGTACTACTAAAGGCATCTTGATTGAGACTGACATAAGCCAATCCTTCAGGTCAGAAACAGAGAAAAACACTTTGAGCTGAGTAGTGATATTTAAAATTCTTTCTTTTTGAGCCTGTTGCCAATCAAGCTTCTCCAGGAGTAAATTGTCAGCTAATGAAATGCATGTACCGTAGCCCAGAGTGTGGCCTATTTGCAGAGCTGGCTCCAGCCCGAGGCACATCTCTGGCTGCTCTGTTCTATCTATAAGTTACAGCCGTGGCCTCGGCAAGCAGTACACCCTGTTCAGCAGCTGCAACTCGTTATCGGCTTTATCCAGAATAACAAACAGAACAAACACGTTTTGCAAGGGTTTCTCTCCTCTTATGGGGAGAAGGAGAAATGAAGCAATCAGTGAAATGCTGATTGATCAGTTGTACTGGCATAGAGAAGTTCAAGGCCACATGAGTACTATTAACCCTGTAAAACGAAAAAAGAAAATCCTAACAAAGATTACTCTTAGAACTTTATTCAAACTAATATTTCTGTGATGTTCAATTTTGCCTAAAAAAAGAGAGAAATTTGCTTTGTTTATTATGATTTTTCTCATATTGATGGTGGTTATGCTTTATAAACAGAATTCATAGTATTTGGACAGTGTTGGTTGACCACAGAGAGGTAGAATTGTGTGAAATGAAGAAAGATTGTCAGCGTCACAGCTTAATTATGTCACCCAACTCCCAGACGATCTTTACCAGAAACAGAGCCACCTTTAAAACCCAAACGACTTAATTTTCCCATCCTTTCTCCTATTTTTTGAATTCATGTGTTTACTGTATGGATCTTTCAGAATCTTCCTCAGTAGTTCTTGGAGCTGTGATTTTGTGTGTGTGTGTGTGTGTGTGTACACGTACGTATGTACATGCACAAGCACGTGTCAGCGATTCTCTGTGTAGCCTTGGCTGTCTCAGAACTTGCTCTGTAGACTTATTTGTCTGTCCTCAAACTCAGAGATTCCCCTGCCTCTAGGGTGCTGGGATTAAAGGTATGCACCACCACTGACTGAGACATCTCTGTACTTTTGAGCAATCTTTTCATTTGTGTTAGAATTTAGGGTCCTACTACTGTGGTTATTTCTCTCTAGCGTCTCTCATATTTCACACCCCATTTCTTCCTATATTGCTAGGTAATGCTTGAACTCTGGGTGAGCAATATGCCACCTGCTAGGCTGCACACTTGTTTTTGAAATTAGCTGGAGAAAGCCATATTCATGTATATTCTGATGTCATACAAATTCACCATTGCTATCGCAGGTGGAAATCTGATACTACTGAGGATCTTACTGGAAGGAGAACATGGCCCTAGTTTCCTAAGGACTTTTCTTTTGTTACTGTTTGGGAATTCATATATGCATATAACATGTTTTGCTCTAGTTTACTCCTAAGGAGTTTTTGTTTGTTACTGTTTGAGAATTCATGGATGTACATAAGATGTTTTGATCTAGTCTTCTCCCATTCTCCCCTCTCCAACTCCTCCTTCCTGCCCACCACCATTCCCTCCCTCCCAAAGCTGCATATTTTGTTTTGTTTTTTAAACTCACTGAGTTTACTTAGTCCTGCCAGTATGAGCACAAAGGCATCTCCTGGGTCATGGACACCCTATCACAGATCACATCCTTCAAAGGGTTTGCATCTTTGCAGTCTTCAGTGGAAAACTATGCACCCCACACCACTGAAAAATGGATGCCATGGGATGGCTGTGCTCTACTCTTTACACTACTGAATTTATCAACTTTCAGGAAGGAAAGGTTGTCTAGTTCTTCTGCCCTCCAGTTATACTAGTGGAAGTATGTCTGGCAGATCAGAAATGACTTACTTTCCATGTTCTTCATATTCCCCTTGGCCACTCTTTGAGTCTTTACTCCGTGGTTATACCCTTTCTATCATAAAATTTTACAACTCTACTTTCTGGGTAAATATCCAGATATGTGCTCATTGTCTCTCATCTCAAAACATAGCCCCAAGCCCCAAACCCAAGTGAAACCAAACCAATATATGGAAAGAAATAAAACCCACCTGAGTCCATTCTCATCCAGATTCTAATTTATAACTATCTTTCCCCTCAAACCATCTTGGAGTGTGTGTGCATGTGTGTAGTGTATATCTGTGCATGTGTGTGTTGTATCTGTATGTGTATGTGTGTGGTGTGTGGTGTGTGTGGTGTGTAGTATGTATGTGGTATATAGTGTGGTGTATATGGTATGTGTATGTGTGTGAATGTACAAGTCAAGTTATTTGGAGTGGGGCTAATAAGGCTAGTCATTTCCTCATTTTCAATAGGGTTCTCTTTTTGATGAGCCGTTCAGTTCCAAGCTCTCCATTTATCTGTGCCTTCCGCCCAGACTCCCTGCATTGCCTTTTCTAGTCTTCTCTTCTAGACTCTTCTCATGAGTGAATATGTGTGTGCATGCATGTATATGTGTATGTGTAGATGTGTATGTGTGCATGTGGTATGTGTATGTACATGTATATGTGTGTGATATGTGTTGTATGTCTGGTGTGTGTATGTATGTGGTGTGTATGTGGTATATATGTATATGTGTATGTGTGGGTGTTTCTGTGTGTGTGTGTGTGTGTGTGTGTGTGTGTGTGGTGTATGTAGTGCATGAGTATGCATGTAAATGTGTGTGTGGCATGTGATGTGTGTATGTGTGTGTGTGGTATGTGTGTGTATGTGTGTGTTTACTTTTTCATATGCTTGAATAAGACATCTACCTCTGTCTCTTAGTCTGACTATCTGACAGTCACAAGGTAAGTCTGGCCTTTTCTTAGAGGTTACAGAGGATAGATCTTGAGCCCAGATCACAGGGAATGGTTGCCATGTGGTAGAGGGGTTTGGCCTTTCTTGCCTTTGGGATAGAAGAAGGGAACACTTTTCTAGGGAACAGGTACTGTGGGTGAGTAGTTAGCACCAGTACTTAAGGTGGCTTGGAGATGAGTTCATTGGCTCAGTAAAGAGATCTGTGCTGAGCACTCACAGGTCTAAGTAGTTACCTTCTTTCATGAACTCACTTGCCAACAGACAATGTGTCACTATGCAGCCATCGTTAACCTTTTCTAAAATTTCATAATATAAACAGAAGAATTTCACTTCCCAAGCTAAAATCCTTTGATATCTTCTTACTATACTCTGAATGACATATCAACCTCTTAACTATATCCCAGCAATCCCTCTAGGACCTGGGAATGACTCCTCTCAGAGATGCCCTGATAACATTGCCTGCTTTGTTTGACATCTTCTGTCCTACCAAACAGTTCCTGGAAGGTGCCATCAATTATCAGTTCAAACCCTTTACACATGATTTTTCTTCTAGCTGGAATGACTTCCTTTCCACAATACCCACTTAATTATTATGTACCGCCCCACTCCATATGCCTCTAGCCACCCATGTAAATTTCATTCCCACTATACATTTCCTTGAATACTATTTATAGTATTATAGTGTTTATAATGATATACAATATGGAGTGTGATTTTAGTAACTCCTAATAAATGAAATCCTCATGTAATACTGTTTTCTGTTACTGTAACGAAATATAGTAGTTTATGAGGAAATGAAATCACTTCCCTAATGGTTCAGAAGGTTTAAAAGCATGGCACCAATGCTCATTGTGTTGAAGATTTCTAAAATGCACTGGAGGCCTTTCCATTTGGACTGAAGGTTAGCTAATGACTCCCTTTTATTCTGTGCTAATTTCTTTGGCACATGAGTCACTGGGATGACCATGGCTTTGTTCTCCTTCCCCCTTCTTTCCCTAGGCAGGCTGTGAAAATTTCAAATGTCTCTCCTCTGTTTTATCTTGCTCCTGGAGCTCACTACTAGTCTAACTAAGCACTGTAAATAATAACCACATTTATACCCAAGTGATCTGTTGCTAATTCTGTTGGAAAAAGTACTCTGTTCTTTTAAGTTTGGCCGTTCACAGAGTCTTTTGGCATGAGTCCAGTGCAGTCAAGTTATTTAGAGTGGGGCTAATAAGGCTAGTCATTTCCTCATTTTCAATAGGGTTCTCTTTTTGATGAGCCGTTCAGTTCCAAGCTCTCCATTTATCTGTGCCTTCCGCCCAGACTCCCTGCATTGCCTTTTCTAGTCTTCTCTTCTAGACTCTTCTCACTATTGCCCATCATATAGCTCCAGAGCCAATTCCAGATTTTTCAGGTAGAGTGAACAGTAATGACTTTACTATCCATTGTCCATTTTCGATGTAAATTAGTTTTCTGTTACTATAACGAAATACCCAAGAGTGAATTCTTTATTATAAAAGAAGTTTATTTGGCTTATAGTTTAGTGCTTGAAGGACATGGTACTGGCTCTGGCTCTGGTGATATCTCTACACTGGTTGACAGTATGGAGGGATCCAGATTGGGAATGAATAAGAAGACAGGAAACCAGAGCTGAGGTGAGGCCGGAAGTGCCTCCCTCAGTGTAACTGATTCCTAACATTGCTCTACCAAGGACAAACTTACAGCATGCGTACCTTTGAGAGATACACTCGAAACATGTCTGAGCTTAGCACCCCAATTCACTTATATTTGTAAATATGGAGATGGGAAAGCACCTTTAATTATAGTAAAGGCCACTCTACTTCCTGATTAAATAAGTTAATGGATGAATGGAAGAAGAGAATGAAGGAGTTAGACAAACACAGTAAGGGGTCAAGAATGTTTATATTCACTGACTATTCCTTAATAAGTCTATGAAGGAGTTCAACATTGATTGTAACAGTTGAGATTTTGTTGTATTGGTCTTTCTTGGGATGGGTAAAGCACTGACCTGGCATGTGTGAGATGTTACATTCAATTCTTAAAACTCAAAGAGTTGGTGTTTTCTCCTTAGATCACAGGATGTGATAGACATTATCTCGGCAGTTTTTGTATGACTGCAATTGTTGCCTTGTAGATTTGTTCAGCTTTTAGAAAAGCTAGGTCTTGCAAACTTTAAATGCCCCAGTACAGGGGAATGCCAGGGCCAAGAAGTGGGAGTGGGTGGGTAGGAGAGTAAGACAGGGGGAGGGCTTAGGGAACTTTTGGGATAGCATTTGAAATGTAAATAAAGAAAATATCTAATAATATAAAACTAAAAAAAGAAAAGAAAAGCTAGGCCCCATGCTCAGTAATTGACTTGGCTAAGAGAAGAATGAAGCTACGAGAGAGCCAGTGGTAGAGCTAACCTCTACTTGCTAACTAGTACAATGTGTTTGCCTACTTACTATCAGTCAAAAAAAAGCATCTATGGACTGCCTTTATATTATATCTATGACACTGCTAGCTCCATTCTGAAATGTGCAACGGTAGCTGTTCCTCCTTTAGACATACAGATCTGGTGAGATCATGGTTAGCACACAGACTCTTTCTCCATGATCACTGATCTCTCATGATCTCAGTTTTCTTAAGGTAAGGTGAAATCTATCTGTCCACATACCTACTTACCTACCTACCTACTTGCCTACCTACCTTATCATCTATCTATCTATCTATCTATCTATCTATCTATCTATCTATCTATCTATCGATCTATCTATCATCTATTATCTATCTATCTATCTATCTATCTATCTATCTATCTATCTTCCTTCATCTATCTATCTATCTATCTATCTATCTATCTATCTATCTATCTATCATCTATCTCTCTTCCTTCTTCATCTATCTATCTATCTATCTATCTATCTATCTATCTATCATCTATCTCTCTTCCTTCTTCATCTATCTATCTATCTATCTATCTATCTATAATCTATCTATTATCTATCTATCTATCTATCTATCTATCTATCATCTATCAATCATCTATCTATGTTAAATAACTCAAGTTAAATAACTGCAAGGGAATGAATTCCTAACAAACTTCAGGTTTACTGCATTAAGTACATGGTTATACTTTTAAACCTCATTCTAAACATTTACTATTAAAAACTTCTAACTTTACTGATGACTAAGATTTAAAGATCTCAAAAGGGAGATGAATAGAAACCAGGATGTTTTGATTCCTTTAAAGAAACATTTCTGCAATATTTTACTTAACTATGTATCACTTATACTTGCAAATGTTACTTAAAACAGTTTTAGGACCATAGATTATTTTCAACTATGTTTAATTAGAATTCTTGTATTAATGTGAGAATGTAGATATTCCTTAAGGTGAACACTTTTTATCAGGTTTGAGATTAAAGTTGCAAGTTGTAGCACATTTCTGTTGGTTAAATCATCCAGAAGCATACTTAATGTGCAAACCAATAGTTGTCACTTAATAGGGACATTCTGTAAGACATTCATAACCATTTTTACTAAGGAAATATGCTAATTTTGGATTTTTTAAAATTGAAGTGATTGGTACATTCCCTCCTATAGTAATTCTAAGTCAGGTGATCCAACAAGGCCTCTGATACTATTGGCATTGCTGCATGGCTTGTCTCCTAGACTGGACTTTGAAGCCATTTTCTTTCCCCAGAGGAGATAAAGAAAGGTGTCTTATCTTAGGTCTGGGAGAAACACGGAGTTCAGTATCAAGGTAGTGGAGTAGTTACTTTCCTAGACATAGCACAGAGTTTTCAAGTCTGAAGAAAAAGATTAATCTGCTTTAAAAAAGGACTGTCCTGACTTGGGCCTGGACATGGAAGTCTTGTTTCCAGCCATCCTGAGTCTAAGCTTGAACAGTCAAAACTCTGCTTGCTTTGATTCTGATGTGGCCCATCTTTTCTTAGCTGCTCACAGTCAAGATTTGGAAAAGAAGAAACAGTGGTGAGCTAAGTGATTCAGTGGATTCTGATGAGGAGTTCTTGAGAAAATTGATTACAAATCCCTGTAACTTTAACATAATCTGGTATGAACCTTTATTTTTCTCTTTGTCAAGTAGTAATTATATTGTGGTATATTTGTTGGTGGGATCAAAGCTAAAGATTTGTTGCTTCATAAGTATTTGGGGTTTTAACTTAAGATTTTTTATTTTATGAAATAATGTTTTGACTCATGTTTCTACCATTGACTATTAATCTAAGTCCACGAAATACATTTGATCATGGACTTATTTTTCATATATTTTTAGAAAACGTTTGTTTAAAAAATATTCATATGAGTTTTCATTTTATGCTTTATCTCTTAGTCCTGCATATGCTAAAAGTTTAGTTAATTTGCACAGTAATAATAACTCAACTTCCAGCCACAATTGTCTGCTCCAAAAAATTTGATTCTTCTTGTTTTCTGAGAAGTTGTAGGATGTGAAGCGCTTCCTAGAGGTGTGGGTCAACTCCTTTGGGATATGAAAGCTGATGCAGGGGGCTTTGTATTTTGTGAAGTGTACAGACACACACTCACACTTCCTCGTCGTGTGGCTGCTGGAGAGGAATATTGATTTGGTCTGTTGTTCTTGGGTCTTGGGGTCTTGAGATTCGTACGTTTACAGTTCCCTTTGTCTTTCTTTGTTGTTTAGTCTTGAGACTAGAAACAACGTGTCTCTTTCTAAGAATAAACTGTAAAAGGCTCTTTGAGAGTCAGTTTGCAGAGAGTCGTCTTCTGAGCTCATTTTTATTTTCAGAACTTTTAGCAACACTCTTGGCATGTAAAAGGACTTCTAGTTAGCACTGAATGAAGAAGAGGTTAAAGACTATCCCTCATGGCTCATCAGAACTAATGCTTGTTGATGCTAAAAAGAGGCAAGGAAGAGATTAATTTAGGATCATACATCCAAAATGTGGAAGAAATGAGACTAAAGTCTTGGAAAACTGAAGGCATTGCATTTATTTTTAGCTTTGCACTGTGGTTAGAAAGCAGCCTGGAGGTATGTAACGGTTTTATAGAATAGTAGCCTTAGTGTAGGAAACAATGTGACAATGTGGAGGCTGATCCAAACAAGAGGTTTATAAAGAATTTGTCTCATCTCAGAAAAAAAAAAGAACAGGATTCTGTAGGAATTCAAAGATTTCATCGAATACAGGCAAACAGAGAAAGTTCCCTGTTATTCAGCTGCAGATTTCCTCACAGGGCAAAGCATTGCATTAATTTATGTTGGCTGAGCAAGTCACAGTCTGCTCTATTTATTTTTCCCCTGTCAACTTCATTTTGTACAGAGAAAACTTTAGTAAACACAGGGCGGATGGTTTTTGACACAGGGAGTGTCAAGCCACTGTAAAAAATCAGTTATGTATTTTAGCTGTATTATTTTATAATCATGTGGGGTTTTTTCCTTGGGATTTTTTTTTCTTCTTTGCCCCTGCTCTATTGTGTCCTAAGTATTTTTTTCTGGTGAAATTTGTATTGCTGGAGGAGAAAAATATCATCTGGGATTGTGAGTACTAGAACAGGCTGGAGTTCAGCCAGCTGTCCTAGTGAGGCGGGTGAAAGAATTCACAGAACTGGACCTTCCCCTCCCTTAGTCTCTGCCAGAGATCTGTCTTCACAGTAATGTTCAAAAGCCATTTTGGCCTATCACCATCCCTGTCCACACCTAGAATATGATCTCCAAATTCCACTTTTAAACTTTAAGGGCTGAAAAAGGACCATGTGAATGAAGCAATGATGCTAAATTAATAAATTTTCTACTTTTGTATTATAGAATTTACTTCAATGTAAATCTTATTTAAGGAAGTGCTTCCTCTTTAAAACCTAGACTTTCATGGTACTTATGTTGATGTCAAAGTGAAGTAAAGTAGCTACAAAGGCAGTTTGTACGCTCAGACAACTCAGAACTTAGTTTTGAAATTTTAAAACTTCTTATGCCCATATTTGCATTCTTAGTCTTCAGGTCACTAGAACATTTTAATTTTCTATTATCAAGACAAGTTGGACTATATCTTCACAATAAGTACATTTATTTCTCTTACCTTGTCTACCAAAAAGGAAACTAAAATGGAAGTTTTTTTCTTTTTCCCTATCCTAATGGACAACAAATCTTTTGTGCTGTGTTCAAAGAACAACCAAGGTGTTTTGATTCACTTGTGAATAAAAATTACTGCCCTGAAAAGGGTCTGGATGAAGGCATGGAGCTTTCGTTATGGTCAAGTGGTCCAGCTTCAGCCTCTGGAGAGGAAAAGAAAAATATGATAAAGTGCCAACAAAAGTATATTTATTTATTTATTTATTTATTTATTTATCTACACTGCAGATATTCCCTACCTGGTCCACCCTCCTAATTTTCCACATCCCTTACCTCCTCCCTGCCCCCTGTCTTCACAAGTATGTCCCTATCACGCACCCCACACCCAACCAGACCTCTAAACTCTTTGGGGCCTCGAGTCTCTTGAGGGTTAGGTACATCTTCTTTGGCTGAAACCAAACCCAGCAGTCCTCTGCTGTGCATGTGTTGGGGACCTCATATCAGTTGGTGCATGATGGTCCAGTGTTTGAGAGATCTCAGAGGACCAGGTTAATTGAGACTGCTGGTCCTCCTATATGGTCGCTCTCCCCCTCAGCTTCTTTCAGCCTTTCCCTAATTCAACCACAGGCAACAAAAGTCTTTATTTAAAGAATTTTTGTCTTTTATTTAAAGGTTTGCCTGTGAATCAATCTATCTATATGATCTTCAGTTGTATGTGTTTGAGATTTGGAGATGAGTTAGATCCACTTCTTAGAGAGTCCTCAGTTCCTATGAGAGTAATAACATTTTATACCCAGCCTTTGCATTCTTATGTTACAAGCCTGTTCCCTAAGAGTCCCTCATTTATCTTTGATTTAAAAGGTAGATAGATTGTAATAAGATAAGTGCTGCTGAGTCAATCAACCACAAATAAATTGATTAGACAACAGTAGAAGGGGTTGGGGATTTAGCTCAGTGGTAGAGAGCGCTTGCCCAGCAAGTGCAAGATCTTGGGCTCTTTCCTCAGCTTTGAGAGAGAGAGAGAGAGAAAAAGACAATTGTAGAAAACCAGACATGGGAAAGTGATTATTTGAGTCAGAATATTTAATAACTTGAAGAATGCATCTACCATTGTTAGCATAATTATTATTCACATTTGAAAAGCCCTTTTCCAAGCAACACATGAATGTACGATTTAGACTCGGTACTTTGGTTATGTCATTTCCTGCTCTTTAAACACGTGTAATCATTCCTTTGTCAGACTCCTAGAACACCACTTCAGCCTCAGCATCTCACCACAGTCAATTACATTTATTTTTCATTTTTGAGACAAGGTCTAACATAGCACAGTCTAGTCTTAAACTTCCTATGTAGCAGTTCAAGACTGGCCTTGAACTTCAGGCCTTCCCATCTCTCAAGCGTTGAGATTTTACTGGCCCATCTCCCAATGCCCAGTTAGTCAGGTAACTTTTAAATACAACATTTTGAAATCTTTTCACAGTTTTTAACTTTTTAAAATATGATCCCTTTGCTTTTGAATTTCCTGAAGTTTCTAAGAATCTTTTTTTTTTTTATTTTCTAACCCAGAATCAATTGATGGTAATATATATTTAATTCTTCCTGAGCCATGAATGATCTTAGTGAAGGCAAGAACAGGTTAAGGATGAATGACATCAAGTGAACAATACCAGAAAAAAAGGAAACCAACCAATTCTCCAATACTCAAAGCTGTATCAGAAATTTGAGGTCCAAGGAGGCTCTTTGACTAATTGTTAGCAGTTAGTAGAGTTCAAAGATCAGTATGCCGCCTTCTCTTTCTCCTTTTGTTGTTCTTCCTTTCTATCTTCTCTTTTTCCTTTCATAGCATTGATTTTCTAAAATAAAAAAGTCTTTATAAACAACAGTAGCATCACCACCACCAACTCCATCTCTACTACCACAACCACATCATCATCATCAACAACAACAGCAGCAGCAGCAGCAACAACAATAACAACAACAACAACAACAACGATGTTCATGCCTTATAATAACACCATTCTCAACCTACGACATTGGAGGGAGAAATAATTGTGCGTTCCTTTCCTGGTGAGCTGCGATAACATTTTAACACAATGAAACTTAAAATTTGAGAAAGCATTATTCCAGTTTCCGAGTATTTGAAACTCATCTTCCTAGATCAAATTCCCTTGGAAATAGAAGGCCACAGAAGGTGTCAGATTTATTATATCAAATATCCTGCTAAAGGGAGTGGATTAGAAATTTGCGTAGATGGCCTGTTTAAAAAGTTCTCAACGTCATTCTAAAGTAAATGGCTCGCTCTTGCTTCACTAGGTCGGTACTTTCAAGCCCATTACACAACCCACTTCGAAACTGTGACCATCACACGTGTTTAATTTAAAAGGGTCCAGTAGTGTCCTGGCTCATGACCCGAATTACCACCTCTCTCTCCTCATGGCGAAGGTTGCTCTTTAGAGTCTTGCAAAATCAGTAGTGTTTACTCTTGACAAATTGAAAAAACAAGTTCATCAGAGCAGTTTGTTCTGCTCAGCACATTATAAGAGGGGAGGGTTTTGGCAATAATAATCACTGTGCAAAGAAGGGCTGCTGATGAATTTGCTGTTTTAAAAAAACATTTTCGTAGAAATATTTTACTTGTTATAATGAGCACATATCCAATGATTTAGTCATCATACTCTATGGAATTTACACTGTAAGCATGTTTTGGTCAAGTTTTAAGAAACTGCTTTGATCAGGATTAGCTAAACTGACACAGTTAGCATCTTTCTAATTGTTTTGACATGCATCAAATTATTTTTATTTAAAATGTGTCAATTATGTGGAATTCAGGTCTGGATTGACTTTTTTCCTTAAAAAAAAAAAGCTAAACTAAAAGCTTTTACTAAAAGCTATCTAGTACTGAATAACTCATGAATAATGAGATGATTCTATATTTATTCAGATGCCAGATTTTTATATATACAAAACAAAAGAACCAGAAGATGATTTTAAAGGTTTATTTTCTAGCAATCTAAAGCTATCTATATAATTTATACTATTTGCCTTCTAAAAAAATAGGTAAGGCACTTAAATGTTGTCCATTTTCTTGAGATAATTTTTAGTTAAAGCCAATACTGTTTTCTGATATATATTGATTGATATCCTAGCATTTCTTAGTAAGTACTTCCTGAATTGGTTATTCTTTTAGTTATTCTACATCTTATTTCCAAACAAATATAAAAATTCAGTGTCACTAAAGTACTCAGATCCTGTGGCTTTGGAATGAAAAATTATAAACAATAAGGTATAAGATAGAAAACAGTGAGAACATGATTTGCAATTGTAGTTAAGTCTGGCCAAGTCTCAGTCCAATTTGCCTGATCTGAATTACAAAAACAAGATAGCCAGTATAATTCCCTGCTATTTGAATATCTTTGTTATTTTTAAATTTAAATGTAATACCAAAAGTAAAGTCACAATTACTTTCGTCCCTCATTTTTGGACATTTACTTAAGTTGTATTATTATCTTTATTTCACGTGATGGCATAAGCACTTGTGAGCTCTGAAATCTGTTCTTTGCACCTCCACTCTCAGACTTGCTTTCTGTCATGCTGGATCTCACCCAGCCCACTCTCTCCACCTCACTCTACACCGTCACACCCGCTATCCCAAGCATGACCAATATGCGGGAAGAGGATGGACATTGGCTAAGAGCTGAGTTCTGATTCTGACCTCGACTCTTTCAGTGTGGTGCTAGACAAGCTAGTTACAAAGCTAAGACACACTATCAGCTATACAACAGGAACAGCACTTGATAACCAGGAGTTGCTTCTAAACTTAACGGAGAAGGCAAACAGGTGCCTAACAATGAGAATAAATGGCAAACTGCTTAACATTATTCATGACTAGAACAATTAAAACAAGTTTATTTAAATATGTATTTATGCATACATAGACATACCTTTTTATATAAATATGCAATGTGCTAAATTCTAATCATACACTAGTGTCTTAGCTTCTTATGTAAGATTTTTAAAATTATTATTGAATAATTTCCATTTTTCATCATTAAAGATTAAGTATGATTAATTAACTCTACATGACATGTTTTTCAATTTTAACTGTCACCAAAGTAGTACTTTTTACATCTTTATTCAGTATTTAACTTTACAACAAATTTTCAGTTTATTTTCTTAATTTCTATTCTAGATTCTGTTATCTAAATATACTTTATGCAAGTATAGTTGGCTATGACTAACTTAGGACCTCTTGCTATTCAATATTAGCACTATACATGTCTCTCTTCCAAAAAACAATTTATCCTCCACAGCTCTTTTTTTGGCAGACATATTTCCTCCATCTTTTGGACTGATTTACATCTGACCTTCCCACTTGGATTTCACTCCATTGTGTTACTGTTTAATTGTGCCTTCAATTTCTCCAAGGTCACTTGAATTCTGAATCAACTTTCTAAGGAGTTGTCTATTTTCTTTTCATTTCACTTGCCCTCAACATACTTGGCTAATTCACTTGCAGCAGCCCATTTCCATACATTCTCTGCAAATTGTCTATGTACCAATGTTAGTCTAGGATATAGTTGACCCTCTTACATTAAGGTAGATCATGCCTTATAGTTTTATTTCAACTAGCAACAATGATTAAACACAACTATGAGCACAACAAAATGTACTGTTGTTGAATAAAAATACATGTTGCATGTACTAGTGAACTTGTTCTCTTTAAGGTGTTTTCAAACACTTGGTGGTTTATAATTGATTGCTTTTTTATTATCATAGGTTATAAATCACATGCACCTTGGGGTTTTATTGAGTGAAACCAATTTTACAAGGTCTCTTCTCTTGGTTCATTTTTCAACTTCTTTTACATCACTTCAACGTTTAAGTTATCAAATGTTAGATTGATAAATACATTAATCATAATTGGTTCCTTACTTTCTAGCCCTCAAAATGTCAATGGGATCTTAATGGACTTGTCTTACTTGATTGAGTTTCCAAAGACACTGGTTATCATAAAACAACCCTTCCTCAAACCACTTAATATCTGTTCATTGTACTTATCAACATCTGACATGTTAGTAAGCAACTAAAACATGTTGGAAATCTTTATATTTAAACTTGAAGGGACTTTCTATCCCCACACCCTCACTTTTGAGCAAAGAAAGAAAGTGCAATTAATGTGGCGATATTTCTCCTCTTTTCCTTTCAAAGTACAGGTATCCTTGTGCACGTCCTTACTGTGACAATGTTCCTGTTATATTCTTCGACTAGTAAAACCACATAATTGAACCTGACCCCTTTATACTTTCATATGTCATTTTAATACATCCCCACTTAACACAAGAGTGGGGCTTTCTTCAGGGAGTTTTTGAACTTCCTTTATTCTGATTTTTTTTTTTTTTTGTCTTTCAGTCATGTTTTCCTAATGAGACTTTTGTAGTAATAGTGCTCCTTTTTTTTTTTTTTTTTTTTTTTTTTTTTTTTTTTTTTTTTTTTTTTTTTTTTTTTTTTTTTTTTTTTTTTTTTTTTTTTTTTTTTTTTTTTTTTTTTTTTTTTTTTTTTTTTTTTTTTTTTTTTTTTTTTTTTTTTTTTTTTTTTTTTTTTTTTTTTTTTTTTTTTTTCTGATTCCTAGGTATCGTTATATCCTCCTGGGTTTATTGACATGATTTTGTTTGCTACTGCTTAAATAATCATCACAAATCAGGAACTCAGTATACATAAACTGATTCATTCATTCATTCATTCATTCACTCATCCACTCATTTCCTTAAAGCTTCTATTGCATGCTTGCTATGTAATTGGGTTTTTGAAAGAGGCTCAATTTCTTAGCATTGTTTCTGATTCATTTCTTGGCAAGTCATGCCTCAAGAATTGAGATTTGGTGGTTTCTGCATAACTTGAAGAGGGATTGCTAATGCCATTATTTATTCTAACCCTGTGGCCTTTCTTTTCCACAATGAGTTGTTCTCAACTTTTCCATTTGGTAGGAGGCCTCCTTAGTGTGGCTTTGTGTGTCCTTGTTTCAAAATGTTTGCCATGAATGGATTAATCGGAACAAAGACGGTGTGAAAAGAAGTGTTCCGTCTCAGCCATAACCTACATGGTTAAGTGAAACCAAACACTATTTATTGCATTGAAGAAAAGTTAGGGAAGATACCAGCAACGGCAACGCTGTGTCCACTGCAAGGGGTTGTCCCTAGATTAAGTTGTAATTAGTATGTAGAGGGACACATACTTTTGGAAAGAACCTTAACCATATCCATCAAAATGGCAACATTAATATGTAAAGCATCAGCAATAGGAAGAAATGAAGGTGGATTCATTGCAGATTTTTCAAGATATCTAAAGGATTTTGTAACAATAGTAAACCTTTTTTTGATATGTTTTTACTTCACAAAACACTATACAAATTCACTGAAGTTTTTAGAGCTATGAATTTACATAGACATATAAAAGAAAATATACAAGAATGTTGACTTTCAGGTTATATTTGGGGTGACACAATTATGTTTGAAATTTCTTTAAATATAAAAATGAAAATAAATTCACCATCATACATTATATAATACTATTACAATAATAGATACTGTAGTTGCAAATTTCTAAACTTAGATACTTTGGAAGACTGAGAGCTATTTTTTAAATGTGATAAGTACTTGTATTAGTTATATACAATTAGTATATATTGATTATATATACATATATGTATATTGTACACATATACTCTTACTTATTTGTATGTGTTCCTGTGCATAAGTACAGGTATGTGTATGCACAGTATATGAATAGAGGTCAGAAGAAAATCTCATGAGTTGGTCCTCATCTTCTACCTAGTTTGAAACAGGATTTCATACTACTTTTCACCATGTATGCCAAGCTAGTGGATCTATGAGCTTCTTAAGATTCTAAGATTCCTAAGATTGCAGCAATGGGAGTTTAGCTGCAAATACTTCAGCCATTTGAACCATATCCCCAGCAAAGGGGAGGGAGAGAGAGAAAGAGAGAGAGAGAGAGAGAGAGAGAGAGAGAGAGAGAGAGACAGAGAGAGAGGAGAGAGAGAGAAAAGAGAGAGAGAAAAGAGAGAGAGAATTAATTTACATTTCAATTTATCAGAAAGAATAAAATGTTATTTAAGCATTAAATTAAAAGAAATGTTTGTAACTCTTCCAAATGTGATAAGTGCCTTGATTTTATTTCTCTATGTGGGATTACATGCAAGAAAATAATAAAGCTGTAGACAGTGACAGCTATGGTAAGTGCATGAGTAACAGAGAGAAAGTTACTATGTAAAGTAATTTTACTTTTCCAGACAAATGAATTATATAAACTTAGAGACCCACAATGTCCTGGCTTATAAGCAGTAAACTTTCTAAAACAATTCCCATCATCTGTGTCCATGATATGTTCTGGACATCTTCCTTATCTGAATGTAGGCAGCTTATGTAAGGAAAGAATCATAGCAATGTGGGAAAAATTCAAAATATTATGAAGAACATCTTTTATGAAAGTGTACTATTCTTTTAAATTTTTGTTGCCTGACTTTCGTAATCCCTACCCATCATGTCCTAAGCCCCACCCCTTTGACTTGCCCAAGTGTAAGCTTCCTCCTTCATGCCATGATGTTTGACAGTGTGGTTGTAAGTTCTAGTCTATCTGGGCACTTAATTCCAAAGGCCCTCACCATTTTATTCATTATTTATCCATTAATGGGCTTTCCAATCTTGAGGTTGCTGGTGGAGTCCCAATGTATGAATTTTCTATTTTGAGTTTAAGAATTTTAATTGTTTTTCCAAATAGTTTGACCCCAGTGAATGTTTCTATACTAATGCATCAAGACAGAGGATTTAAACTCTGCTTTGATCTTTATTTATTTGTGGGTTCGTATTTTCCCTTCCAGCGTTGACACCATGTCAGTGAAGTTAACATACCTTTGTGTCATCACCTTCACTATGGAAACCCTAAGGAGTAAGTCGCCACCACTTACATTTCCTGGCCTTCAAGGCAATCTGGCAATGATACTGTAGGACTTGCTTCTCTCTATATGCCTTAGCTTAAGTGAGATGCCCTGCTAGCCAATGTATCCCTTTGACTATCCACTCTTACCTGTGGCTAAAGCATGAACTGGGTAATTGTATTTAGGTCAAAACACAAATGCCCAAATCTTGGATTACCTTACGTGACACTTAAATCACTAAATAATTGAGATTAATGTTTATACTAATATGTTTCCCATTGTTCTATTCTCATTTTACAGGCTTAAGAGATTTAGAGATACACAGTAAGTCCCTTTGCTCCCTTGGGTTCTGTTTAGTGTTACCAATAACTTTAAAATCTGGAATGAAGGAGAGTGATATAATATATTACTTCATTGGTGTTTCTCTTCCCAAGTAACTCAGATGTGTTCTGTATATTTGTGGAGGAAAGTTCATTTTGACATTTTCTTTACTGGATGTGGTTTCCATCATCCTTTTCCAAGCAGAAATATTTTCCATGTTTGGGTTTTCTTGAAATCCAAATGGCTTCTGAAGCAAATGAGGCACCATTTCCAACCTAGCAAAGTGTTTGATCTTTTGCATTATTAGCAAGGTACTGCCCTTTGAAGAAGGAGTACACCTAAGGCTGTTTACTATGCCTGGGTCATGTTATTCAGCTACATAAGCAACTCCTTTGATGGCTAGCTTGCTTGCTACAGCAGTATCATGATTTCCACAGGAGAAGGGGCCACTTGTTATGTTGCAATTTGTATGACACGTCCATTGGAACATCTCTGGACATCGGCTTGGGAGGAGGGGCTAAGGAGAGGAGGAGCTGTAGACAGGTTATTTAATGGCAGAATGAATGGGGAGTCAAAGATCGCTGTGCAGTCAGCCTACAGCCCCAACTGTGCTGTCTCCACACAGCTTTCTTTCACACTGGTTACAAACAAATTGGACACCAAAATCTCATGAGATATTTGTGATTTAATTTTAGTCACAAAACATCTTCAAAATGACGAGGATTTTGACAGCTTGCAAAGTGGTGAAGACACTGAAGAGTGGCTTTGGTTTTGCCAATGTGACTACAAAGCGGCAGTGGGACTTCTCCAGACCTGGCATCAGGCTCCTTTCTGTGAAGGTAACACCCCTGTTTCTTGTGTCTGATGATAATACACAGGACACAGTTTAGCAGCGAAGCCAATGTGGTGCTAACAGAGCAAATACAGCTTCAAATACAAAGTTGTGTATTAAAAAAGTGCTTTACCATAGAATCCACTGATATAGCAAATGATTATTTTAATCTTCTCTGAGTAAACTAAAGGTGATCTTTAGCCAATATGAAGAATGACTCCAGTTTCTAAGGACATATAAACTATAAGTGTAATACTAGGAAAAAGATACATTTTTAAAAAGTTATCATAGTTTAGTTTATGCCTTGATTTTATTGCTAATGATCTGAGTTGAAATAAGCAGGTTCTATGTACATAAGGAACACCCCCCCCCCAAGTATGTTAAGCCTTTGTTATATAATGGCTTAACTGAAAAGGTTTCTTCTTAGACACAAAAGGTTTTAGAAGTTTAGAAGGAAAATATCTATGAATTTTTAAAATTGGATGTTTCTGTACACAGAGAATGACAGCATTTCCATACTCTCTTAACCTCCTTATCAGAGGAACAACTTATGATTCTCCTTTTTGCAGAATCAGATTTTGAGGCAAATAGCAGCTGAAAATCTGTCTGTCCAGGTTTATCTGTAGCAGAGGGGTCATGTTTACAGTGGAAAAGTAAATAGTTTCCCTCCTACCCCCACCCCTGGTTATGAAATTCCTATAGGAACCTCTACCTTTTCCTGTCACTTTAAGATATTTCTCACTGGAGAAGTCTAAATTGCATCATGTGGACTTGGCCAATGAAACTCTTCTTTACTGAATACAAAAGCTTCAAAAATTATAATAGCTTCAATACACCGTTTCTTTAGTGCAAAGAGCTATAAAAAAAGTAGAAAAAAAACCCCATTCCTTTTCAATGTTGTATAAAAACTGGTTGAACTGCATTGGGAATTCGGCTTGTAGTTTGGGTGTAGTAGGCTGACTAAAAATTGTCTTGGTTCTCCTTAGATTCTTTTGCCTATAATGCTCTGGTCAGGATTTTAGGGGCTTTGGATTCTGGCATATGTGGGAACCGGCAATTTCTATAGGTTCTTATAGTTTCCAGGGACAGGAGAGAGACATAAGAAGACTAGTGGGAGAGAAAAAGAGGAAAGAAGGGAGGGATGGTGGCATGGAGGGTAGGGAGAGGAAGAGGAGGATGGAGGGAGGGGAGGAGGAGTGGGAGGGAAAGGGAGGGAGACACTTATACTTACATCAATGACATGATAACCAACTTGAGCCTGCCACCCTGAGAATTTATCACAAAGCCTAAGAAAGCCATGTTGGATTCATTTTGATTATAAGATGGAAGCCAGTAAGGAGAATGGATATTCTAAAGCATCAATAAGGACATAGTACCATGATATACAGAGAATGATGGTTTGGCTTTAGTTAAGTGTTTTGAATGCCTTGAAGACAGTCACATGCCAATTTGAAAAGAAGAAACTCTAATGACAACAGTATCATCTACAGTTTAAGTGCTTTGTCATATTTTTGTACTGGGTCACCTGGACCACTTTATTCTCACAGAAGTGGGTAGCTAAGGATGAGCATGTCTCTGTTAAATACCAAAAACAGAGCAATGAACTGACTAGTTAAAATAGTGGAGACCACAATAATTATAAGTCAGGTCCCCAGACTCAGCAAGCACTCTACACAGCAATTACTACACAACAACATGAGCTAATTATGTGGACCGACCCCTGGGAAAGCAGTTCTATTCTAGCTCATGGGGTAGATCTGTTTCAAGGGTCTTCCATAGTTCATAGCTAAGAATGACAAATTTTCAGGAGGAATAAGCCATCATTTCAAGGTGCAAAAGCCATTACTCATATATAGTCATTACTGGCCAGAACTTTGGAGAAATGCCAGGCATGAAAAATGGAAGTTCTTAAGCTTCACGGTAGTGAATTAAAGTCCCACAGAGTCCAAGGGGGACCTGTGTTCTTAGTCACTTATTTTGAAATAGTCCTTTATGTATGGTTTTTTTTTTTTTTTTTGCCTTCTCTTTTAAAACTCAATTTTCTAAGAAATACATATCCAAATTAATTCTTTTTGATGTGGGCACAATATTTTAAAGATAGTTAAAAGTCATTAGAGTCTATTTACATAATTGTCACTGAAGGGCATGGGAGCAGTTTTGAAAGGTTAGTAATAGAACAGCTAGTTACAGATAGTAAATGGATTGTGAAAGACACTCAGATCCCAAAGCATTACCCTGTGAGCCAGGCTGTGCTTGCAATGCCAGAAGAGGTCACTTTTTTCTCCCTGTGGTGAGAGAGGGAGGTGGAACCAGCAGCGACACACTGTGCTTTTCTGTGACACTTCCTTGCATATTTGCTTGTGGCTAATATTTACAGAGTGTGTGTTGCCAGTGGAAACAATTGCGTTTCACTCATGGGGAAGAAGAAAGAACTTCAAGGTGTTCCTTGTTTTAAAAGAAGTTGGTACCAAGGGTATAAATGATCAACAACCATAACATATGAAAGTTTTAGAGACCATAATCTTTTTTCTATTAGTATTGAAAATGTCCAGTGTGCATTATTATACTCAGCCAGTTGGAACAGTACTGTTGAAGACACTGAGGCTGAGAAATAAAATAAAATATAGATTCTAGCCTCGGTTATACATTTCATATTATTCTGACCTTGGCAACTCACATAGTCTCTGAATTTAAACTTTGTCATAAGTAGTGGAGAGAGAGAGAGAGAGAGAGAAAGAGAGAGAGAGAGAGAGAGAATATATGATCACTATGAAATACTGAAGCTTAGAAGGCAATTTAAATTGAAATTATCTTTAATTATATTTTAAAAAATTGTGTTCCATTCACTTCAGTAGAAAGACTTCATACAGGAATAGATAGAATCCTTATGTTTTTTACAAACTACAAATTAATTCAATGACAAGAAACCTGATAAGAACTTTTATACACATTTATGATGATTATTTTATTATTATGTTATTATTTCTGCTTAAATATTCTAATTAAATAAGAATATGTCTTTTATAACGAATATGACTCAAGGACCAAAATAAATAGACCTTGGGGAAAGGATTGGGATAGGGGTAATCTTGTTGCACATATTCAAGGCCTCAATTTTTAGTTAGTATAAGTAATGCAATAGTAAAAGGCAGGTTGTATATCAAAATGATCAATTTTGTCCACCACCCTTTCCAGTTATCTATTATTGGACAGATCAGCATATTGTGGAAGAATATAGAAGAGGAATAGGCAAAACAAGGTGGTAATGTATGTATAGTCTCTGACTTCAATGAGCTTGAAGGTTTATGAATTCTGAATTCCCAAGTCTTAAAGACACTAGGACTGAATAGGTTTTTTTGTACTTATAAATTTGAAAATCAGAGGTATTCAATTGAAAAGGTTGAGTTCCCTATGAATAGGAAAAAAGTCCAGTAACCATGGCTTCTAATATTTATCTATTTATACTTAACATGAACCTGTGTGTTCAATTAAGCCAGACACCTAACATCCGAGTCTTCTCTCTGGCAATCTGGATGTGACAGAATCCTTTGGAAAGTTTTATTTTGTAAGGCTATTCTGATTTCAATAAAGCAACATCTTTAGCTCAGTCTAGAGGAGCTATCAACACTTCAGTAGGAATTCAAGAAGAATCTTTTACCTATAGCTTTAATAATCATTCATGAAAAATAAAATTTACTAGTACATTAGAGTCTTTCTGTACAATACTTAGGGGTAATGATTGGGGTAGGGGTAAGCTTATTGTACATAGTCAAGGTTTGCTGTTTTATTAGACTTTTACTACATACATGTTGGGGATGGATTTCATCCATGGCAGTGCAAATATTTCAATGAAAAATTAAGTTCAAGTCCCAAGTAGTTATTGTCTAATTAGCTCAGAGAAGAAGTAAATGTATGTGCTTTTGATGCACACTTTTCCTGTAGTTGGGAGATGGCTTCTCTTTTGTACTACTATATATGTTATCCATACTTTGTCTATTTTCTTGAAGCACAGATCCTTTAGCTTACTACTGACAGTGCTCTGACCATTTGCACATCTTGGCATACCACTTTTGGAAAAGCTAGGAGAGAGGGTAGTAGGTAGAGGGGGCAGAATTTCTGGAAGCAGGGGCCCTTTGTTTGGATCATGGTTTGCTTCCCCTAAGGCTGAGCCCTATGGACCACCTTGCCTTATCTTTGTTCTGATGTGGGTCAGAAGCTATGAATTCTGGTTAAGAATTCTAAGGGTCTAGCCTGGTCTTGATTCATGTTTCCTTGGCTTCTCAAGGCTTCCTTTGCCCATCACTGAGCATGTTTTTTAGTGGTTTAGAGGCATAATGACGTTCAGCTGCTGAGGAAACGGGGCTCATTCCTTTGCCCTTATGTCTACTAGAGCATCTCGGGATTTCTGACTTGTTAGGATTGAGAGCTACAGTATCCCTTTCAGAATGAGATGAAGATGGAGTTCTCTGTCAATGTTCAGATGGAGGACAGGCAGACCTCAATGTCACTAGTATTTTCCAATGTCTTTTTCAATGACTTGGTTTCAGGAAAGGCTACTTGCCAGCCAAACAGGGTCAAACTGGCTGTGACGACATTGTATTGAGAATAGACAAAGTCAAAACCTGAACATGTTTTTGAGGTCACTTTCCTTTCTTTATTCTTTTCTAAACACCATTTGAGAAGCTTTCAAATTTCTTAAGGAAGTTGTTGGGTGGTGGAATTGTCATTAGTTAATCAATAGGTTTAGTGGAGAATTTGATGGTTTTACCTATGTCAGACCATACTGATTTATAAATATAAGTAAGAACTAGCTAATACCATTTGGACATTCCCAATTCAGAACCATTGTCTTATACCATATGCATAGTCAGAGCTTGTTAAAAAACATACACTTATGAAGACCTGTAATGGAGTCTTCATAAATTCTATACTTTATTTATGAGAAATATAATTAGAACAAAATTATTCATGAATCTGGCTCTTTTGTTCATCTATGCCCAGAACATGGGGCTGTTCAAAATTAACCTTGTGATTTTGATTTTCTGCATTAGCTTATGTTTAACAAAACCAGAGGACTTTGATGCTATAAGGCTTAATTGATTGCTACAGTTACAATGTTCAGGCATCCTGAAATATTAAGCATCGGTAAATACAAAGAAGTACATCAAATATTTTAAAGATAATCAAATTGTGTTGGAACTAGAAATTTACATACCCATATTTTGAAAGCATAGCTCCCAAAGTGAAAAGATAAGATTTCACTTACACAAAACAAAACTTTATGATTTTAAGTCTTTACTGTATTACATAATAAATATCTGAAAAAAATCTGGCCTTAGGCTTCCTATTTTTCATAGTTTAGTTCAGATATATGTTTTTAAGAGGTTGAGTACCAGAGTGAACTAATAACTATGAAATATCAGGTAAGCCAGAAACCAAATATATTATGTAGCTTGAGGCTGTGGTGAAAATGGAAATAACACACAGGGCTTCTACTTTCTCTGATATGCAAATAGCCTACTTAGATAAATGACTCTATAGCAATATAGTCAGATTCTCAGAGTAAATCATTTTCATTTCTCCTACTGGCTTAAGGGGGTTATTATCTCTATAATGCTTTATATCCAAATCTCTGTGAATTTTATTGCTCAGTTAGCTTAAAGCTTTATGCACAAAACATTTTGATTGCAAATACTAATGTGGCCAGCCAAAAGCTTCATTACTCCTCCCATTTCACAGATGTGTAAATACCAAAGTTAACAAGAACATTCTTGTTTATAAACTGAGATGTTTATCAGGAAATGTGGTTAGAACTTCAAGCAGGCCTCCATTATCAGCTATTTTTCCTTTTATATTATTTTTTTGTTTTGTTTTGTAGATTATAATACAATTACACAAATTTCTCCCTCCCTTTCACTACCCCAGACAGATTTAAAATTTTTCTTTTTTAATTTATTCTCTCATAGGTATATCCTGACCTCACCTGCCCTGCCTCCTTTTCTTCCAGTCTTGCCCCCAATTCTCTACTCCTCCTGTTTCCCTTCAGAAAACGGCAGGTCTCCTAGGAACTGCCACCAAACATGGCACGCCAATTTGGAATAAGACTAGGCCCTTCCTCTCAGTTTAAGGCTGGATGTGGAAACCTGTAACAAGAAAGAGGATCCCCCAAAAGCGTCAGAGATAGTCCCTGCTACCATTGTTAGAACCCCGCAGGAAGACGAGGCTGCACAAACTTAACATATATGTGGAGGGCCTAGGTCAGACCCATGCAGGGTCCCTGATTATTGCTTTAGTGTCTGTGAGCCTCTATGAGCCCAATTTAATTGATTTTGTGGGTTTTCTTGTGGTATTTTTGACTCCCATCTGGCTCCTATAATCCTTCCCCCTCCCCTTGCACAGAATTCCATGAGTTCCACTTTGGCTGTAGGCCTCTGCACCAGATAGCTATTTTATAACCTGTCATTTTGTTATGTGCTGGGGCCGCAGCTGTTGAAGCTGTCACTAGACTCGGCTGAATCAGTTTTCTTGCTGGGGTTTCCTTGTTCATGCTAGAAAACCCATCTATCTGAATTTCAGCTCAATGGCCCACACATTGTATTCTCCTCTCTTTTATTTTGTTGCATTTTCAGAAGAGGCTCAGATCAAAGTCAACAAGGATTCCTTCTCTGTATGGGTGTCAGAAAGTTTACGGAGAGAGTGTTTCAGGACAATGCTGTTTAGATATGTCCCTCCCCCTTCAATAAAATCATTGTGTGGCTGTAACCATGTGCTGCTTTTCTGTTTACCTTGCCTAGTGTGCTCCTATATACAAAAGTTCAAGTCTATTTTCAAATACAAGAAAAGACTCATTCCACTTGTTTCCTGTGTCTTGAAGTAAAGGATTAAAAACACCAACAAACCCACAAAATATCTGATTCAAAGCAGAGGACCAATATCCTCAAAGTCAGTAGAATGACACTGGGATGCAGAACCTTGAACGAGCATCAATGGATGATTATAAACAACATCATAATGAATGCAAAGAAATGCCCAGCAGTAATAAACATGAAGCTGATTTGAAGTTTTATAGGCTAATTATAAATTCCGTTTCAATTTTGAATACACTTTCCAGGAATGAACTCTCTAAGTTAGCTTAGTATAACCCCAGGGACCCTTCTGAAGAGCATCTTGAGGGGAAATTTAGCTGTGTGACTTCCATTATTACTTGTAACATTGTTCTTATTCTGGAAAATTTTTTGAAACATTGACTCTTTTAAATGTGATCTCAAACTGAGAGCCTTAAAAAGCAAAGAGTTCTAGCCCTCTGAAGCTATCCAGTCACCTCATGCAAAAATGAAAATAAACCTGTACATGTGTTTCAAAGTGAATTTAAATTTTCCTACAAAATTAAGAGCCTTAAAAAGAAGAGTCGTTTGGGATGATAATATTTGTATAATCATACTTTAGAAAATGTCATTAATAAAGTTAAAATACTTTAGGATGCAGTGGAACCCCAATGCTGAGCTCCATACAGGGAAACCACAAAGAATAGCAAAAACTTTATTGGAGTTATGATCAAATATATAGACAAATCATTTGCACAAAATTGTGTTTTCATAAAAATTACTTCTAATTGGTGAAAGTATTCCAAGTTTCACAATATTAGAAGACACATTATTGAACTTATTTTAGAATGTTCATCCTAAAGGCAATGTAGGAATGGGCATTGTATGGATGTTGAAATAATATAGAAAAAACACAATACAGTTTAATAGAGAGGAGTATTACATAAAGCAGAGGATTAAAATGGTGTAAAAAGTTTTAAATGTTGTGTGTGGTAAAACACTGATAACCGCACAGACATTCCTACAAAAGTTTGTTGTTAAAAAGTAGCATTTAATATTATAAGGCCACAGGGAATTTTGTATTTCTTCTTTATAAAGCCTTTAGATTTCTATCAAGCAACAGCAGAATGCAGGTTTCCTTCTGTGTATGTCTACCTACGTGCATTCATGTGGCCAGAGATCAAGAACTGGAGTCTCTCTCTACCGTGTCCCACGGGATTGTGTGAGATAAGTCTCTCACTCAACCTGGCACGTCCTGCCTGATCAGTGAGCCTCCAGGACTTATCTGTCTGCACACTCCTGTGCTGGAGTTTCGGATGTATATGGTCATACCTAGGATTTTATAGGCTTCTCAGGAGCTGAGCTGCAGTCTTCATGCTTGCACAATCTGTGCTTTACTTAATAAGGCATCTCCCCACATCCCCACCTCATTGGCTATGATCCCAGATTCATAGTATCTATAATGTTTAGAAAAAGAGGTTAAATTAGATTAAATAAAATTTCCCTCAGATCTGTATTGGCCCAAATTCTTGATCTTCCCTTTCCAGGTTCTGTGCATATTTTGTAAACATAATAAGTGGAATAATGAATACAAATGTGATCTTGAAAAGGGATAGATAATATTATTAATTACAGATAAAATTTGAACATTGGTTTAGGGTCAATCATGAAAATTTCACCTCTCTGTGTGTGCATATAAATGTTCCTTCAAGTCCTTGCATGCTGCTCTTCTGATTGCTGATACAAATAAAATAGATGCCTACACATCTTCTCTTCTCTTCTTCTCTTCTTTTTCTCTTATGAGATGTGTTCTGTCTATATAGTCCAGTTTGGAATTGAACTCATCGTCATTCTATACCTGTCTCTCAGAGGCCACGATTTCATGTGTGCATCACCACACCCAGCTGCGTGCTGATTGTGTCCAGTTGTGTGTCCACTCTTAAATATAGGCTAACTTGGGAGTAATATTAGCCTGGATGGGTGATTTGGTTAAAATGCCTCTTGTCAATTAGGTTCATTTGGAAAGGCATTGGGGTAATATCAGGGAAGCTGCTGTTGACTTGAAATTGCTTCAGTGAATAGACGTTTTCAGAAGTAGCCTTGTAAAAGATTTACTGGGAGACAAGTTTGACAAAATTGTAGTCAAGCCAATTGGAAGCGGTGATCTATCAGTTTCCCTCACTGAGCTTGCTCCTTGGTCTCCTGTCTAACTCAGTCTCCAGATGTAAAAATCTCCAGGAAGGTTATGTGTTTCTGATAGCAGGAAGCAATCCCCTTGCCTGGCTTCTCACAGCAGGGCAAGTCCATATTGGAAGAAAGGCTAAGTGGAAAAACATCTGGCCTACCTTGGTATCTGTGGTCCTAGCTGTTTTCAGAACTTGAGAATTCGGGGTCTGAAATCAGTGTGACTAATTGTCAATACCTGTTGGATCATATGAGCTTTTAGGATGCAACCAATGACTAGCCACATTACCCTGGCAAATCATGATTTTAGAGATAGGCAATTCTTAGTTGACTCTGGTCTCCTGTTGGCTTATCCACAGGGATTTTGAATTAAAGTTTCTTATAAATAGATTAGACTTTATGATATAATTACTTTTATTCTCTTCTTAAAAAACTGTAAAACAGAAAGGAGAAAGGAATAATAAGACAGACTGGGAAACGAAAAACCTGACATCAACAACCACCTCCTCCACAAAAGACTCCTCCTCCAATTACTACTGAGAGGATCTCTGTTCCCCGAAGGCTGTCAACTCAAGTGTAAAATGGAGATGTTAATGTCACCAACCTCATTGCTTTTCTGCGAAGAAAAGATGAGGAAATCTACCAGTAGTTATAGAGACACTACCCCCTTGCACATTCGTGTGAACCACCGCTATGCAGAGGCTGTCTCAGGGGACATCAGGGTGGAGCCCTGAGTGACACAAAATGCTCTCAGACATTATCATTCCAATAGGGCTTCATGACTATTTGAATTTATATACCTTGGCCTGAACAGAAGACACTGCTTTGTCTCTAGTCAATTTGTTTATGCAACTGCATATGGACCTCGATTAACATAAACAACTTCATTCAGCAGGTCTGTGCTATTCTAGTTTCTCCTTAAGGCAGTGTCAAAGGTAGGTGTTTACTAACTGTGATAGATCAATTTCCTTTCAAAGACATTCTTAGGAAATGGTAATCCTTTTCTTTCACAAGTGTTAAGAGGCACCTCACTAAATGGAATCACACTGGAGGAAATTTCAAGTATATGTTTCTTTCAGTAAATATTTAAAAAAAAATAATTATGCAAATATTTATCGGTGGCAAGGATGTATCAGCACTCTCCATAAACCTTGACAACAATAAAGATAAAGCCACACAGCTTCAATTTTAAATGGAGTGAGAAAAATGAACCAACTATTTCCTATTTAGAAATTTGGTGCATAAACACAACACTTCAAGTATGAGACCTTATTAGTGAAGAAAAACAAAGAATCATTCTTTACAGAATCTTGTTCAACCTCTTGCGCCCTTTCTTGTGTCCTGGCTACTACCAACCTGCCCATTACATACAAATGTTTAATAGTTAGATACTAGCAAGTATTTTATATAAAAAGTAAATAAAAGTGTTTGGGTTATGTACATCAAATCTAGTTTTATTCCTTTTTGCTAATGGAGAATTTGGTTTCTACATAGCATAGATAGTTACTACTATTTCCATTGGAATTAAGTCATGGGAAAATATGAAAATAAGATTGAGAGGTCTTCTAGAACTTTCCGACAGCTTTACCTACCCCACACCTGGATGGTGTGTGAAGCTGGTGCTGCATGCAGCCAAGAGTTATCGCCAGTCTCAATTGATTCCTCTCTTCCTTTCATCCTTTAGTATTGGCCTAGATTGAAAGTGTGTCCTCATTCAAGTAAGGTGAAGATGGATAAAAATGTCCAGGATCCAGAGGGCATCAAAATCACTTCACAACATCATGTGTTAGCGCTCTAACATTATAACATAACACTCCAGCTGCTATGCATTCCTAGGTTTGGCTCACTGCAACTTTATGTGAACCACAGCCAGCTCTTTTCTGAAGGTGTTGGTAGAAGCTTGAGGTTTTTTGCTGTAAAGGTCACTAGAAAGTAGAAAGCATACCTTAAACAACTATAACATGCCCCACCCCACATCATCATCTACACACACTGAGAGAATGCCAGGAACACGATCACAAGGCAATCAGTGTAAATTCTGACTTGTTCAATCATTGAAGGCCTAGCCTATAAACTAAGAAAGACAACTAGGATGTAAATAGGACACAAGCAATGTGTTTACTCATAAAGAATAAGAGCAGAGGTATTGCATGTATAAAATGACCTAAGAGAAGGAACCTATATGTAAATTGATTACTTTGAAGACTAGTGTCCTTCAATAAGAAAGCCTTAACTGTGCTGCCTAGGATAGGAGACAGGGAGACATGGAGGTAGCTTGTGCGATGGGGCACAATAGAAAATGAGAAGTCTTTTTTCATGAGTAGCAGCGTGATTTTATGTAATGTAGAGTTAGATGGAGAAGCAAATGGGTGACTATTCATTCTCTTTAGTCATCATGGTTATTAATCTTTGGGTATTAGGTGCTGAGATGAGGTATTTTTAATTGGTGTACCATTTAAGTAACTTTATTATTGAGCCCATAGGACCAGATGTGATTCAAAAGTGGCTCCTCTTGAGATGTTAGGAAAAGATGATAAAGGCAGAGGTTGCAACTCTAAGAAGTTTAATGCCTTTGAGTTTGAAATACTAGAAATAATAACCAGTTCTGGAGAACATATAGCATTAGATACTTATCTTCGAAAGAACAGTTCAGTCAAAAATTAGACAAGCAAATTAAGAATGTGAAATGCTAAAAGTGAAGACTAAGTATCACATGAAAAAATATAATATTTCAGTAATAAAATAGAAGAGCTGGGGGCAAATTAGGGAGTAAGACAAATGTTATGCTTTGCTCAAATGAAGTTTGCTTCCTAACAAGATAATGTAAGACAGCAAAGGAGTCACTGCATACCTGGGCTTTGGGAAGGTGAGAAAAGGTTGACAAAAGTCCTGGCCAAGGTCATGGAGGACTGAGAGGTAAGCTGTAGTCTTAAAAACAGGAATCAGGGGAGACCTACAGAAAGGTGACATTCGAGCAAAGACTTGAAGGACTTTTCAAATTTGGGACTTGAAACACAAAGTTTGCTAAACATTTCTTTATTGAAATTGGCTTTAATCTTAAACATAGGGAAGAAAACATGAATTCATTTGTGAAAAAATTACCCCAAAGAAAAGGATGCTATATTTTCATTAATTTATTTATTTATCCACTTTATATCCCTATCATAGCCCTCCCTTCTTCCAGTCCCACCTTACAAGTCCCTTCCCCCATTACCCTCTCCCCTTCTCCTCAGAGAAAGAGACACCTCCCTTGGGTACCACTCTGCCCTGGGACTTCAAGTCTCAGCAGGAATAGAATAGGATACTATTTTAGGCAAATTTGTATTTCCAGGCATCTCAGTCACGCTCCCATCCTGCGTTTCTCAAGGTTTTCTCGGTTTTACAATTCAGGAAAGTATCTTTTACTATACAGAGAGTCTAGGGATTCTCACTATGCATCTCCAGAGGCGCAAGTACTTAGCATGTGGGAGAGGCTCAGTGAGGTTTGTGGCCAGGTCTTGATTGTTCTATTGGCGTATACATTTTTATTAAGCACAAAGGGACCATATCATTAAAAAGGTCTTTGATTTTTCTTAACCTTTCATGACATTCTACAAGTATACACACTTCCCTTAATTAAGACTTTCTCCACACTTTCAGCTTTTAAGGGACTAACGTGCCCTGGCAGTGGGCATTTAAATTATAATTTAATAATAGGATTATTAAATCTAATTCCTAGGTTATGCATCTGTTTGACAGGATGGAGTCTTCAAAAACATCTTATGATGGTGAAAGGTGAATTCTTATGGCGTCCCTGGAAGGGAATGGCGTTCGGGGAGGGGACTGTTATCTAAGAGAGAGGATTCTAAATAACAGCTCCTTGCTTGGAGTTCCTCCATCCATTCATAGATAAGTCAACTGGCACTCATCATTTTAGTCACTGGAGGCTAGTATAGTTAAGAGGAATATAAAGTGTACTACAGGCAATAAACAGGAGCCTTGTAACAATGTAATGAGTGGTGGGAAAGAGAATTGGAAGGTCTATAAAAACTGCCAAAAAGCACAAAAAAATATAATTAAGGGAGCAAAAGACATATTGAACACATTCTCTGGGACTATTTCAGACAGCAGTAAATGTCTCTTCAAATGTATCTTAGAAAAAGGAGAGCAGGGCAGGAAACTACTTTCATGAAGAGAAGAGAGGAAAAACCCTGAACTAGAATTGTGGGGAAAAGGTAATAAGAGATGAATTTGCTGATGTGATTTTTTTTTTGTTTTTTTACCTTTCTTTAAAATAGTGTCATCTAACCCAGAGATCAGACAATAAGCAGAAAGCTCTAGGTGGGAGTAGGTCAGAGGAGGGAAGAGAAAAACGTAAACATTTTTTAGGCAGATTAGCTCAGCATAAGTCCGATAAATTGGAATATAGATCATAGCTGGATTTGGAGTTCACAGCCAAGCTTGCCTAAGTACAATTATTTTTAGTTGCATGTTATTTAAGACCATATTCTCTTCTATTTTCTGAAGGCATGTCAGTTTCACATGACTTCCCCACCAACAGAAAATAACATTTCCAGTAGAAAATGTTTTGTGACAGTAAGTTTTCATTACTTGGACCAAAGGGTTTCATCTAGTGAAACACGTCTGAGTTATCTGGGGACTTTTGCCAATAAACACACCCCTGTTGAGACCCATCTCTGTGGAATGTCTTTTACCAATCTTCGGAAATACACTGAACGTTAGCACTCAAATTTCCTAAAATCATTAACCTCTGTCTTGAATTGTAATTACACAAAAGTAACTGAAAAAAATCAAAGCGAATTATGGAGTAACGATAAGGTGTGATTAGATATGACAGGCAGAGCTGATTTTTTTCAGAGTGAAATTTAGATGTGTAGCAAGCTAATCCCTGACAGAAATCTCATCACCACTGATATCAGATGATGCCAATCACTGTTTTTGTGTGTGTGTGTGTGTGTGTGTGTGTGTGTGTGTGTGTGTGTGTGTGATGGAAAAATTTCAAACTTTTCTTAACATAGTGTCTAGAAAAACAAAGTATAACTAATCAAAGAGACCATCTAGCTTGTGAGCCCCACTCCTCTCTACAATACACATTTCCACATACCGACATCTTTCCAATGAGCAGTACAGAACTTCTTTTGTCTTTCTCAGGAAACAAATGTGAAATCCATGTGTTTTATTTTTAATTTAAAACAAAATAAATAAATTACCCATTTAAAAGAAAGCGATTTAAATAGGAAACACTAAAACAGTCCTGTATATAAGAATACTGTATATACACATTCATACATAATTGAGATTTAGGAACATAGTGTTTGATGAATGGTAATCATAATGCCACATTACATGAAAGAACAATCATTCTAATGGCAAGAGATTTGAGTACTTTGGATGTACAGGAAGCATCGTATTTCTGCAGACATTATTATTGAAAAATAACAGGCTTCTGTATTTTAACACTTGGAAAGTTGAGAGTGCTACTGAGCTAGAGGAATACAGAAACAAAGCTCATTAGCATCAATTATTAAATTGCTTTTAAATTCGTGTGTGTGTGTGTGTGTGTGTGTGTGTGTGTGTGTGTTAGTGGGACAGCAAGATACAAAGAGATTAGACACTATGACCCCAGCCTTAAAATGGTTGAGGGACAGAGAATAGAGAATTGGTGTATTTGTTCTAATGAGCTTACTTAACCTCACAGAAAGGATAGCCTTTCTTCAGTGCATGGCCAAACTGGTTTCATATATAATTGTATCAACTTCTCTGACTTATAATTATTTAAGGCAAATTTCAGATATACTATGTTATGATTTAGTATCTCAGTATGTATTTATTTAAAAGATACAGAACCTTTTTTTTTTAAAGATTTATTTCATGTATGTGAGTACACTGTTGCTCTCTTCATACACACCAGAAGAGGGCATCAGATCCCCATTACAGATGGTTGTGAGCCACCATGTGGTTGCTGGGAATTGAACTCAGGACCTCTGTAAGAGCAGTCAGTGCTCTTAACCACTGAGTCATCTCTCCAGCCCAAGATACAGAACCTTAACTGCATAACCTAATACTGTCATCAATCCTAATAGATTACATCCAGCATAATCAAGTACCAATTTGCCATTCTGATTTCCTCAGTTGCTATGAGGTATTTTATGACCACCTATTACAATGAGCTATAGTGTCTCCTAGAGATTTTGCTCCCCGAGCTGTGGTCTAACACATTTTTTCCCCTCTCCCTTGACCTCTATGGAAATTGAGATGTAAATTGTTTCAACAATAGAATTATAGTACTGATGAGGAATGGGTGATCTTTGCTTGCCTCTTAGATAGGTTTCTCTAATTGTTCCTTCTTTTAGCCAAGAGTTTTATAGAAGCTAGTTCAAAGATTAAGACAGCAGAGTAATCGAATTCAGGATGCCCATAGCCAAAACCGAGAACCAGGCATGGATATAATTAACTTTAATAAAAGGCAAAATACAATACTGCTTTTAGAATGTTCCACAGTGCTTGCTGCTGTATTAGTGTTAACAGAGTGATACAACTCCAGCTTCCCCATGTCCATAACACGGTATGGAGAGGGCAGCCCTGGGGACAACCCCATCAAACACCAGAACTCTGCGGAGCATAATTTAATAGGTAATCTCGAGGATTCCTTCTAGCTTGAAACCTCTGAGTGAACATGAGCTGTACAGTATAATTCATGATGCCTTTGTAAGCTCACGAGCTTCCCTTAAAGGTATACTTGAGCAAAGCTAGGGAATATTAAGAAGGGAAAGATACCAACTGTAGCTTTCTGCAGCGACCTTGAAGTATTTCTGGCTTGTCAACAACTCTACAAGTAGACTTAGAATAGGCAATGTGTTGACATGCTTCAGTTCCTCTTCTGAGCAAAGCAAGACAAATTACCTACCACTGACAGTGCCATCCACTTGGAGAGAAGTTACAGGTAACACAGAACAACCCCACACCTGGGTGGGATGGTTTCAGTACATCTGCTGTAATGTACATTTATCTATGCTTTGGTGTTTCTTCGTCAGATTTTTTTTTCTATGTGTCTGGTGTTTCATATTTTGCTCTTAAGATTCTTGCAACTTCTTCCTTAGGCAAAGACAGCACACATTGTTCTGGAAGATGGAACTAAGATGAAGGGCTACTCCTTTGGCCATCCCTCCTCTGTTGCTGGTGAAGTGGTTTTTAATACTGGCTTAGGAGGGTGAGTATGCTTCTGCCCCAACACTTTATTTTTCCTCTACATAGAAGAACGCTTGGGTGATGTAAACTCATGGTAACAGGTTGAAATCACATCATTGTATTGTATAGTGTAGTTATGTGGAGATTTGTGCATGGCCTGCTGTAGCCAGCCTGGATAGCAGGTATAGATGTGTGCTTCCTATTCCTGCAAAAGAAATACAACATGGAAGCTTAGTTGGTCCCTGAAACAAAACAAAAAAACCCCACTAATCTTAGAAATGTATGTTGTGAAGACATCAATTATGGGAAGTTTTGATCTGATGAAGGGGAAACTTGCAGCATGGGAAAGGTGGAGTGTCACAATATAGGGCCATTCTGTCAATAAACTTAAGCCCCATTTCTGCACAACTAACAAGAGACATTTGTATAATTTTTGCCTTAATATATAATTGCCTTTGTATATTTTTTTGAATTAAAAAAAAACTGGTAAGTTAAAGGAGCTAAATAGCACACATGTCTAATATTTCTTAAAGATTTGCCTTATTATTTAATTTTGTGTGTGTGTGTGTGTGTGTGTGTGTGTGTGTGTGTGTGATCATGGTAACCAGAGACAGTGACTCCTCTGGAGTTGGAGCTTCCGGAAGTTTTGAGTCTCTTAATATGGGTGCTGGGAACTGAACCTAAGATTTCATATCAGAACAGTAGGTGTTCCTAACCTCTGAGCTGTCTCTTTAGCTGAATATCTAGCATTTTTTAATAGTTTTCAATTTTGACACAATTTAGCATTTAAGTTTTACTAGTGGGTAGCAATGAATTTGAGAACTGTTATATAGTTCACGTGGTTGCTTTTACCTAGACAACAACCTGAAACATTCTGGTTTGGGGATATAACAGCTGAGAATGGAATATTGAGATATTGATTAATCTTTTGGAGTTTCAGGTTTCCTATTTAAAAAGTAAGGGGGTTATATTACAAAATAATTGACAGCTGGTGGCTTAAATCACATGTGTCTTAGGAAAAATCTGACTTGATTATCTTAAAAGGTTTCCTTCAGAGAGTCAGTCAACTAACCTTCTACAAGATATTTGATGAACACTTCAGGGAAATTCACATTAGCCTTGAAAGGAGAAAGGGACATTGGGTTAACTGATACTGAGTATATTGATAAATCAAGCCTGTCATGTTATTAATGTGCATCTTCTCTAAATCCTCACCTCTCTGTGTAGAATGAAGAATATTAGGTCGTTTAAAAATCAGCCCCAGTGGTGAGGACATTAAATTACAGCGTATAAAACCTGTTTGCAAAGTTTTGCTTCGCCAGGCAATTATTTAAGCTTCTCGACAGCACTAATTACTAGCTGTGTTAATATACCTGCCAACAAACAACTGTTTAATATAGATCAGAATGATGGAGGGCACTCGAGTTTTCTTCTTGGTGATAGATTACAGGTGATAAATCTTGTCACATCACAGAAGTCAAACAGGACCTGATGGATTAATTTACTTCCAACACTGCAGCGTGGTGGCACATGCTACATTTATGAACTCACTAGAGAGTACCATAAACTCATGGTTAAGGGAGAGGTCAGGTTCTTTAAAGAAGGAGACCAAGGAAGATAAAATTAATTTAAAGCCTCTTTTGATGTGGAAAGGCATTTGTATTGGGTTAGTCCACAGACTTTCTGTTATATTGAGATATGCAGGTTTCATCCATTGCCTGGCTCACTCAATAAGGTGGTTGATAATTAAGTATTTTTTTCATCTTCAAGAAAAACATTTATATTGTGTAGAAGCCTTGGTTAAAAAAATTATCAGTTGTTGACAGGTGAGAGGCATCTGAGAAATAAGCCAGTAGAGGCTGTGAGCCCTGCATCCCCTGGGGATGGTGGAGCTGGAACACTAAGTGTTCTGTTGACAAAGTTAGTTCCGGTAGGACTTAGTTTGGATGGGGTTGGGGAATTTATGTTGACGGCTATCTGAGCTGTGTTGGATTGGTTTCAAGGCTGTCTATTCCACCCTGTTCAGCACCTAAATTCACTTTCAGTCGTGAGCCACGAGAAAGATTTGGTTGAACACTGTCTGCAGGAAAATGTAAGAGGTCAGGAAAGGAGAAACTAGTTAGAATGTCTTCAGTGTCTTCAAGCACACGGAGTTAAGTGTTGCTAGTTCCTAGTTTTTATGGGGAAATGTTCTCCTCCCCACATAATGCTACTCTCTCTCTCTCTCTCTCTCCAACTTTTCTGCATTCCTTTCCTGTTCCATTTTCAGAACTTACAAATAGTTATTTGGAAATTTAATTTTTAAGTCAGTAATGCTGCAGGCACTCTGAGGGAGCAACATTTCTTCCCACTTTATAATAGCTATCAGTGTTGTATGCTTCTTCTTGTATGCTCAAGCTAAATAATTTACAAATCAGTATCCTTGAGTTATTCTTTTATGTGCATTAACTCCTTAGTTTAAATATTTACTGAGTTCTAATATGGATATGTACACATGCCATTATTACTTGGTTACTCCTCAGTGTCATAATGTATAGTGAAAAATTGTTTTCACCTTTCTGATGGCTGGTATGTTTGTGAAACTTTCGGTCCTCCACAGTAAGTATAAGTATTTTACTCAATCTCTGGTAGGTTAGGGAAGCTTTTAAGATATTCGCAGCTGTTAAATCGATAGCAGTATACAAAAATTAAAGTATCATTTGGGATATGTAAGTTATTTTCAATGAAACAATAACAAAAAATTACCTTTGTATTAGCGCCAGCTTTTCTGTTCATATTAGTTATATTATAGATACAATTTGGCCTTCTCACGAGATTTCTTTAGGATTGCTGAAGTCCAGAGACAGTTTTTAGGAATTTAATCCCATTGTCTTTTTTATTGAAGAGTTCATTGGCTCAGAATATGTGCATAGATAATAAATTTGCACTTATATAAGTACTTTGATGATAATACTCTGCTCTGTCTACCCAGGTACCCGGAAGCACTTACCGATCCTGCCTACAAGGGGCAGATCCTCACCATGGCCAACCCTATCATTGGGAACGGTGGGGCCCCCGACACCACTGCCCGAGACGAACTAGGACTGAATAAGTACATGGAGTCTGATGGGATCAAGGTAGTGCCTGCCATGATGCGCCAAGAGTCTTTCTTTGAAAAAGCATAATTGACTGCTTTTTAAGGCTACAAGAAAAGCAAAGTCTCTCTCACAAAACTATGTATTAAGTCCATGTTTTCAACCTTATTCCTAAGTACCATAGGACAATCTTTAACTTGACAAGTTAAAGTTTTATTTATTAGGACAGTTTAGATTTTAATACCTTGGAGGAAACTTATTTTAATACATAAAATAAGGCAATAAAAGATGAAGAATCATCTTTTGAGATAAGTTTGATAATAACTGTGTGTTATTTATTGCCTTTTAAATATTAGTAAAAGACAATTTATGTGACAAAAAGTAAGCTAACACGTTTAGATTACCTAGTCAAGGATATTCAGATAGTATCTTGAAATATGGAGCATATAAACAGTTTAAGATATACAAGGCTACTTCACTCTCTTCGTATTCTGTTTCAGAGGACCTTGGGTCTCATGCTTAGTCCTCACAACTAAACTGTTTATCACAATTATCTCAGTCTTTTCTGCATGTACATTAAGAAAATTATATTATTATTATCTACATCAAATAAGCAATTGTGAACATCATCATTGATAGATTAAATGGTTGAAAAGCGACAGTTCCTTCAGTTGGGGACTTGCCTGCAAGGTAAACTCACTTTTCAAAAGTAGCATTAAGGAAATAATGATATACTTATATACAAGTGTTGACAACATTTTTTATATCATGGTTTCAACATTGGAATGTCTTATCAGTGCTAAAAAAATAAAACCGTTTAAATATGCAAATTAACCTTCAAGATAAGTCTCAAGAAGTGCACAATGTTTAGTGAATCACCCTTCAAATGACTGTCTGTGTTCCTAGGTGGCAGGTCTGCTGGTTCTGAATTACAGTAATGACTATAACCACTGGCTGGCTACCAAGAGTCTGGGTCAATGGCTGCAGGAGGAGAAGGTGAGAAGTCGGATAGGTCTATGGGCCTATGGAAAACTGGGAGCTTATGCATTTCTGGATATTTCTACTCTAGACGGGTTTGTCAAAGCAACAGCAGCAAACACAAACAACAAATGTTCACCCTATTCAATTTTTCCATAATTCATTCTCTGAATGCATAGACTGAGATATTTTCAGTTTATCCACTAGATGGCGCCCATACACGAGTGGTAGCATATCTTATTTCGAAAAGGCAATAGGGAATGTTTAAGAAATATGCCTTCTTGCCAGTAATATCAGTCACCCCATCATTTCATCTACAATTTAGCTCCATGTCTAGGTCCTAGGAAAGGTCTGCTGTGAGCTCTATGTGTAGGGCACATAGTCATTCCATCCAATAGTGGGTTTTTTTTTTTTTTCCATCTTTAATTCTTACAAGTATAAAGAGATTCTCAAGTATTTTGTGTCTTAAACATTATGAAAAATTACTTGGCTATAATTTCATTTGAAGTAATGTGGAAAACAGGTTAAACCTTGCATTATTTCTATAGTTTAAATGTCAATTCCTTATCAGAGTATTCACTTTAAGTGTTAGGAATTCTTACTATTAGCAGACCTACTATATTTAGTTTCATCTTCACTGTTACTATAGCTGCTTTTGTTCAACCTTGGCTGATTCTGTAATATAGAACACTATCAATTACAATACTGTCAAGTACCAAGGAAGTTTTGCCTTTCCAACGAGTGTCTACCTATTGGGTTCAACGTTATCCCTTTGTGACAAAATAAAAATAAAATCAAAGATCTTGGTTCTTGATTCCTGGTCCTCATCTTCCTGAAACACAAAGGAGATAGGAAGGGACTTTGTTGTGGCCCACATCACACTAATTTCTTCTCAACCATTAAAACAAGTTATCTTTATTTGGCAAATAGGTAGTTTCTGTAATGGTTACTTAGCACTCAATATCCCTCTCTCTGTCCCTCTGTCTATCTCTCTCCCTACGTTTGTTTCTGTCTGTCTCCTCTTTTTCCCATCTCTCTTCTTTTTCTCCTTTGTCTTTTTTCTCTTGTTTTCTATCTCCCTCTTTTGTCTCTCCCACACTGACATATTCTCTCTCTCTCTCTCTCTCTCTCTCTCTCTGTTATTTAGTGAACCTTGTTTTCTTATATTAGAATTACTAATTTTGTTTTCAACCTGTCTCATGGCTTGTCAGAGTGCACTTTCAATATGTATACTGAGTCTGTCTTTATTCATCCCAGAAAAAAAGGAAAGAAAAGAAAACCAGTGGGTGTATTGCCTCAAAGATGAATAAGATGGACAAATATTAGGAAAGCTGCAATACAACACAAGCCTTCAGAATAAATATGTGGAGTGCCTACGGTGTGCCATAAATATTTGGCTCAAAAGATTTACATATTATTTCATATGAGGTTCACTGATTGACTTTTTTTAAATGTAGATAAAAAATATGCTGTACATAAAATTATAGACATATTTCTAAGATATGCACCCATCTCATTATTTCAAAATGAGTATTTGTATAGAATGTGACTCCCTTAATATCTGAGGTTAGGCAGCAAAGCTGTTGTGAGGGATCAGTAGGCAGAGTTTCTTGTTCTTTATTCGGAGGATGCTCTTCGCTGTAGGAGTTTTGTGCTTAAGTAGGGCAGCAATTTCCCTGGAACTGACAACACTGTCACCCTGGGTCAGGGCAAAGAAGGAGTGGGGGAGTTATTTACTGCTCAAGAAGATAGATGAGGCTAAGCATACAAGTTGAAAACAATATGCTGGCTCTAATCTCCTCTCCTTTCACTGTCACTGCGACTTTTTTTTTACAGGTCCCTGCAATTTATGGAGTGGATACAAGAATGCTGACTAAAATAATTCGGGATAAGGTATGATCATCATCTTTGGCTGAATCTATGTCTCCTCTCATTTCCCTCCAGAGCGTGAAGGACTCACTGATACACAAGGGCGAAAATCTGGCTAGCTCTCTCTGTTCCATTCTATGTCACATTCCTTTACTTTTCTGATGTAATTTCCAGGACTGCTTACTTAATTATGATGTTTGCAGCTGGGTGGACCTGAGACCAACTTACCTGGCAGGAATTTATTGAGTGCCCACTATGTGTTGATTATGACAACAGGTCTTCTCTCCCTGGTCACGTGACAGAGGGAGACTGAGCGAGTGGAACAAGTAGAGGCAGTATTCACAATACATCTAACAATTAGACCAGAATCCTCCATGCTAAGGAATGCAAATCAGAAACTTCACAGCATTGGTGCTGTTGTTTACTTGGGCACCCTGGAAGAATTAGTGGTCCGTTTTATATCGTGAGTATGAGTTACCTCATTTAGAGAGTCTTTTCTAAGACTGTATTAATAAACAAAACGACTCAAAGCAAAATTATCCTTGCTGTTCTGTCTGATGACTACAGCATCTGACCTCCCTTCTGAGATTGTCATCACCACCTGTTTCCTTCTTTGTGCTAATATTTCCTACAGGCATCTTCATAACCCAGACCAGAAAGAAACCCTTCTTCACTAGTGTCCAAAATTTTTCCCAAAGGCAACTAAGTTTTCTCACCCAATTTTAATACATTGAAAAGGAAACCATGTAATTCGGTAGTATACGCTGACACAGATCCTTCCAGGAAAACAGTTGTGAATTCCTTTTTAGAATATAGTTAGTCCTCTGCCCCTGTATGTTTTGCACAAACTATTAAAAAGGTGCATTAAAAAAAAATCTAAAAACATTTTGCTTCTCCCCCAAATACAGAGTAGTAGCTCCTCCCATCATACTTGCATTATATTAACCTCTGTAAGCTGCCTAGATATGATTTAAAGTCATAGACAGATGTAGGTTCGATGGACATAGGATATCATTTTATATGAGGAACCTGAGAGCCATGGCTTTGAGTACTTCTTGGAACAAGCACCTCAAGGCTATTAAAGGCAGGTGTATTGGCACAGGCTGTCTGCATAGAGGAGGGATGGTGTTCAACAGGAGAGGGTAGCTGCATCTGTGGTTAGAGGACAGAGACAGCTCATGCTACCATTTGTCTGCTTACCTTACCCTGTCTATGATTTTCCTGGGAAGAGACTTTACTGAGGTTATGTATTCGAAGTGGATTCCTGTGTTACCTTAGCCGAACAGAGTATGGGAATGATAAGCAATGTTGTAGCATCTGTGACCTGAAGGGGAAACAAGTGGAGAATGCAATTCAGGCTGCATAAGTAGCAGGCTGGATAGAATGTAGCCAGGCAGGAAGACTTGTGGAAACTCTTTCCAAGTCCGCACTGTGCCTTCTCTGTCACAGGCTGGCCTCAGATGAACTCTGCTTTTGTTGTAGGGACTGAATATCATAGGACACACAGCAACATGACCAGTTATGTCTATTAATGGCTGATATTGGCTCATAATAAAAATGTGTGTTTTAGCTTTCGCTTCTGTTACTCATAGATTGAAAACTCAAATTGCATCTCACACAGCATGCCTTAAGAGAAAGGAGAAAAATAAGTTTCAAAATTAGGGATGCACAAATATAGGATGGTGTAACTTAGATTTAAAACGTAGGTAGAAACCACCACATACTCCAGTGTGAAGGTGAGAGGTGGTTTGATTTGCTCAGGCTTTGATTCAGCGCCCTGGTTTTAACAATAGCACTGAAACCCACCATGCTTCCACGGTGGTGTGGATCGGCGTTTTCCATCCTCATTCACATAGTGACTTCTCCCAGGAATCAGTTTAAAAGGGAAACAAACCTTTTGTTTCCTTCAGTGCAGTAATTCTGTGGGGGAAACCCCGATAACTAGGTATAGCCTGCCAGTTTTCAAGGCAGTTCAAAGCAGACTTCCTGACAAACACCACAGCTAATAAAAGCAGACAATATTGCCACAGTCCGTCTAGCAAGGCTTATTGTGAAAACTATGCGGGGGGGCTTGAATGTTCCTCACAGATCAGGCAGCTTGGGACCCCTGCATATTGACATGTCTCCCATAGGGAAATACTTCTATGCTGACTTCTACAAATTTCTGATATATTAAACTTCGTTTTCTTTACCCCCTTTGAGGCTCAAATTTACTATCAAACTCTAGAAGTTCTTTTCATTTCTTTGCAGTTTTTAAGATTTCATGTTTTCTTTTCAGCAGGTTGCTTTTCCTATCTCTTCTGTGTATTAGCTTTAGGTCTAGTCTCTGATTAATCTACCCTAGCTTGGAACCTGGTGACTTGAATTCTGATGCCATTTAACTTTCCTTACAAAATACAATGGCCTTTGCTGCAAAATATCTTCCTGTGGGGCTGGGGAGATAGCTCAGTTGGTAAAAATGCTTTCCTTGTATCTTTGAAGAACTGAGTTTGACTCCCAACACCCATGTAAAACATCGAACATGGTGATACTTACTTGCAATCCTAATGCCAGAGCAATGAAGACAGTCAGATACTGTGGCTGAAAAACCGAGCTAGCCTAGTTTAACCAGCAAGGTCAAGGCCAAGGGAAGACTCTGAGGACTGACCCCTGAAGGTGACATCTAGCTTCCATTTGTATGTGAATACAAGCACATACTTACTTGAACACACATGTGCCTGTCTACCACTATCCTCCAGTCACGTGAAAAAGAACAATTTGTATTTCCTCAATCATTTCCTGAGATGTACCCGCCAGCTACTTTGCATTGCCACGTGACAAGATGAAGACCTGATGATGGTTATGAGTTGTTATAAAGATGTCCAAATGACAGAACAGTCATACATAGTCCCAGTGGATTTATCCTGTCAGCCCAGCGTTCTTACTCCCCATCTTATAAATATTTTCATCCCATAGGGTACCATGCTTGGGAAGATTGAATTTGAAGGCCAGTCTGTGGATTTTGTGGATCCTAATAAGCAGAATTTGATTGCTGAGGTTTCAACCAAGGTGAGAAATTTCTTTCTTACTTTATAGTTTTGTTTCATTCACTCAAAGCCTGCCAGTTTTATAATATTAAACTCTTCATCTTGGCGAGGTCATGTTCAGCACCAGAGCTAAGGGCAAAGTGGTCCTATGGCAGGAGATAGCGATGCTATCAAGTCTTTGCACACAAAGTCAGTAGCCTTCTCTTGTAGACATTTTTGGAGAGCTCAGGTCTCCGTTTAGAGGCTTTCCCCTATAATTTTTGCTCTCCTCCTCTCTTTTACTTGTTTAAGGTTTAGACCACATCAAATAGAAACACAGGTCTGTTAGAGGTAGACATGTCACTGAGCAGGACTCAGAGCTAAAATCTCCAAAGGGAGATAGGAGACGGGAGATGGGACTAGACAAAAATAATAAAGGGTCATTTGTGCAGGAAAAATATCCCTCTACATAAAAGACTTACTGTATTATATTTAAGCTAAATAATTAATGTCCACATCTAAGTAACTCCAAAGTGAAGCGTGCTTAGCTTTTATGTATCAAAGGTAGAGAACATGTTTTAGATCCATGCCTCTTGGTCTTGATTGAACTTCTTTTAAACAAAGGTATGAATGAATCTTATGTGCCACCCTCTCCGACCTCAGAGACCATAGGAGTCTGGTGAGAGAAGCAGACAAACTAGCCAGTATGTACAGAATCCTGGGCTAAAGGCTATCCTTAGAATACTCACAAGTCAAGGCAAGAGCGTGCATGGTGCAATAGCAAAATGAGACAGGTCTATCATTGAAGGCTTACTGGAGGTGTTCAGGTGGCCAACAGACAAAAAACTAGCTCCTATAGATAGATAAACAGAAATGGAGCTGTTTACGGCAGAAATAACACCATGTGTTCAGAGGCAGAGATCTGGGGCACCTAGGTCTGGTCAGTGAATAGCACATAATTTGATATGTAGAAACAGAGGATTCATTTATATGAGTAATAAATTTGGCAGATGTCAAGTGGATAGGTATGAGATCTAGAGTGTTTCATCTATCAACGTATCATTGTCTGAAGAGCAATACTGGGAAGAATGGGAAATTCATTCAGCATGTTTGCAGCAGATTGTAGGTGAACAGAAGATCAAGTAACTTGATAATAAAATCATGGCACTTTCCCAAATGTCAGGAACGCTGGCTTAGAGAAATTCACCATAAAGAATTCCGTGGTCAGTTGAAAACACTCTATGATCTGTCCATTTTCAGAATCCTAAGGCAAATCCACACATCTGGCTACTTGTGATGTTTTGTATAGTTTCTGCCATTTGACATGGGAAGAACGTGTAATTGACCCTTCCTATATGTGTAGACTCCAGATCTGTGCATCTAACAAACTAACAATCAAAACTATCGAAAAAGTTGTGGTGACATCTAGCCTTCCTTTGCACATATTTATGTGAACACATATGTGCCTGTCCACCACCTTCCTCAGTCACATGCAAAAGAACAAATTGCATTTCCTCAATCATTTTCTGAAATGTACCTGCCAGCTACTTTGCATTTCCATTTGAGTATGCTAAACAGATACCTCTTTTTCTCCTTGCCATTTTCTTAACAATACACTGCAAAGTAATGACTATTTACATGCAATTTATGTCTTATTAGTTACTGTGAGTAAGGTAGAGATCATGTAGACTGTGCAAGTTCTGTGAAAATATCACATGGTCTTAGAAAAGGGGCTTTCAGCATGTGTGGGTTTTGGTACTCAGAGTGTCTGATACTCTTTCCAATGATGATGGCTTGATGAATGTCAAGTCTGTTTAGGTGGAGAACAATAGAAATGAGCATTTAAATTAATTCTTCCTATTACTCTGTGCATGCATGGTGTGTGTGTGCTAATTGTGTGTGGAGGACAGAAGACAGATTTGTAGATTTTGTTGTCTCCTTTCACCTTTATATAGGGGTCTGGATATTGAACCCATTTCTTTAGGGTTTTCCAGCCCATCTCACCAGCTCTATATTTTAATCCATGTCAAACCAATGGAAAAAATCGTAGTGATAACAGCTGCTCCTGTTAATGCCTCTGTAATTGAATAATGTCATTACAGCTGTGATAAAATGTGTATTTGTACCAGGAAGTTATATAGATTTTGTGAGTTTTGTTTGGTTATATGCCTTGGAAATGCTTCTCATTTAATTCATTGTCATCGCATCGCAATATGAAGTAGTTACAAATAGATGGTAACATTGTTTTACTTTATAGTAAAACATAAAGGAGCCCAAGGTTAAGACTAAATAAGTACTTAGACAAATTGTCTGATGAGAGAGACGTTACCTGTGGCGTGAATGGATCAGTTCAGCAATAATTCCCTAGATTCAGTGTTTCCTCTTCAGCAGAGCCACAGAAGGGAGAAAGTAAACGACCAGCATTCTTTTTATACCTTTTCCTCAAGCACACTCTAAGTATGATGAATGCATAAGACTTTGTGGAGAGGTAGACATTCCAGTTAAAACAAATGTTCTTTCAAGTATTCAGGCTGTATCTTTCATCTAATACTGTTGGCAAGCCATGGAGTCATTCTAAATTCGGAGTATTCTAGCTAACTCTTGAAGCCAGGACCATTGTGCCCACCAAGTGCTCTAGGCTTCTTCCTCTCTCCTTTGTTCCTTTTTTTTTTTTTTTTTTTTTTTTTTTTTTTTTTTTTTTTTTTTTTTTTTTTTATGACTGGCGAATTGCTTCTTGGGTAGATGCCTATGAAAATCGATCTGCCTCCAAGCAGTACTTAAGACATAGATAATGATTATGACATGCTCTGGGTTCTTCTCTTATGAAATCTACCATTTAAATGCAATCGACTTTATGGTAATCTAAAAGGACCAGTTGGTCTATACTAGCTGGTGAGTTCTTATGACTCTTACTGATTTTACCCATTCGGCCTCTCTCCAGTGACTCAGGGCTACCCAATCTGATCTGCACTGCAATTCAACAATCAAGTGGCGTTTAAGGCATGATGTATCTATTACCTCGTCTGCCTCCCACTGAATCAGGCAACACTATTTGAAACTTTCATTGCTAATGAGGCAAAACATGAAGATGGTAGTTAACTATGGAAGCAGCCAACTTCTTAAAAATCTTTCTTATCACTGTAATGAACAGTTTATATAAAACAGCAAAGTCCTTTTTTTTTTCTCGTAAAAAAGGATATAGTCTGTGCTATTTGCTGTGCTTTTCTTACACAAATTGATTTTTAACTGCCAGTCACTCCCTAGCAGTTAACAATCAATCTGTTACCCATCTAAGTACCAAACACCCTCCGTGAATTTACTGTCCAGGCCTGGCGCTTATCGCTGGAATCTCCTCTCAGTGTCTGCTTTCTTTAAATGCAGGATGTCAAGGTGTTTGGCAAAGGAAACCCCACGAAAGTGGTAGCTGTGGACTGTGGGATAAAAAACAATGTCATCCGCCTGCTAGTTAAGGTAAGAGATCCGTTCCCTGGAGAAGCTGAAGTTTGTAGTGCTGATGTATTGCTTGCTTCCCTTTGTTTAGGAGAGAGAAGGCTTATCTGGGAATGTTGGGAGTCTCTTCTCTTCTTGCTGCCTTTGATCCACGAGAGGACACATATATCCCTGTTCAAACAAAGGGCACAGACAACTATGTCTTTTTAAAAAAATACCCAAGAACCAAGAACTCATGGAAAAGGGGAACTTTCTAATCATTTATTCGTTATTATATTTATTTATTTTATCCTTTTAGTTAGAAAAGAACTGGGTTTTCTTAAGGCCATTTGGTACATGCTCAGTTTTTGCTGCCCTCTACTCCCTGTTCCTCTTCTACTTTGTTGTTTTCCCTCTAGTTTCTTCCTTTCATTTTTATATCACATATGTGCTAGCCCCTCCACATCCCCCTGTAAAGCCTACCATTTCCTCCTCATTGGACTCTCTCATTTGTCCAACCTTTACTCATGCATATTCCAGTGCAAAACATATACATATGCGTATATGCATATATACACAAATATACACACATAATCTATATCACCTACATCTACATACGGATATAACCACACACACACACACACACACACACACACACACACACACACACTAGGGAGGAGTTAGGAGCCACACATGATAGAGAGCATGTACTATTCTTTTGAGCCTGGATTGACTGATCTTATCATTTATTCTGAGACAGTATACATTCACTTTCATTGAAGTTTGGAAATGGAAAAGAGCCAGGATTTGTTTGACAGTTCCTCTGTTGGACTACTTCTATTATGAACTATGTTTGTGAGGATTATGTCTTCATATTGTTTAAGACTTCTATAGGGCTTTATGCAATCTCTTAGAAAACAAAGTAAAATTGAACCTTAAAATCTTTAAGGAGAATTTCACAACATTGTAGCAGCATTTTATTAAGTATTATTTTGCTAGGGTTTCTCTTTATAACCCTTCTACTTTCAATCTCTTTCTCTCTCTGTATCTGTCTGTCTCTCTTTGTCCCCCACTCTTGTGCATGCACATATCCACTACAAACTTACTTGCACACTCTTACCTATATTTGCTTAATATCAAACTAGTGTGGATACAGAGGAATTCTTCAGCTCATCTTGTCATTGTCAGAGACTACCAGCAACATTTAAATTATGATTTTAAATGATCAGTTTTATTAGCAAAATTTTTCATGGATCTTTTAGCAGCAGATATACAAAGGGCCCTTTCATAGTCTACTCCTATTTTTGCTATTTTAATTCAAATTGCTCAGTTTTTAGTTGCAAGAATTATGGGTCTCTATAACTAAGGGACTCTTCTAGTTGGGTAGAGCCTGTTTGTTGCCAGGAAATACATAGAACTTTCCTTAGAACACTCCACAGCCTTTGATTATAAAGTCCCAGGCCTGGGACACTATTTAATGGTGGCTCCAGGTTCCCACTGATCTCACACTCTGCTTGTCCACAGAGGTCACTGTTGTATACTCTTACTGGAGTGTCTTATGGTGTCATTGGTCAATCTCATTTATGTTTAATAGAAAAATATTCCAAATAATCTTTCAAAATCTCATCTCAGGGAATGAAGATTTGAACCCATTCAAGGAGTTCAAAGGGGAACTTTCAAACATACCAAATAAATATTTTTTTTTCTACTGGAATTTTCTTTATTTTCTATCTACTCTCCATTTATCTTTGTCTATGATCTTTCTTTAAGTAATAGTTTTACTCTTACTATACATTTATACAATGTATGTTGATAGGAAAGTTCTATACATTTATATAATGTATGCCGATAGGATCTCCTCTCTACTACTTTGCTTCCAACTTCATCTTGTCTCCCTCTCTCCCTTCTGTGTTATGCCCTCTTTTTATTTGATTCTGTTTTTGCTGTGAATTCAGTTCAGTCCAGTTAGTGCCTATGTGCCCATGAGTGTCTTTCTGTGCTTTGGAGCATGGCTACCTGCTGCGAGACCGAAGGAGATCTACTCTTCTTCATCACTTCTACCCATTCAATCAGCCAAAGCTTCCCCGATGGAGGTGGAGCCTCAGAGGTCCTCCTTCAGCTGTACTGGGATTTTGACTTGCTTGGCCTCTTACTAGCTGGTCTTACGTAGGTAATCGCAGTTACTGTGAGTTGATGTGTCCAACAGCTGTGCCATGTCCAGAAGCCAGCATTTCCCAGGTCTCCTTCCATTCACCGGCTCTTACATGCTTTCCTGTCTCCTTACATCAATGTCAGGAATCTCAGATGGTGGGAGGTTGACATGCCTGACCCATCCAGTGCTGAGCACTGAGTGTTATTCATGCTTGGTGTTTTGAGAACTTCTGAGTCCCTGCACTCACTCCTACCTATTCATACACTACCCACTGCTAAAGTAAACTTCTCTGACCAAAGTTTTGAGTGCCTCACAGAGTTATGGGAATTAACATACACATTTGAAATCATGAGTGTTTAAGAAAACAACAGCAATTAAATCCCTGCTAGGGCCTATGATCTCCTCAGGCGTGAGATTTTGACCAGGTTTATAGTGCCAGTCATGAAATCCCCCTTGTGCAAAAGGTCCCCTATCCAATCATCAAGCAGTTGGTTATCCCTATAACCTTAATGCCACTATTACAATAATGGATACATCTTCCCAGCCAGTCAGCATGGAAGCATACCATGTCCAGTGCTGCGTAAGGCCATGGACAACTTTCTTCTCCAGCACCTTGCCTAGTAACTTTTGGCACTTTGTAAGCTTGCCAGAAGGACACGGATTTTATTCTTCAAGATCACTACATCTCTCTCCTACTTACTTTTATGAAAATCATTTTGACTTTCCTCTCTCAGAATATGAAGGGTTGAAAAAAACCATAGAAGAAAAGTTAACTTAAATTTTGTGAGACAAAACAGAAGAAAATGAAAGTGTCAGATGTGGTCACACATTTGGAGAGATGGCTCTTCTTTGCCACTCTGTGCTACAGCTGCTGAGGTGGTAAATGGCCTTGCTGTCCTGTGATGGGGAGGTTAGCCATTGAAGCCATTAATGGGAGTGTGCCACTTGTTTATCATGATGAAACCTTCAATGCCTTTCCCCCTCTGCTTCTTATTGACCATTTGGTGCTCCTATGTCATACATAACACAATGGGTCATTCACATAACATTCTATTCAGTGTTACTTGTTTAAACACTCTATTTTTATTTTAGGGGCTGGTTCATCAAAAGAAGACCGAGTGAAATCACACATTAGCAAAACAAACACTTAGTTCATCTTTCTTGCATTTCCTTTGCAGCGAGGAGCTGAAGTGCATTTGGTTCCCTGGAATCATGACTTCACCCAGATGGAGTATGATGGACTTTTGATTGCTGGGGGACCTGGGAACCCAGCTCTTGCACAGCCACTAATTCAGAATGTGAAAAAGGTGCTGTGAGCCTGGGGTTGTGTGTAACTGCTGGGGTAGAGGTGGGAGGGTGTGAAGGGCATTCACCCCTTATTCTAAAGAAGATATGTTTCATTTATTCAGGTATTTTTAGAACTTATATTAGGACTTTGGAGGCAATTTTAGCATAGGTATTTTAGAGAGAAAGAAGTGGGACTCTAATTAGAAGAAGTGTAGCTTTCCTTTAGGGCAGAATAACCTTGTCATGGCTTCCTCCACTAAAAGTAGTACCTGGCTGGAGTCTAAGCTTCACCTATAATGTCCCTCACAATTGCAAGGTGACAACCTAGACTTCTTATCTCAATGCAGAACCTATCAGACCTTCAGGTTTTTAAAATGTTAAACTTATTTAGTTTAGTCTAAATGGCAAGAACATCTTACTGAGTTCTAATGCACCAACTGTCTTTTTTTTACACTCTAACTTGCAAATCTTTTACTGATGAGGGATGGGGGATGCTTTAGCTTTTGATCTTTCAGAGACAGTTTTTCACTACCTGTCTTACTGCGTTGATGATCTTCCCTGATACAGATTTTGGAGAGTGACCGCAAAGAGCCTTTGTTTGGAATCAGTACAGGAAACATAATAACAGGGTTGGCTGCTGGTGCCAAATCCTACAAGATGTCCATGGCCAACAGGTAAGGCATTATGACTGTTTGCAGTCAGACTACCTCTGAAATACCACCAGTAACCAAACACAAAAGGCTTAGAGAATTTACATAACGTTTCTGCAGAGTAAAGGACAGCCATCCTATTATGTAGTTCACAGTTGTCTGACCACCTGATACCACTTTTATTACATTTCTGAGAGGCAGCTTTCTCTAACAATAACTTTGCTATAGTTTAAGGTTATTTTCCTTCTTACAACATGAATGGAAGTTATAGTATTCAATCTGATGGTATTCCAAGGGAAATTGGTCCAATTTTAAGCTTAGTTTAAAAACATTGATAACATTTAAGGAGCTAGGATGACTCAAGATCTGAGGGAACATCAGATCCTCTGTTTCACTTCTTTGCCCCACCCCATTCAACACCAGATGCTGTCCCCCCACCCCAATTCAACACCAGATACTGTCCCCCCACCCCAATTCAACACCAGATGCTGTCCCCTCACCCCATTCAACACCAGATGCTGTCCCCCCACCCCATTCAACACCAGATGCTGTCCCCCCACCCCATTCAACACCAGATGCTGTCTCCCCACCCCATTCAACACCAGATGCTGTCTCTCCCCCCTCCACACACAGTGCAGCTCAGAAGGATTCTGATCTGAGAAGTCATCTATCGGTTAACTCTGACAGTTCTCCTCCGGTTTTAAAATTCCTGTGGCTCCTTTAAAATACGTTGCTTATTTGTCTTTATGTTAAGCCAGCATGCAATTCCTTTTGTTATGAGTGCCTTTCTAAAACTGATTGTAGAAGTTTAATAGACCTGATATTTAAGACTCAACAAAGCTTCCTGAATTGATTTTTTTTTCTTTTTTGGAGGCTGAAATTATTAGGATTAACAATCTGTGACTCTTTTCACAAAGTGATTTTCACGAACGCAGCTGAAAGTTCTGAATTTGGCTTTATGAGTAACATTAACATTCTCTTCACTTTTTCTTCCCCCTGCTCTTTCTCTGCATCTCTCTCCAGAGGACAGAACCAACCTGTTTTGAATATCACAAACAGACAGGCTTTCATAACTGCTCAGAATCATGGCTATGCTCTGGACAACACACTCCCTGCTGGCTGGAAACCACTGTTTGTGAATGTCAATGATCAAACAAATGAGGTAAATGCTCTCAACAATACTGTTCACTTGGAAGTAAGAAATTAAGGGCTTTTCGTGGTCTGTTTTGTACTTCTTTCTCATGTTTATGTGATATGCATGTGTGTGTGCAAGTGCACATGCATGTGCATATCTACTGTGCAGGAATGTGCACCCAAGTGTGCACATGGGACACCCAGCTTCTTCCTGGATTGTTATTCACATTACTGTCTTATGACAGGGTCACTCATTGAACTGGACAGTTTTGGCTTGGCTGGCTGGCCAGTAAGTAAGGTCTCAGGAAGTGTCTAGCTCCATTCCTTAATGCTGAGGTTATAAGCACATGCATCGACTTCCTTAGTTTCTTACACAGAAGATAGGGACTTGGACTCAGCTCCTTTTGCTTGTAGTGCAAATGCTCTAAGCCATAGAGTGATCTCCCCAGACAGCCTGTCACTTTAAAAAAGTAATTGCTCTCTTACGTTCTAATTAGTTGACTTGTTAAGAGCCAGCACTTGCACCCTCCTCCAGAATCCACCTTATACATCCATCATAATTAGGGGTCAGTTGAAACAGATCAGTTTGGAGGAAGCCCTGGTGTGCCCTTGAGCCTCACTTAGCACTGGAGTACCCTCTAAGAAGAACTTTGGGAAAGTCATCTACATGTTGGATATGAGAATTTTGTTTTATTTTGAAGAGATCCTGGAAGAGACTCAAAGGTTATAGACCACATTCATTGGTTTTTTTTTTTTTTGTTATTATTATATTATGGAACCCTCATCCAGCTGTTTCTTTGTTGGGCTGTTTTGTATTCTTACTTAAATAGACAGGTGAATCTTTAATGTCTCCAACCATGTTACTTAATAGTACTGGGACTTTCCCAGAACTTTATTAAGCACTTAACTTGGTTTCCTATTTGAACTTTATTATCTCCTGAATAATACATTGCCATACTTGACATTTGTTGTCATAGAAGGAATTTCTCCCTGTTTCTTATTTCTTTAGGGGATTATGCATGAGAGCAAACCTTTCTTTGCTGTGCAGTTCCACCCAGAGGTCAGCCCGGGGCCAACAGACACTGAGGTATGCCAGCCAGATGATGTCTGTTATATACTTGAAAAAAAAAAATCAGAGATGTTTGTGTGTGAAGACTCAAGAAGCCAAAATAACTGGTACATAATATTCTCAGGGAGTGTGTTTTGGTACCATGCATTTTGTATTAAATTCCCCCACGAATATCATGGAGTAAATTTTAATCTTTTCTTAAATTTAAAGGGGGAAAGCCCTGAAGAAGCTCAAAGCACTGCTATGGTGCTATTTTTATGCATTATCATTCTAATATATTTAGTTCTGAAATTTACAATTGTTGTGCTATGCAAATGAATTCCCTCTTGCTCTTTCCATCTCATAACTGGAATGAAATTTTAATCCCCCATCTGTGAGTTTAAAAAAATCCCTATGGCAACTGGATGTGTATCCTCAGAGGGAGAATAAACAGCAGCAGGGGCAGGAAAGGGGGCAGCAGGGAGGGGAGAAGGCAGCCTGCTTGGTCACATGATTTATGTGACTTTCAAAATAAGAACCCAAAGGAATGCTTAGAGCAGTGTGCTTCTAACCTAGATATTTTTCTTTTCTTCTTTCTTTCTTTCTTTCTTTCTTTCTTTCTTTCTTTCTTTCTTTCTTTCTTTCTTTCTTTCTTTCTTTCTATATGAGCTCTTGATTCAGTGTTCAAGCACACCCATCCCACCAAATCTCACAATGACTCCTACCCTGACAAACCTGGCATGTCAGGAGTGACTCCTCTCTGGCATCCAGGTGCCTCCCCAGGAGTAGTGCTGGCCATCAGCAGATACCTGCCCACTCAGGAAAAATGAGAAGGAGAACAGGAGTTTCCTTCTGAAACTCCTGCTCTTTCATCTTGAGGTGGCTTCTTAGATATTTGCAGGCCTTTTGTTTTTTATATTTTTGTCCTTCCTATTGTTTGGAATTATCAGTTCACAATAGTCAATCCAGTATGGTTTTAACTACTCACACTGAACCTAAGAAAAGCTAAGCAGTAAAATGGTTACTGTCTACATGTAATTCATGCTAAATATTTTGTTTTTAATTTAAAATTTAGCTGCAAGACCATGTTAGCACCTCAGATTAGGAAAGACGGAATCATTACATAGAATCTGAGCACTGTGACTGGCCATTTCATTTATTTTTTTGGTCCTGCCAAATAATTGCAAAGTGAATACTTTTGTTGACATTTGTCATGTCTAGTGAAGCAACAGAAGTAAGCTCACTGGTAAAGTTTAAGAATAATCTTTCAGGGTCATATTTTAGAGTCAAGAGAAATTAGAAATAGCAGTATTTCCAACTGTAAGGCGCATCCAACTTCTCGATTCAAGTGTTGTTGGCTAGAATTGGATTCACATGAATGGTATGCAATTAAAGAACCAAACACTTGATACTCTCAGAAGGCAGTATGGGACATGCTTATTGACTGACGAAAACATCTCATCTTATAGGACTTGTGAATAGAACCCAGAAGGCCTCCAAAGGTTTATTGTATGTGTGTGTGTGTGTGTGTGTTTAACAGTCTAAATGAACCCTCATCTATTGAGTCCTTTCTAGTCGTCCCTGATGTTTTTATCTGGCTTAATTTGTAAGAGTAGATGTTCAGTTACTGGAGCAATCCCAAAATACAAACTACAACCACCAAGTATCAAAACCTCCAATATTCATGAGAGAATTTACAGTAAAACAAACAAACAAACCCCACAAAGGTCTCCTGAAACTCCCACTTAAGTGAGCATCAGCTATGTTGTTAGAATCCTCTTAAGTTCAGAAGTATGTAACTAGTTGGTTTTGTTTTTCTTTTCTAGTACCTTTTTGATTCCTTCTTCTCACTGATAAAGAAGGGCAAAGGCACCACCATTACCTCAGTTCTGCCCAAGCCAGCGTTGGTGGCATCTCGTGTCGAGGTCAGTAGATGTGAACTTGGTTTTGGTTTGTGAGTTACATATTCTCTCATGCGATGACCTTTTAAAGAAAATGATGTAAATTATATTAATGTCTATGAAAGATGAACAGCAACATTATATTTTTCTGTTATCTGTTCTTGGTAAATCATTGGAATGTCCATTAAAATTTTTAAATATTTCTATTAATTCCTTGAGCATTTCATAGTGTATTTTAGTCATAGAGACACACCTCCCAAATTTCTCCCAGGTCCACCATTCTTTCCTAACCACTTAGGTTTGTGTTCTCATTGTTCTTAAGTGCACCAAATACAATTTGTGGTGCCTATATGTTCTTATAAGTGTGGCCATTCACTCATATGGCCCCAGTCAAGAAGATTGACTTTCATCCCAGCAATTAATCCCCAATAGCTTCTCAACTAAAGGTGGGACTCCATGTCTACTTTCTCCTGCCATTCTGGAATTTGTCTCTTCTGAGCTTGCATAGGCCTTGTGTCTGCTGCCACCACTACCATGAGTTCATCTGTACAACTAACTGCCCTGTTGTATCTATGAAACTATGTTTCATTGTAGACACTCACTGCTCTGGCTTCTACACTCTTTCTGCCCCTCTTGCACAACCAAAGATCCTTGAGCCTTGGGAGGACACACACACACACACACACACCCACACCCATATAATTTAGGGCTGAATATTCCCAGTCTTCTATTTTCTGCACAGAACCTTTATCTAAACAAATCACACAGCGCCTAGGGGAGATCCTACCATGATTATTCTGCTAAATAGGCATAGTGCTAAACCTTTTTCCAGTGACTTATTTTTGTAGCCAGAGATTAGCGCTTTTCTCAACAGTCATCAGCAAAACTTCGTCTTGCAACAGATGGTAATTAACCCACACAGAGACTCACACCTGGTCAAGTTGCAGAGAATAAGGGATTTTCACTTAAAATACTGTCTTCTGAAATTCCCTTCTTCTGGACTAATAATAGCAACATACTAATGAACAGTGTTACCTTTATTTCACAATTTGCTATTTCTCCATTACCCATTCCAAATCTTACTGTGTAAGCCTGACATATACTTAAGAATCATTGCACTAGATACAGTTGATAGAATATTTTTTTAAATTCTATCAACTATTTACTTTTTTAATGGATGAATCTCCATTCAATATGGTAAATGAAATTTTATTATTTTACCTCTAAAGGCAAATGGGTAAAGATTAATATGTATAAGACCTAAATCATATATTTGAACTTATATGTTAATATGATAAAGCTTTTATTTCTTTTTAATATTATACATTTTAGAAGAATATTTTGCATTTATAAAACATACACATTATATTCAAATATATTTCTATACAAACTTTTGTGGAGAGTAGATGCACTTGGTATTTGCATATTCTTAAGTCAAATATCAGCTTCTTTTAATTTTCTTTTGGAAAGGAGACTGAAGTTATAGTATTTTAATTGTTAGTCCTTTTCCTTGGGAATCATTATATAAACCCAGGCAACATAGTTTGGCTCTTCTCCTTTTTTTGCGAATACCTTATTTCCATTACTGAGAAATGATACTAATGTTTCTTTCTTATAATTTACAGGTTTCCAAGGTCCTTATCCTAGGATCAGGAGGTCTGTCCATTGGTCAGGCAGGTGAATTTGATTACTCTGGATCTCAAGCTGTAAAAGCCATGAAGGTGAGAGAGCATGAGCTTTCCTAGGATTAATGTGCTCTCCTTAATGAGTCTAATTAGTATCTTGTAATTTAGATTTATGATACTTCTTTTCAAAGTCACTATAATAATTTTCCTTAGCTACTGGTTAGAACTCTGTAGTAAAAGCTGGATCAACACCAAACCAAAACTTTTAAAAACTATTTCCAATGTGCACATCTGCCACAGTGGTTGGATTATGTACATTGTTATCTCTCGACACTGAAAACATGAATTAATTTTTACTGTTTCTGGAGTCCGTTGTTAAGTGTGCTCATGTTTGATGCGAAGGAGACAGTTTGGGACTTAGGCTCACGACCCATTTTAGACACTTTGGGTATTTCTATAGTGGATGTGGGATGCCCTAGCTGGGTAAGCAAGGATAGTAATGTCCTTGTTCAAGCTTACAAAATTATCACCTATCACCCAGGGAATCCTGTCCACTTATTGCTGACTTGCAAACTGGATGATTCGGTTGTATTTTCAAGTGGGAAGGATTATTTGTTGGGAATGATAAACTTGGTTCTTCAATTCACCAAGTTCTCCACTGTCATCCCAACAAAGCCATCCCAGAGAAACTATCTCCTGTGATTAAGTCAGTCTTCTGCAGAGACAACTTTCTCTCTCCTTAATCTGTCTCCAACAAGCATCTTTGTGATAACTAGGTCATCCAGAGGTGGAGTAAGCACTGACTCTGCCACCCTGCCTCAGGCATTCACTAGAGACCTCCCTAGCACTGAGCAGAACAGAGAGGTCAGATGAAGAGAAGGACAGCAAACATTGGAAAACAGCTGACTAAAGTTTTCCTGTGGCCCAAGATTTCCCTTGATAAATGTTGTTGAAAAGAGCTAAAATACTGCCCTGATGCTTAATTTCTCCCCTCTTCTCTCCTCCCCTCCCCCTCCCCTTCCCTCTCCTCTCTTCTTCCCCTCCCCCACCCTTCCACCCCTTTCTTTCTCTTTCCCTTCCCCTTTCTCTTTTCTTCTCTCTTCCTCTCTCCTCTCTTTCCCCTCTCCCTCTTTTCCCCTCTCCCTCTCTTCCTCCTCTCCCACCTCCTCTCCTCTTTCTTTCCCTTTCCTGTCCCTCCCCTTAATCCCTCTCCTCTCATCTCTTCTCATTTATTTATGGATGCACATGATTTGCTACACATTTAAAAATATTTTGATTCAGAATCCTTTTAATTAGTGATTTCAATAATTTAGCTGGGCTAGAACATATTGTAACTATATTCAGGATTTAGAATACTTTTAAATAGTATACATTTTCATAGTATTTGGTAATTTTGTAAATGTTTAGGTTTTCATATAATGTGTTTTATTTTCCCCTGAAACTGAAGAATTCAAATTATGCAATGGCATATGATTAATTACGAGATTAATATACAAACTGAAACAAAAATGTATCAAAAACAGTGATGTATGCCATATATTATGGAAAGAATCAGGACAAAATTCATGTAAAATGAATTATGGTTGGTGTGGATTTTTAAATGAATTAAAAAGTGATAAACATGTTCTATTTGCTACATATAACATGTTCAATATTCTGAAGTTTGTTGGTGCCTCAGAAGTGAGCTTTCCTTCAAATCTTTGTTAGTGATATGCTTGTAGTTTAGATTGATTGATTTCAATTATGATCTATATTCAAAATATACTTGTTTCTGTTTGTATCTTTGCAACACTTAGTTTATATTAACACTCTTATTCTGAATAATTTCTTAAAATCTTGATTGATGACTCTTACTGAAATCAGAGAAAAGTGCATTTGAATGGGAACATTTAGATTAGAGTATACTGTCAGCATGTAAACTCTAGTAGCCTGTTTAACCTCATTGAACCCCAGTTTCTTCATTTGAAAGATCGGCATCTCTCTCATTGGATTAGTAAACAAAATAAATTAATCAATATTTTACTACATGCAATTTAAAATAGCACAAGCTGTATTTATATTTAATTCAGAGCTTCTTTGAAGGCAAAATTTGGCTGTCAAGATGAGTTTTAGACACTTGGTATAATGTTCTTTGTTAAATTGTAGCAGGCTTAAAATTCCAGGGAAAATGGCCCTCAGCAAGCAGGTGGATCTTAGTGATTTTAGCAGGAATAAGACACATTATGTTGCATTGTAAATGTACACTAATGCTGTTCTCAGACTAGAAATATAGAGAAAAACATCTATGTTGCTTCCAATTCTATAGTATGCTTGCTCACTTTCAGTTTTTGTTTTTATCATTTCATTCTCTTAAGATCAATCAAGTTTAACAGAAGATCTCTAGACAGTCTCTCTAGAAATGATTTCCAGTTTGACTTGCCACTTGACCTAGTGTAGGATTTATGGTGACAGTCTTGAGGAATCCTCACCCTTCTTGTTTATTAGCATTATTTTATAAGTGTTTTCTTCATTCCTTTGGCAAGATTCTTATTTTTCTTTAATTCTTATTAACTTGTCCTATTGACCCCTGCAGCCAGTCCAGAGAATAAACGATTTGTTATAGTCTTCATTTGAATGTAGTAAAGATCATCTTCCTTAGAACATAAATTCAGACACTTGATTCTTCTTCCAGGAAGAAAATGTCAAAACAGTCCTGATGAACCCAAACATCGCATCCGTGCAGACCAACGAGGTGGGATTGAAGCAGGCAGATGCGGTCTACTTTCTCCCTATTACTCCCCAGTTTGTCACAGAAGTTATCAAGGCTGAACGGCCTGATGGGCTGATCCTGGGCATGGGTGGCCAGACAGCTCTGAACTGTGGTGAGTTCTTTTCTGTTCAGGTGAAGATTGCTCTACTTATGCACCAATGTGAAACACACAGTGTTAGTAGACATCTAATAGTTGTGTTCTCTGTGTTCATAAAGCCTTTATTCTAATGTATAAGGAAACAGCAAATGGAAGCCTACAACACCATGTAGTAAATTAGATAGTTTATGGCAAAACATAGTAGAAAAAAAAGGAAAACATTCACTTTAAGATTTCAACGTGGCTAAATGGATTTAGTGGGTTTCTTTCTTCACTTTAGGAAATTGCTATCATTGAAACTCTGAGAACTATTATGAATAAAAAGTGAGAATTAATGTTTATTTTCCATAGTTGGTGATGTGGCATTTCCTGCCACAAGACAATGTAGACTTGACTTTACAACTCTATTATTGACTGTGGTGTCTCCTTGGATGCAATTTTAAGAGTTCTTTTGAAATTGCATATATATATATATATATATATATATATATATATATATATATATATATATCACGTGTTGTGGGTATTTTGCCTGCATTCATGTATATGTGCCAAACTTGGACCTCGTTCTCCAGAAGCTCAAAAGGTGCCATGAGATAACCTTGGAACTATAGTTTTGGGCCACTGATATCGACTGTGTTGGTGTTGTGGGAACTGAATCCTGGTCCTCTGCATGAGCAGCCAGTGCTCTTAACTGATGAGCCATCTTTCTCCAGACCTAGGATGCTTGTTTGTTTATCTATTCATCTATCAATCTACTTATTTATTTTGTAATTAATGTCTTCGGTGTTTGCTAAGAAGGCATAGAGTTTGAGATTAAGAAATCCAATTATGTTTAATTATTCTGTAGGAGTGGAACTATTCAAGAGGGGTGTGCTCAAAGAATATGGCGTGAAGGTCTTGGGAACGTCAGTTGAGTCCATTATGGCCACAGAAGACAGGCAGCTTTTCTCAGACAAGCTGAATGAGATCAACGAGAAGATTGCTCCCAGTTTTGCAGTGGAATCAGTAAGGCACTTTGTTCTTGGGAGATGGGCACACATTACTGGTCTTGGACTGCATGGAGAATGGTGTGTCATGCCTGATAATTATATCCAAAATCCTCACATATACATATACTTTCCTCACAGATATTTTAGTCACATAGAAACAGTGTGAATTAATAGCAGCATTCAGTGCTAAAACTGGAGGAATAGATGTTGGTATTTTACTCTGCAGAGGAAATGTATAAACCCACAGGTGAACTCCTTTGTGTGAGGCTGAAGCACCCATGACCTCTTGAACTGAAAATAACGATATTGACTTCTGATAGCTAACATATTTTTGCCTTCTCTTCTTCAGTAAGTCACACATGTTGAGTATAAGCCTTAATGCCCTGAAAACTGGATTTATTTCATTTTTGGAATGAAATAAATAGGAATGAAATGAACTAAGTCAGTAAGACTCATCCTGGATGGGCATACTTTTGATATACATGTGGGTTTCATTTCTCTACACTCACTTTCTATTATATATTGTGCCTATTTTTAGGATATTACCAAACACCAAAAAAAAAAAAATCAACTAGCTGTACATCTCTTTTTGCCCTGATTATATTTTGATTATATATATATATATATATATATATATATATATATATATATATATATATATGGAAAGTAGAAGCTTTAAATACAACCTCCCATTGTAGAAATAGGAAAAGCTTTAGGTATGAGTCAAATATTTCTGTCATGATTAAAACTGGGTGTATCTGTCTCAGAAAAGAATGCTAACAAATACATGCAGACTACAAATCTGTCAATCAAGAAGAATCCCGTGGGAGCTCTCCTGAATGCTTTGGGAAGCTCTTGCCGTACATTCATACTTTCATTGCCAGATATAATTATGTCCTTGCTTCCCCATGATAAGAAGCCGGCATATGGGGAAGGTGTAATTACATTCCCATTGGTGGTGTAATAATATTCCATGACAGAAAAATATAGCCACCATATGTCATATTCGGCAAGTTAAAAAAATTTCCAAGCTGGAGAGACTGTTTTGAGAATAGATTTGAAAAATGAAATATCTTCTTTTATGTAGCATTCCTAATGGCACATTGTTTTATCGCCATGTTAGCTTCAGGAATAGAAAACATCTTTTTTTTTTTTTTCCTTTAAATGATAGACTTTCAGACTAAAGCTAAAAATACCATTGTTCTGTATATCTTTCATTCTCAAATAAGGGATGATTATTTCTACTTTTGTCCATGGTGCAGTGTCAACTTAAAATTCACTTGGTGAAAGTGAAAAAAATTAGAGCCACGTTTTACTTAACTTTGTAGAGTGATACTCTTTTTTTTTTTTTTTTAAGACAGAGATGAGGGGAACATAAAACAACTCCCCTCTGTGCAAAACAGCCAATTAACCTGAGTTTCTGGGATCTCATGGTGTGACTCTCTCTCTCTGTGTGTGTGTGTGTGTGTGTGTGTGTGTGTGTGTGTGTGAGAGAGAGAGAGAGAGAGAGAGAGAGAGAGAGAGAGAGAGAGAAGGGGGAGATAGAGGGGTTGGATTTTTAGCTTCAATATCCTTGTATTGTTCACAGATGGAGGATGCCTTGAAGGCAGCAGACACCATTGGCTACCCTGTGATGATTCGGTCTGCATATGCTCTGGGTGGCTTAGGCTCTGGCATCTGTCCCAATAAGGAGACCTTAATAGACCTTGGCTCAAAGGTAAGTATTTTTCTGAGCAATGTTCTAGCCTCAAATGGTCCCAATATTGAGAGGGAAAAAGCACAAATCTTCAACCCATATGACTTTAGGTAAACTAATGGTCACTCTACCTATCTGTCTATTTTCATTTTGCTACTGATTTCATGGAGGTACACCTCATCCACCTGTATTTCACAATCTACTCCAGCAAATTGCATTATTAAACTATGTTTTACTGGATAAGAGAAGAGCAGAATAAAAATGCCTTGTTTTTTTCATCATTTCTTTTGAGAAAATAGTATAAGCCTCCAAGTTTAATAATATGAGTAGATTTTGCCAACACACATAAAAAAGCAAGGGAGTGTGGGATTCTTATAGTTTGTTTTCTTTCAAAAGCACATTAATTCATCACTAAATACATTCTGAGAGATTTAATGCAACCACCTTCCCTAAAAAAAGATGTTCTACACAGAACATAGATAAACACATAAAACCTTGCTCCAGAGTTGTTTGTCCATATTCTGCTTCTAAAGAACCAAGGATGGCCATGCTGAGGCTCAGTGAGGACTCTCGATGAGGAAACACAGGTGTGGCCAGGACATCTGTACAGCGGGCAGATGAATCTGACATCACAGTTGTGCAGCCATCTGTGGGGTGTCTTAGTCTCACACAATTCATAGATTTTCATCTTTTATTTTTGAGTTAAAATAGAGTAAGATTTAAAATTGTTGATATTGAAAGGTTGAAAGCAGATAAATACAGTTAAATAGACCCAGGCACTTGTAAGTGCTAGGTTTACAAGCCAACAACTTAGATTTCGTTTTTCTGAAGTTGCCCATGTTATAAACACAAAAGGCAACATATTTAATATGAAAGGTGACTTTTCACATTCAGGACTTTGGAGTTATTTGCTTAAAGCAAAATATGTTTATGTAGTTCTAAAATATATTTACTATAGCATGCTCCACGCTATGAATTCTTAAAATTAGTAATGTACTTAGAGACAGTAAGCATATTCTTCTCTATATTAAATATATTTCCTCCACAAAATAAAGCATTCTGAATTACCAGCTTTTTTACATAGAACATTTACAATATGAAGACATTTTGGATGAAATATTTTTCAATTATTTCTACTCTGCTAAAATAATCAATGGTTGTTGCATATTTTCCTTGTTGAAAATCATTTTTTTTCTCCTTGAGATTAATTAGTCATATCATTACCTCCTAATTTATCCCTTTATTCGTTTGATGTTATAATTAGAGCCACTTGATGCTTTACTAAGTCATTTAGGTACTTAAGTTAACTTTGGAGTAAAATTGGAGACTTGAAAGAATTTTTTAAAACAAGGCTAGAAGGATAGCAGAAAGAATGCCAGTTTTCCCTGCATCTAAATTTCTATCCTAGTTTACTAAAATACAGAATTTATTCCCTTTCTTTCTGAGATTCTTCTTTTTGCAAACAACCCAAATGACAAATTAAATCATTCCTTGTTTGTTAACAGTAGCTCTGGAATGTTCTAGTAGCTTGGAGAACCTCATGATGGGCAGATGTGGGGACAAAGGAGTCACACTTTTAGTGTTGAAGCCGACAGTGATGACTGTGGTTGCAAAATAACCCGGTGATGAGATCCATTATAGAAAACTTAAACTGAGTTGACACTGCATCATCCAGACTACTGATAATTTGAAATAAAATGAAAGTTCTTTTTATCTTACTGTCATCCAAAATCAAGTCTGTTGTGAGACAAAGGGATGTTTTGGTCTTCAGTTGTCAGTCACCACATGTCCTAAGGTCAAAGATCGCCTCTTTCATAGATTGAGTTCAGCATTCTGCCATACTATGGGTACGCAGCAAATATGAAATGGTAATTATACTAATTCATATCTGTCTAATCAGCCATGTATGATATACGACTCAGAGCATTTAAGCACTTAGGCAGTGATTAACCATAATAATAGCTGCATATGATTTTTCTAATTCCCAAGTTGCATATGCCGTCTTGGCTAACTGTTTAAAAGCATCATCATCTTCTTTCTCTTCCTCATCAGCACCAGTGAACTTGTATTGTGTGTGTCACTGTACAAAGCACCCCCCAGCTATTTTAGAGAAAGCCCGAATCTTTAGACTTATTTTTCCACATTTATTTCTACTTATCACATTTTCTGGTTTCACAGAAGCCTAGCTACTGAAATAATTTCATTTCCCTCTGCCTGATTGCTCAATTATTTTTTCTTTTTCCTAAATTAGTTTGATTTAATGTCATATCAGCACTTTGAATGGCAAGCCTCAATAACCCAAATCAAGCACATTCACTGCAGGATGCTATTCCTGGTCCCACTGATTTTCAGACCCCCCCCCCCATGCCTTCTGGAAGGTGGGGGAGAACGGAAATGAGGTTTAAGACTTTAATGCTGACCAGGATGTAGGTCAGAACACTTTCCTTAATGTCCCTGTTTAAACCAGAGCCTTTCCTTAAATCTTTGGTATCTCTGCCATCGATTTCCAGGCATTCGCTATGACCAACCAGATCCTGGTGGAACGGTCAGTGACAGGTTGGAAAGAAATAGAATATGAAGTTGTCCGAGATGCAGATGATAACTGTGTCACAGTCTGTAACATGGAAAATGTTGACGCCATGGGTGTTCACACAGGTAGGCAAAGAATCTTTCAGAATTGTAGTCATGCCTTTGGCTCCAGATTCAGATTACCTTTAACAGCCTAGACAAGGTACTTTACCAGTCTTTGTTGGTGGACTGATTATAACACTTAATGTTTATACATAGCATTTTATAGCACTCAAAATATCCTCACCTTTAGTTTGGAATTCACAGAAATCATCTGCAGCATGATAGATGCTGTAATCCTGATTTCAATGGGGGAAGGTCAGATAACCCATGAATTTGAACCATAACAGGATTGAGAAGTAAAGATAGGGCTTGTAAAGCCTTAAAGCACACTGAAGTGTTAGTGATTGAGAAAATAGTATTCAAAGGTATTGACAGTAGGTTTTTTTTTTTTTTTTTTTTTTTTAACAAGTTAAACTAGTTGGTTCCACAGGACAAAGATGATGACTTTCATTCCAGAAATGTTAAGTTGAAGATGGGAGAAATTTGGAGAAAGGAGTTGAGACTCTAGAATGGAACACATGGGAACACAGAAATTAAAATGTTGACACAGGGTCATTGGAAATCATGTAGTGTAGAAGAAATCATTGAAACTAGAGACACACATACCTTTTAACACCGTGTGGTTGCTAGGAATCCAACTCAGGACCTCCTCTGGAAGGGCAGTCGGTGCTCTTAGTCACTGAGCCATCTCTCCAGGACCACACATACCTTTTAAAGGAATAGGCATAGAGAGTGGTAAGAAGAGGGTTAAATTTTGAATGATGGAAAACAATTCAATTTCTAGGGAAGGATAAAGATAATTAGTGTAGAAGCAAAGGAGATAAATAGAGGGTTATGAGGAAAATTAGTGGAGAAAGTATCAAATAGGTCAATGCAAGAACATATTTTTACAAAAGATCTTTCTTTGTAGCAGTAATAGTTCCTATGCAAGGTCAAGAATGAAGATTTAGTTTGGGTTTTTAGCTATTCACAAGAGAAATTAGACACTCCAATTTAGTGATGGAACACCTTGGAATGTGATTGTATGGTAGGGAGGGGTGAGGAACTTGACCAACTTCCAACATGTTTAGTGATGAAGAGATTTGTGTGTCTGACCATGTTGGAGATAGGTTTCTTGAGGAAAAGGGAGCTGATTATGAGTAATAGGGTAATAAGGAGCCTTGGATTGAAACTTCAAAGGCCTCACATTGGAATAGAATAAGACAGAAAGGGAGAAAGGAGAGGGTTGAACTAGTCTAGCACAGGAGAGAATATTCTTTGGGTGGAAAAACTTGAGAGACAGATTGAGATGAAGGACAAGAAGTTGAAGGGCCTGATGTGAACCTATTAGCTGATAATTAAGCTTGAACATCTAGATGAACGTGGCAAATTTGTGTGTGTGTGTGTGTATGTGTGTGTGTGTGTGTGTGTGTGTATGTGTGTGTGATTCTATAAGTAAACTGTCAAAATCACATGGACAAAATAAGAGTTATGAAGAATACCTGATATTTCACTCATATGAATGTGAATATTAATTTCAATCATTTCCTCACGTCTTCAGCCTACTTTATGCCTTGCATTATTTTTAGTAGATTAAGTTGGTCAAGCTGGCTATTGAAATATAACGAGCGCTTGCATCAACAGGTGACTCGGTTGTCGTGGCCCCAGCCCAGACACTCTCCAATGCAGAGTTCCAGATGTTGAGACGCACATCAGTCAATGTTGTTCGCCACTTGGGTATTGTGGGCGAATGCAACATTCAGTTTGCTCTTCACCCCACTTCCATGGAATACTGTATCATTGAAGTGAATGCCAGGCTGTCCCGGAGTTCTGCCCTGGCCTCCAAGGCCACTGGGTAAGATCAGAATGATGGCGCACATGTTTTTAATTTCTTTGTAGGTAGAAATGGGGAATTGACTGTTAGTCAATACAGAAAACTATTCTGTATTTAAAAAATTTACCTCCATTTCCTGAGTTAGCTCCAGAACATTAAAACAAACAAACAAACAAAAACAACCCATGGTTTAAGGCAAACATGGTTATTAATGAGCTTGCTGCCAGGTTGAGACAAATGGTATTGTTAGGTAATGCTGTTTGCTGACTAACCAGAAGCCACTCAAAATCTGGGTGGCCAAACAGGCTGTGAAAAATGTGCTTCTTAATTGCACTTAGCAGATGTTGCTAGAGTGAGCATTAATCTTTAATTTTGGTTTTCAGCTGCCTATACAAGCAGCTGATAAGAAATACTTTATTTAACTCAACACTTCTGTACAGATTATTTTGATTTTGAAAATAGATGTGATAAAACATGCATAATTGTCTATCAGCTTATAACTAACATTAGTGATTTTTAAAACTTCCAGAGGAATTAACAGTATAGGATCTTTCCATGGGTAAATGTTAGAACCAAAGAAGTAAACTCAATGTCCATTTAACAGCTGCTAGCGAGCATAATTGGAAGGAAAGTAACGAAACCCTCTTATTTCTATTGATAGTTTTAGCATCTGGTATTTAAGTTGTATGGCATTTAAATGAGGAAAATATTTACTTATTTAGTATTTTTATGGAGCTACAGAGTAGTGCAAGGTTGTAACGCTCTATACAGAACTCAGAAGACCTGACTTCTTGCCTGGTTCATCCACAGATTTAGCGAATTTGGGCATAGCACTTACCTCCTTCAGTTTCCTTGTCTGTTAAGACAAGCACTTTCACCAAATAACTCATATCCAATTCTTAGTTCTATGAATTATTTTACCAAATAAAAGTATCTGAAATTACATTCCAGAGGATGGCCAAATTTCTGGAGTGTTAGTTTTTTTTTTTTTTTTTTTTTTTTTTTTTTTTTACAAGATCCCAATGTTCAAATATTTAGAGACAGAATAAGAACTCAGACTTGCAAGGCCCATATTTCCTGCCCATGTATAATACACAGAGCTCCAGCTGTTTCTTTGAATACAAATTTGAATGGGTGTTCTCAGAGATTATTTTGCAGATTTTAATTTAAGTGGACGTTAGACACAGGCAGTGGAAGTAAAATCTTATTTATCAAGAAGCCTATCGATTTTGTGTTGAAAGGATTCAGGTTGAAAATTGTAGTAATACAAGATAGGGCTTAAAAGTGGATTCTCCACTGCTGCATGCTCTATCTTGAATCACATTAATTTGTAAGTGGCCAGGAAATATTTACGTGGGGGAGGTATCAGGTGTGTCTTATACTTAAAAGTAGACTGATGCCAGAATTGCAAAGAAAGATTCCTTCAAGTCTGGAATTGTTTTCAGTACTTATTGCTTGGATTTAAAGACAAAGAAACCAATGAAGGTAGGCTAATTCTGCCTCTTGCCTTACAGCTACCCACTGGCATTCATTGCAGCAAAGATTGCTCTAGGAATCCCACTTCCAGAAATCAAGAATGTTGTATCTGGGAAGACCTCAGCCTGCTTCGAACCTAGCCTGGATTACATGGTGACCAAGATTCCTCGCTGGGATCTTGACCGTTTTCATGGAACATCCAGCCGAATTGGTAGCTCAATGAAAAGTGTGGGCGAGGTGAGTGTGGGAGTTAGTACTTCATTCACACTGTATTTGGTCTTAGTGCTCTTGCCAACTCCTTGAGAACATTGAAAGTCAAAAGGATGCCTGTGAACTAGGATGCCTATCTTCCTGGCTGCTAGAAGTTTCATTTCCTAGTTAGTGTTTTAACAGTGCTTCTTTTGAGGGTTAGTCTATGTTATTTATTACATGATATATCTATGGATTCAAAGTTCTCTCGCTCTCTCTCTCTCTCTCTCTATATATATATATATATATATATATATACATATATATATATATCACATACATATATGATACATATCTACCTATTGATCATCAGTCTATATATGTATATAATATTTATCAATATTTGAGTAAAAACAAATTTCAGCTCATATACATACACACATATAGCATATATATACTGTTATATTTATATAACAATATACACACACACACTATATATCATATGCATATACCTGAGATGAAATTTGGTTTTTTATTCAAATATAAAATAAAACAGAATAAAAGATAATATAGGTGCTGGGAAGATAGTGGGTTGTTGAGTAAGTATGAGGAACTGATTTGGGTCACCAGGACACACATAACGCAGGAGTGATGGTGTTGGTCCGTAATCTCAGCACAAGGTGGAGATAGGGTTGGGAAGAAGGTGGGAGAGTGGAGACTGTAGACAGGCCATTCCCTGGCCACCTAATTTAGCTAAATGGCAAGCTCCAGATTCAGTAAGAGATCTTGTCTCAAAAACTAATATGGAGAAGCAGTTTGGGAAGTCATCTGCAAATGAAGCATGGATCAGTAAGTGCATGCCACACAGCGCATGGGTCAGTAAGTGCATGCCACACAGCACATAGATCAGATAGTGCATATCACACACCTACATCCTTACTCATAAATATACCACATATGTACAAATGCCACATCCCCAAATAGTGTACTGTACAAAACCAGACACCTGCTTTGACGTTAAATACTTGATTTTATTCCATTCATGTGGATTGTGGCTTCATTTTCTTATACTTCACATTATCACATGTGTATGGGAGCCAGGCAGACTACTTGGGCTCTCACCAACCTTCAAGTACAACTATTCCAAACTGAGAAAGCACAGTGGAATGTTAATCTCCCTTTCGCTGAACTGAAAGGTCCTGATATTTTGTTTATCCCTGCTTCCGGGGAAACTCCGTTTACTTCTAATTACATTTGGGAGAGTGTAAAAAGGTTAATCTGCTTGAAATTAGTGGTATTTGAATATGTATCATTCACACAGTTGACATAACCATTTTATAATTTGTCATTAATGTGAACTTGAATCTATCTGAGGAATCATGAAAGTTTACTGAAGGCAGTATTGTAACCATTGATATTTTAAATTGCAGCCAAAAACTGCACAGCAATTTACTGTTTTGTGGAGAGATTCAAAGGCAACGTTCATCCACTAAAATAACTGGGTAGGCTGCAAGGCCAGATTAAATTTAGTTTTGAGTACCGACTGGTTCAGACTAAATTGTCCCATTTTTTTTTAATTAGATACAATTAGCTGTAAATATTGTAAAAAAGACATATACAATTTGACAGGGTGGAATTTAACCTCCATCTATATTAAAAATCACAACCTATGTATATTTGTTATGATTCTTAGGGATCTGCTAATATCAATGCTTAGCCATAGAAAAGCCAAGCAGCCATGGATCCCTACTGGTATTCTTCAAACAGTCTGTTTTCTCCTTATTTGCTTTGTATTCTATACAGGACATTGGCATTTGAAAGGGAGGGTCCCTACATGCTAGCCATTTGTTCCTTGTTTTAATACTATTATGCTTCAGAACAGGGGCAGGCAGTGACTTCCTTACTCTCAGGAAATTCACTAGCTGGTAAAAACCTAAGAAAATGTTAAAGACTCAGTACATTCAAAAGCATGGAGAAAGGGGTAGGGCGACTAGGGAACAGAAGCTCAAAATCTGCGAATACTCTCAGAATCTTTTTGCAGTTGTCATGTTTTGGAACATATTACACAGCTAATTTTGTGAGAAACGAAAACTATGTGAGGTTGTTTTTTCAAGAGACGCTCTTATGTGTGCATCCCAGGTCATGGCCATTGGTCGCACCTTTGAGGAAAGTTTCCAGAAGGCTCTGAGGATGTGCCATCCATCTGTGGATGGGTTCACTCCCCGGCTCCCAATGAATAAGGATTGGCCAGCAAACCTGGATCTGAAGAAAGAGCTGTCTGAGCCCTCCAGCACCCGCATCTATGCCATTGCTAAGGTAATGTGGGATGACCTGAAAATTTAGTCAGCTTTGCAAACAGCCCAGTGTTTGTGAAGTGCCTTCTGACCTCTTCATGTGAACCTGCACACATACATGCTTGCACTTCCTGTCTCTCTCACACACATATAAACATACCTCTTTCTTATCCCTGTCTCACACACATCTCTCTGAATTTCACTAGACATTCTTCAAATTGAGTAATAGAAAGTATCTTTTTTTAAAAATTTAACTTGAAGCTTAGACCCAAGGTCACAATGCCCTTTTAAAAGACACTGACACAGCCAACATGGGCTCTCCTTTTTGTGTACACAGCAGCAGTACTTTAAGAGTTTATAGTTCTGATTTGTCCTTTCTTGTAACCTGTTAGCAAATGCTCCCAGAAAATGGATGAAATTCTATTTAGAGAGGAGCCACGCTAGTATCATATAGTACATCCTACCAAAGACCCTGACATAATCCCTTTTGTTTTTTTCTGTGTTCAAATATCAGGCTACTTAGACTGTGACAGTGGGCTTTCCCATGCAATTATCTTTTTTGAGGGTTACTTGTGGAACAAAAAGCCCCGCCTTTCTCAGTCTACCCCCTAGTTCCTTCTCATGCAAATGAAGGGCCATTTTAATCTCCCTTCATATTTACTGGGCTTAGAGTTTTGAAGTTTCAGCTCATCTGGTTTTATGAAAGGTGAGTTGGGCATCTGGAATCTGTCTGGTCAGAAATCTCTAAATGACTTTTTGACATTTAAGGAAGCATCGGCATTAATCCTGCAACAGGGTCCAGCCACCCTGGGTTCACAAAGCTCCCTGGGCTTTTTTCTGTGTGTGAGCATGTGAGATATACTAATGAAAATATGAATTGCATCTTTAAAGAAGAAATCTGACTTATACAATGCCTTGGTAGCAACAGAAACGTGCACTTTATGATTTGCAATTCACTGCAACTCTTAATAGCATTTAGTGACAGGCCTGCAGAGAGCTGACAAAGAAACAGGGATATTTCCTTCAAAGCATTTGATATATACTCTCCTCATACTTATGGGGTTTATGTCTAGAATAGTTAGGTCCTACTGAAATTCTGGGAGAGACTATTATCTTTGGTGAATATTTTCTAATTTTGAGTTTAAGACTGATGTTTCTCAGAAGTGGTGGTGTGCAGCAACAAAGTCAGGTTTTTCTACAAGGCCAATTCATTGTGTATACTGTTCTTCTCTTGGTCTTTTATTTAAGAAGTGACCGAGGACATTCATATGTGTGGGTGTGGATGTGTAAATATATAGATACATATATAGATATAATTTTCTCCCTCAAGGGGAAGGGCAGTAAATGGATTTTTTTCCTTGAGTCTAGCAATCTCGTTTCTGCCACTTGAAGCAGATGAAAAAGGATAGCATTTCCTAGTTCCCAGCCAGGCTGTAAAACTCAGGCAAATCTCTCATTCTTTTCTAACAGACTTACAAAGGATGGGGATGCAGGGCAAACGTGTGGAGGTTCATCCTGCTCAGAGCACGCTGTGTACAAGCAAGAAGTGCAGGCTTGAGGATATAAATTATTGTCTGCCCGAGTGCTGGGACAGGGAACTGATTCCTGTTTGTTAGAGGTCATCATTACTGTTCATTTCCACAGCAACCAGGGACTTGGTGATTTTGACAAAGAAATAAGGGCAGTGCAGGACTGAAAGGGAAAAAGAATAGAGGGAGGGTGGGACTCGCCACCTGCTTTCATGATTCTCAGGAGAGGGCAAGGTACTCTGAGGTCTGGCTTTTGCAGAATTCTTATTTCAGGATGACGGGTCACCACCTCTTTTGATTTGGGGAGAATGCAGGAATTAGTTTTTATTTGGAGAACATTTCACCAGCTTCAAATGTGTTTGGGGTCATAATGGACTTCATTCCAGTGGGAGCAAGTCGGCGTAGTTACAGTGTGGGAAGATGATGTCTCAGGAGTGGCAGGCTTGCTTTACCATGGAAGCAGGCCTGACTGTAGGTTCTTCTTCCTCTCAGGGAAATGGCTACCAGATTCTGGGCCCTTGTTCATTTTACATAATCAGATGTAATCTTTATTTAATCTGTAAAAAGCATGAATTACTTACTTTCTATGTACCTTCTATTGTTAATGCCTGGCAGCTTATAGTCTCTTAGGGACTAAGACTAATGTAGATTTTGTAGACAAGATTGTGATTTTGTGAAGAGTTACATAAGAGCAATACAAAGTTAAAAAGCAAACATGGCTTTGCGTGTTTTCATAAAGTGTTATTCTAGTCAAGTGAACTGTGAACCATGCTATAGCTCAAAGCTTACAGTCATGGATTCTCTTATAGTAGAAATAAGTAAAGATTTAAGAAAACTCTGTGAGTTTAACATCAGAGATACTAGTTATTTGCACTTCTCTTCTGAGTTTAAAGAGATAAAATATTTTTCTAATATAGTTTTGAAATAGGTTTGGTTCAGGGAGTTATGTAGTTTGCTAGTACATTCAGCTCAGTGAGTAGTTACTACTTTGCTTTTTCAGATTGTTAAAGTACACTTAAGAAAATGATGGGAGCTGCCAATAGAGTAGGTTTATAATGTCATTAGATCCTTCTTATTACCAAATATATAGTTTAGGAAATAGTAACCTAGCCAAATAAGGAGGAGGAGACAGGACCTGTTATGACTGTTGTGAGCACACACTCCTCTTTTGCTTTCTCTGAATGCCATTTGGGGGTGCAGTTAATAGCATCGGTGGATTTCAAGGAACATCCGTGGTTCAGTTTCATATCTCAGGAGGTAGCCTGGCCCCGGACTCTCTAAATAACCTGGGAAGGAATGGCTCCTATGTTTTCAATTAAACAAGACATTTAGAAAATGGTTGCCACAGAAAGTGTTCGTTCTTCTTCTGGCAGGCTTTGGAGAACAACATGCCCCTTGATGAGATTGTGAAGCTGACATCCATCGACAAGTGGTTTCTGTATAAGATGCGTGACATTTTAAACATGGATAAGACACTGAAAGGGCTGAACAGGTAAGAGGACTGCTGTGAGCCACTCTCTGTATTTCCAGTACAGCGCTTGAGTTGCCCTTCCATGCAGTTGGCCAAGGGTCTGCCTCAGTGAGCTGAATGATGCCGACATCAGGAAAAGAGACAACTGTCAGTTTCTCACATACTATGTTTTGAAAGGCATTTATTAATATTTTGAATCATTTTATACTTTTTTGGTGACATCAAATATTGTTTTTAAGTCTCTAGAGCTCAGAATTAACTAGAGTACGTTTATAAATATTTACTGGTTTACATATTGTTAATAAGAAATTAAAAAATAATACTCTGACTTTCAGTTTTGAATCCTAGTTCTGCTTTTAATATTAACCTACAAATCGCTATGTGTTGATAGAGAATTTATTCTCCTTGTACTCTACTGATATTATCAAAATGGGGACTTTTAGTTCAGGATATAAATGAGCCATACTGATGTGTCTGTTAATAACCTCTTTACCTCTGAATAATATTCATTTTAATTTTTCATGGTCAATTATTTATAAATTTCATTTTATGTTTAGAATGTTCTGATCATGTCATATATTTAAAATGTATCCTTCTAATTTTTTATTTGAAGACTGCCTATTGGGTTGTTTCTGGCTTAGATAGATTTAACACAGACATCTCTGAGAAGAGGCACATCTATTACCAAATTAAGATGTAAAGTCCTCTTTAGACTCTCTCTCTAATATACTGAAACATACTTGTTTTGGAAAGAGATCTCCTTTCTAAGCCTAGGGATATATTTAGAGAAAGAAAGACTTGGAAGTATACGTTATTTTCAAATGACTTGGTGAAATGCAGACAATTTAATTACATAACATGTTGAGGACAATGGGAAATCTGGAAGGGGGTCGCTCCTGGGTTTTATCCATGTTAGATTCTTGATTTTGTACACAGGGATTTTGCCAAACAAGGACAGGACTGGACACCATTGCCTGTAGCTATCCTTTTAAGAGCTTGTGTAAAATGAACAGTAGTCAGCAAATAAAACAGAGATGGAACCTATACATTTGTCTAAGGGGTTTGCTGACTTAGGGTTTCTTTTCTTGGTTTATGACACCGGCAAAACTTCCATGTTGAATTATGTATAGTCTGTTCCACGGCTCAGTTTTAGGCAACAGATTTCAAAGGCTTCCGAAAGCACTCCAGTGAAACCACACGGGGGCGCTAGAAACTCGCAGTGCACCAAACAGCCCCAGAATGAAGAATAGCAGATACTTATTGTGATCGAAGTGTGCACTTGATATAAATTCTAATTTGTGAGCACGGGGCTTGGGGAGCAACTTAATGTTTTAATTGAACAGTTCTTGTTACAGCTAGAAGTCACGTTAAGATTACAACTAAGCAGGAAAAAAAGTGTATTTTGATAGAAGAAGGGAAAGGTCTTTGGAGGGTAGGAACAACCGATTGCTGTAGGCAACTTAAAGTATGTCTACTGATTCTGTTGCATGTGTTTGATGATAGTTAGGCATTTTTAGTTTCCATTTTCTGATATTAGCATATTCATAATTAAATATTCATTTATTTGTTCATAAAGATCTGTATAGAACTATCCTAGAGCTTGTAATATGTTTAAAGGTTCAAAAGCATTATCTAGCCTGTGTAAATAGTTTTGATGCTTATTATAGCATGAAATACAAACACCTGTGGTGAGACTCAAATGGCACTAACTCTGAATTTCGTGGTATTATCTGAGAGACACTGTATGCACTGCTCACGCTCTTTCTGAGGGTCACTGATTTAAGCACATAGTGACGTGATGCTTGTTATAAATGTTATATAAATAAGGAACATGCTTGGACACTGAAGCTAGCTGTCTTTACCCTTCTATGGTATAAGGGTCTGAGGTCAAAAGGATTGCCAAAGTTGACTGATTTTAAGTTCTTGAGACTCAAGTTTCCTGGCCCAAGTTTGATCATTCTTACCTTTATCCCAGGCCATGAGATCTTTCATTTCCTCAGAAACTTCTAAATGTCCAGAAAGATTTAGTTCTCAAATTATGCATAATTCCCAAAATAATAGAAATCCCTTATCGTCAGTTGACATTAAGGAGTAGACTTTGTGGCCGGCTTGGATAAGGGTTGAAAAGAGTGGTTGTTCTTTTTTATATTCACATTTGTTTATGATTTACATTGCTCTAAATCCTAAACTGTTCCTGTGTTGGAAAAACCTGACTTTGGATGTGGGCCCAGGAGGTAATTATTTATTTGATGTATGTTGAGAGGACTCCAAGTTTCTCCTGCTACTGTGTATCTCTGGTGCCCATGTGCTTAAATTGTCTGCAACTTTCACATAGATTTCTGGGGGGAATTAAGAGCAAGGGATCCGAGCCATCGTTGGTGTGATCATTTGAGGTGGGCTATGCTGCGATGATCAGATTAGTGTCTTAGCACTGAGTGTCTCCCTTTCAGAACTCAGTACTGATCATTGTTTCATCAACATGCGAGCACAGAAATGGTGATATATAAGTTGCTTTGAGGACAATATCCACTTTTACTATAATTGGGGATAGCCATTATTTAGGCAGCTTAGGTCAAATTTTCCCCCGTTCCACTGGTGTTCACTGACTTTCATGTTGTCTTTAATTATTTACTGCTGATGAAGAACACGCTAGGCAGTTCATCAAATTCATAAATGGCACACTGACATTAATCAACACAAGATAGCACTATTGACGTGAATTATCTGTTTAGGCTCTGAGAAGTTTCTGGTTACTGAATGTGATGAGTTGTCATACAGGATGTGCATGAGTGTGTGTGTGTGTGTGTGTGTGTGTGTGCACACGCGTGCATTGGAATTGGAATTTAGAGGTCCAGTGCTTAACAAATTACCTATTAGCTGTACAATAACAGGTCACCACACATTGATAGATTATCTGCAAGGAGTTTGAGAAGTTAATACTGAAGTTCTAGAGGAATTAAATATGCACACATACACAGACATGTATATGTTTATAGTTTAGAGGTGTGTTATGTACCATCTAGAAGAAATAAGACTACATGTAATAAACGTCTCCACTAGAGTTACATTTGCCACTAAAGGCAGATTAGCTTTTAATTCCATATAACCAGAGCCTTTGATGATCATTTTCATTGTGTTAGCAATGGCCAGACCAAAAAACTGGCTCTAAGATCCTTTAGCTGGGATAATATCGCTGTAATGAAATATAAATAGCCTCACTTATTATCAGGAAATACTTTAGGACATTATGTCCCAGACATTTTATTTATAGCATCAAATTGAATTAAACATCTTTGAACTGAAAGGCAACGATAATATTTAAAGAAATATGAACAGGTCAAATTTTGAGCCCCTCAGTATCCTCTGTTGGCTGCTCATAAATGGTGTGTTTTCAAACACCATTCTTATTCTAGACTCATTCGATGTTTCTAATATAGCACTTCAGGGATGCTGTTACACCTGTATCATTTAGAGAAATTTACATAAAAAACCTGGCCATGACAAAGCTGCATAAGCTTCCCAGTTTTCCTTCAAGTGAGTGTTTTAAAGAAGAAACAGCCTGTCTGTGTGTCGTTAGCAGATGGAAGGTCTCCCACCATTTATGGCGACTGTGATTTTTCCGGAACAGCCTCTTTTACCCTCTGGTTTTCGCCGCACATGATGCCACTTCCTTAGTCATGTTGGAGATAACTGTTTAAAGGAATTTGTTTCCCACCGTTTTAGATGCTCAAAAGTTGTGTATATATAACCCGGTTTAGACTTTAGAAGCTAAGGTTTGGATTTATTTCTCTATGAATGATTGATGTAAAATTGCTATTTGTTTATGAAAATACAGAAATTACTTTTATCCAATATTCTATGGGCTTCTCTGATTTTTTTCTATGCTACACCAATTCTGATTATATGAATATTTGCTTCCTTTTTTTCATTTCCCCTTACTGCTATAATGAATGAACTGAAGAAGGGGAAAGTACAGTTTCCAAGGGTCCGGTTTCCATCTGAACTTCACTGTTTGTGTGATAAACTATACCTATTGGTGGGTGCTGAAAAATCACAGGCATGCCTATTGCTTAGGGAAACAATCTCAGGCAAGCCTAGTGAGTTCTGCTTGGGCATTCAAGTGGTAAATTGAGCTCAGTAAAGTCGGCCATTTCCCTGCAGCCACAAACTTCTGGCTGATGTAATAATGCAGGTGTCACCTTAGCTGGAACCGTCCCTTTGAATGCCCTCACCTGCACATGCTAGTTTCTATTGACTTTTTATTTAACTTGCTCACAAGGCATGGCAAAATCAGACAAGAACACTTTGTGCTTACATTTGATTGAAGTTTCCAAGGGAAAGTGTCACCCAAGAGTTGTTAGAACTTACACATAAGAATGAGACTGTCTGTTCTTTGGTTTCTAGTGTTAATTTATAATTTCTGGTTTAAAACATCAAATATGGAAACAACTCAGGGAAACTTATATGACTATAACATACTTGCCTGTTAGGATTTGTTCATTTCGGAATGACATATTTATGGTGCTATTTATTCCTTTGGATGTAGAAATAGGATGTGGGGGTAGGGCACTTTTGTGAAGTCGTCTGATTTTATTCCCAGGAAGTGGTCTTAAATTACTTTACAGCAGTACCAACTTACTGTATTTCTTAGTTTAATCCTAATTATAACACATGCCCCCTTCTTATTTTACTAGGCTGATATACAAGGTGCTGAATATGTGATGTTTGAAGTGTTAAACATGGCAGAAAATCCACTTCTCTAGTCATGACACATCGCTATTCTGTGTCTTTAGTCTTCATATTCCTAGCCATCTATACAGTGCATTTCCTTTTTCTATTTTTCTTTTGTTCTTTTGATTTTCTGAGACAGTATTTCAGGAAGACTCAGCTTGCCTTGAACTCACTAGGTAGCTGAGTGTGGCCTTGAATACCTGATGCTTCTGTCTCTACCTCCTAGGTGCTGGGATTAGAGGTGTGTGCCATTTTGCTTGGCTATGAAGTTCTTTGACAGTATTAAAATTGAAGAATACAGGAATATTTTTCTTTAAAACAGAAGTATTGCTATGGGAAATTTTATGCCTCAGAACTAATAGAAAGGTGCATTATATTTTAACTAGATTTTATTTTTTATATGATGAGATAGGTTATTTTAAGTAATCTCATGGGTGTAATCTGACTCTATTAATTTTAATAATCTATTTAATTATACATGATATAAAAATTTACACAAAACATTTAATGTCCTGAGAAAACCTCATTTATTAGTTAAATAAGAATATCATAGTTTGATAATAATTATGAATTTTTCAAGTATAAAAGCATTCTTAAGATTCTGGTATGAGCAAGATATTTTACTCAAAAGTTTGTCAGAATGGTATTCAGATAATTCATGTTATGATATATATTTCTCAATATTAATTTTACATATCTGAAAAAAATTAAAATCTTAAGTTGATGAAAAAGCACATATAGTCAAATTGTATGGATACGAATCTATTAGCCATCAATAATTCCTAGGTTATTTATATTGTCAATGTGTCTAATTGCAGCATGATGGAATAGGCATTTGCCTGACGTAATTTTCCTTTACTAATAAAGGAAAATTCATCCATTAGCAATTACTAATGAATATTTATTTGGTACCCATTGTGTACAAAGTCTTGTACTAGGTCCAGTATCATTTTTTGAAGAATAATTTTTAGTTATTAACCTGTCTCCAGTGGGCTGATAATCTATATAAATAGCTACAGAAGAATAAGCTACATTGATGGACATGGTAAATATGAAAATGTTCATTCAGGGAAATTGAATGAAGAATAAGACTTAGAGGACTAATACTCTTGCATATCTATCTCCTGTCTCAACATGAGTGGCCTGAGAAGATCTACATCCATATTTTACTCTATAAATGAAGGCCCTAAATGCTTAAGTTAATTTCCCAAGGTTTCACAAGTGGTTCATGCTGGAGTCAAGTCTGAGTCCAAGGCAAGTGTGCTTTGCTTTAAAATATCCCATCGCTACAGCAGCAGCTTGAAGAGAGGAAATCCTATGAAATAAATCAATGGGCAGACCCTTTAATGGCCTGGCATAACGTAGAAAGGGGTTGGCGAGATGATTATGGAAGACAATTGAACAAGTCCAGTGAAGTTAATTACAGGGAGATAGGAGGGAGGTCATAGATAGGTACATTATGAGAAACATGTACTGGGAGAGTAGATAAATTCTACTTAGGAAGTGAGAAATTATGATTGCTGGTATTTTTATGCTAACTTTAATGAAAGTGAGAGTCTTCACTATTGAGTGAAGACAGTGTAAGATTAAATCGAATGTTGTCTAACTATTTGGCCACAGTTGTTAACAGTTGAAGCTACAGAGCATCACCGTTCTATAATTATCATAAGCATGGCATCGCCTTCAAAATTAAACGACAAATTCCACTAGGGATAATAGTAAATATGCAAATATCTCAATATACTTTTTAAGTTAAAATTTGCTAGTTGTGTGTATGTGTGCATGCATGTGTATGATGTTTATGAGTGAGTAAATGCACATGCTGTGATGTGTGTAGCTAGAGTAGTAGAGCTTCCTCTTTCCATTGTGGATGCCGGAATTGAACTCAGGTCTTCAGGGTTATGTGCCAAGCCCCTTTACCTGCTGAGCCATCCCACTTTCTTAATATCTTTTTTGCACTAGTTCTTTTATAGTAAGAACTTTTTTTTTTGATTTGTAAGAAAGATTATAAAATAGAGCTCCCCATGCTAAAGAACAGCATAATCTTAGAATGTATAGAAATGATTTAGAGTTATCTATTTATCTTAGATTTTCATGGGAATCAGCATAAAGTGAGCAATTAGAAACATTTATATGATAATATACCAATTAAATACAGAAACATTACTGGTCTTAATGAACATCAAAATTTCTCAGTTGTAAGATAGAAGGGAGAAGGAAATGAAACACATGATTCCCGGTTGCTTAAAAATCCAACCAAATTACTAACTGCAAGATGGATAGTCCAAGAAATAAGCTGACTGTGGTGAATGACATCATAAATCAGCATAGTTAGGTTCCAATTTTTTTCTAATTATCTAGGAAGGCTCTAGATGAGCCATTTACTAACAAAACAAGATTTATCTAATTGTTTTATATCATTAAATAGAGATCATACACATGTAAGCACCAAGGACTAGAATAGTTTCAGGATGAAGGTTTTATTATTTTTTTGAGAATAGACAACATTTATATATTATTTTCTGGGGAAAAATCTACATCTTCAAAAATGTACATTTTTGGCCATTCTTTTGTTTTGTTTTGAGTCAAGGGTTTCTTTGTGTAGCCCTGGCTGTCTCAAACTCAGGATTTGCCTCTTTCTACCTTCCAAGTGCTGGGATTGANAACAGACAGTTGGAGATCAGGTCCCTTCAGCTGTCATGTTGTGAGATGCACATTTTCCTGCATGAATAGTTGACCTCACTTAGAGCAGAAATATTGTAATGAACATGCCCTTTTCTAGAGCTCTTCTGGGGGAACATCCAGGCAGCCTGACAGGGAAGAAGCCCCAAAGGCTTCTTTAGAAGATGTAAACAGAAGTTTTAAAGGCACAGAAACCTCAAAGGATTTCCTTTTAAAACATTTGCTTTATTAATAGCAACTTCTAACATACTTACTGATATGTATATATTTAAAATAGTGCACGAGCCTCCTCTTGCACATTGAGGTGTGGGAAAAACAATAGAGGAGAATGAAAATCATACTGGCAAAATTACAGAGAATATTGCCCCCTAGGGTATCCATGCATGGTAAGTAATGTCTGTGATGCCATTACAGTACATAAAGTCAGAGATGGAGTGTAGGAATGAGCATACCTCAGGTTGGTACCCTGAATGCCTGGGAGCATTCTCTTCAGAATTTTATTGTCCATTTCCAAAGAGTTAAAAATTATGATGTTCATCACTGCCTCAAGGGCTGTATACAAGAGTGCAATCTAGGATGAGAAGAGACAAAGAGGGCAGAGGCGTGTGAGCATACTGAGACAGTGTCTCTCTATAATGTAGCTCTGACAATTCTGCAAGTCATTGTGTAGACCAGGTTGGCCTCAAGCTCACAGAGATCTGCCTGCTTCTACCTCCCTAGGACTAAAGATGTGTACTACCACACCTAGAAATAATTGGTATTTTGGTATAAATAGTCATAGGAAAATTACATTATTAAATTTGACAGAGTATGAGTGGCCTTAACAGACTGAAACTAATATCTGTATAACCAGGGATTCTAAACTTTATTTACAAATGAATATAAGTCTCGAGATGTAAACTAGTGATAATATGCTTATTTACATGCCCAAGACATTAGATTCAATCCCAGGCATCACAAAAAAAATTAGAAAATTATAAAAAGAAAGACAGGTAATAATACAGAGCAAAGAAATTAGAAGTAGACTATTTAAAACATCTACAATATTGATTTCTCATGAAAGTTTGGAGCTGAGAGTGTAGTTTCTGTCTTTCAAGCTAAAGTATAGTTTCACATGATGTTGTCTGTTGAGAACCAGTACTTCAGATACGATGGCACATGAATGCCAGCTTGATTCAGGTCCTAGTACATCACTTTCAAGATGGTGGGCTTTCTCAGAGCGTGGCTCATGTCTGCCCTGTGTATCATGTGCAAAGATGAATGTGTAGCATCCCTTCAAAGACCCCATTGCTACAGAGGAACATGCCATGACACTATCAGAAATGAAGAGAGGCCAATAACTTGCAGCTTGTCCCCTCCTTTGTCTTTTGCTTTTCTGAACACCATTCATGATTTTTCAGAGTATCTTCTGTAGTCCTCTTAAGGATATAGGCATGGCCTCTTTCCCCAAAGGAAAAAAGATGAGATGAGAAATAATCTTCCCACCAGTGGCGATAATATGATTGCAGCACAGTATTAATATTTGGAGATGCCAAAAATTATTACCACTGTGGTGCAAACCCGGGGGGAGAAGTAGGCGAGGGTTTGCAGGATGAGAACAAGCCACTCAGTTCTCTGCTATTGCTAGACCTGGGGTCATTTACTGAGCACCAGGACCAGAGCTCCCAGCTTCTGCCTTCTGTTTTTCCTAAGAGAAAGGACAGTAATAAAATTGCAGGTCCATCTCATAATTGCAGGCTGAGTAAAGTGCTTATTTTCACATTAGAGCCCGTGCAATATGGAGGGAAATTTGTTTAGTATGGCTTGTGAGTTGGTGGATCAGAGGAAAAGCAGTCAAGTGGCAGGGAGGACCCCGTGAGTGCAAAGCTCCCCTGGTAATTGCAATGCTGCAGGCGTTCCTCTAGTCCCTTAATGGATTTCCCCAGCTCCTCGAGCCAGGTGAAAATTTCCTCATTAAGGAGAACTTATTCCATTTCCTTTCATCATTTATTATTGAAGACCAAGTGTGAGTGGAGGAAGTCTCCGAGATTACAGGGTAGAATTTTAAACAACAACAACAACAAGATTCACACGGGGAGTCCGAGAAAGAGAGAGAGGAAAACTTGTATTGTTTATAACCGAGAGAACACACAAGAGGTTTCCTGCCGGAGAAGCTGAGTCATGATGTCTAACCAGTAAAAGATTACAGCGGAGTCCTATTGTCTTGATTTAAGATATTTTATCTCCTAAAATTTCACTCGTTTATTCTGCGCTGCTAAGTAGAGAGAAGCTGGGGATTCTGAGAGCGCTGAGGCCCAGGCAAGAGGTGTGACATTGTCCTGTAGATTTTGCTATGAAGTGATGAAGTCCAGTCTTTGAAGACTTTACCTTTGACCTCTGAAAAGAAAGGCAGGTTGGGCAAATAAAAGTTGTATCTACAGTATATTTTAGAAGATGTACCTCTGAAATATAGATTTAATGTACACATGTTTAAAAGTGTGAAAATAAACCTGATCCCAGCACACGCACAAATATCCAATAATAGAAGAATCATTTATTGCACGTGTTTAAAAACCCTGTGCTTTAGTGTGCTGTGTTCCCTTCAACTGAACACTCTCCTAGCTGGGTATAATGCTCCCTTGATTTATACTATAACGTAAATGGAGCATTCCCCACTGAGGAATCAAAACATAGTTTTGAATACAAATTCAGCATTTATCTTTCTTTTAGCAATTATTGTGCTTTGTGTATGTTCCAAATGAAGATTTTTATTTTATTTTCCTTTGGAAAAATAAAATTGTTATTTTTCCTTTCCCTAAAATACAACTCTAACTAGTTTGAAAAGAAAGAAAGAGAGGAAAGGATAAAGGAAAATAAAAACCAAGTTCTTGTGATGATAATGGAAGCCGTCCTGTTTAGAGGAATGTAGGTGTGGGCAGGAAAGGAAGAGGCGCATCTGAGACTGTTAAAAGAGGCTCTTGGTCGTTTAGGTCGGTGCTTCTCAACCTTCCTAATGCCGTGACCCTTTAATACAGTTCCTCATGTTGTTGTGATCTCCAACTATAAAATTATCTTTGTTGCTACTTCATAACTGTAGTTTTGTTACTGTTATAATCATAACAGGAACAATCTGTGTTTTCTGATGGTCTTAGGTGACCTCTGTGAAAGAATTCCCTTGACCCAAAAAGGTAGCAGCCCACATGTTAAGAACCATCTATTTAGATACAATTATTTATCCTGAACTCCGAGGAAGTTTAACCTTATCTGATTCACAGGCCCTATGCTAATAAATATGCTAATAAATCATGCCTTTAAACCATCTCTCCTTATTGTAATGGGGTACAAAATGAAGGTTTGTATCAGAACAGGTTGGGATAAAGTCAGTTTTCTTCCATGTACCATGACACATCAGCCAACTTTGTTTTGCACAGAAGTACGAGACAGAGATAGCATGCTCTCTGCTTTGGGGTTTGGTCAACTTCCAATCAGGCATCTGGAAGGGATCTAACCTAACTTTGTTTTTGCAATTGTCACAGTGGGTCAGAATTAGCCCCTATTTCTCACCGAAGACGACTGAAAATTGCTTTATAATGTTTCACGTCTAAAAGCAGAAATTAATAGCAGAGAAGAACCTTGTAAAAATTCTTCACGGATTTCACACAATCCCAGCTGTCTAGTATTTGCTTTCATTTACAGTATGAACACTGATTTAATAGTTAGTCCAGTGCAGTGAGCTCTAATTCTCAAGACATGCCAAAACATCATGTCTGTTGTTGATCTAGTTACTGAATAGTCAATGTTAAAATAGTTCATTTGTTTACTATAAAATTCTTCTAAGAATCAGATTGTTATTCTAAAATTCGCACTGTGCATCTAGCTTGATGCATTTGTTGCAAAATTTTCACCTGTTACGACATTCAGGGGTGCCTTTCAGAATAGCTCTGGTATAGCACATACCCGCTAATGGCTGTTTGTCCATATCTAATGCACTGAGACTTCTTTGTATGTAAACATTTTGGATTTTATCTTCTGTTGCTCACTCCTGAAATACACACAGAGTCACCAGGCGTGGAAGCAGCGATGACACAACAGTGACCTACCTGCTCTGCAGTCCTAGGTCAGATTCCTGTGCACATTCTAGCTGCAGACTCTCAGTGTATTTCCATATCTGCCACAAACATGGCTGTGCTAGGTTACGGTTGCCCTTACTCATAGACTGTCGATCACTACCATTCACTGTTATAGAGCTAAACCGACTTTATGTTTATTTTCTCAGCCCTCTGCTGCTGTGGTATTTCTCACATGCAACCACCTGCACTTCATCTCTTTTCCTTGACCTCATGGTACCTCATGCAGCTTATCCCTACGCAAGTTATTTAGATCTACATCATTCCTTTGTGTCAAATATTCTTTCATATTTCCTTGGGCATCACTTTCCAGTAGAAATTTCCAGAAAGAATATTCTATATATTGCATTGCCGGATAGAATGACTGATAGCTTGGTATGGCTATCAAGCAAATTGAAAGTTGAGGAACTACCAATATAATATTTAAGTTTATGAAAAAGTCTTTATATTTAAATAACCGGTGGGCTAGTGACTTACATTGTGGACAGCACAGTTCTTGAGCATGTAGCAAGGGCTTGACATAGCTGTGTGTAACAATAGAAATATCAGTAATTCAATATATTTTTTTAGGAAAATGCATTGCTATGATGAAATATATGTCAAAACCTGTATATGTTAAAACTCTAAATAGCAATTAAACAACAAGTTCAAGGTACTGGGAGGAATGACAGAAGAGACTTTGAGTCCAACAGGAAAACAAATTAACTTGGGAAAGTCAAAGCAGAAATAATCTACAACAAAACCGATACTAAAGCCTAGAGAAATAGTGCACATAAATGCAAAATTTTATTTCTAATACAGTAATAATTGAGTTCTTCTTGTAGATAGTCTCTAGTATGTTCAGAGGGTGATCTTCAAGATATAATGAAGCAAACTTATATAATACAAATTAATGTCTTTTGGACTTAACCCATTCACCCATTGAAGAGGATGAAATGTGTATTGATAAATACCTACCTTCTGTAGGCAGTGTCTGGGCACTGAAGACGATATACAGAAGAGAGATTTGGGAAATATAGCCTCAGAAGCTCACATGTGTCCTGGGGACATAGAGCATATGCTTCATGTTAAAATACACAATAAGATGGGACATACAAAATATGTACCAAATGTTTAGTGTGCCTATTTTAACACACTTCATTTGTTACCTGTTTAATGCTAGCATTTTTATATTTACAAAGTTTTAAATGATGTATTTAAATTTTGTTTATATTGTTCCTTTGCCATTTGAAATAATTTACTTTAAGAAAATACTTAAAACTTTTATTCTTTGACAATTTCAAATATATAATAGTACATTTTATTGACTTTTGTCATCCCCATGACCCCCCTCTTATCCCCTCCTGCTCTTGTTGACCTACTTCTTTCTTCACAAAAATTCTCATGTTCATTTCTAAAAATTACTTACTTTGATTCTATGTGTATGAGTATTTTTAGCTGCATGTATATATGTACATCATCCATGTACCTCCTTGGTGCCTGCAGGGGTCAGAAGATGCCATTAGATGTCCTTTAATAGGGGTTACACACTGTTGTGAGTCTCCATGTGTGTGCAGGTCCTCTGTAAGGGCAACAAGAGTTCTTAATGCTCTTAGCCTCTGAGTTGTCTCTCTGGTTCCTTGCTAGCTTTTTTCTTTCTTTTTTTCCTTTCCTTTCTCTCTCTCTCTCTCTCTCTCTTTCTTCCTTTCTTTCTCTCTCTCTCTCTCTTTCTTTCTTTCTTTCTTTCTTTCTTTCTTTCTTTCTTTCTTTCTTTCTTTCTTTCTCTTTCTTCTCTTTCCCCCCCCCCCCAACTCCCAAATGCCATGTTGGTTTAATTATGGCCGCTTGCCTTAATTTGAGCTTTGGTTATTTACCAAATCAAGGCTAATTTACCAGTAGCTATTCTACTGAATCAAATGATTTGTCCTTAACTATATACTATTCGAATTTTATGAAATTGTTTTATTTACTGTGAGTTAGATTTTCTGATATCACAGCTATGTATTTCAGTTTTACTGGATTAAATACTAAACCATTGTAATTTAATTTTATTGTGTCAGCTATTGCTGCAAGGAGCCCTCAGGTATCGGGCAATAGATGATTTACAGTAGCATTTTATTTTTATGCACCTTGGTACTTTACCAATTATTTTTCTATTGGTTTTGAAATTTAGGTTAAAGGGTGGCTTTAATCGCTTTTGTGTCTTTTCTGTTACACTGAATATTAGACTAATAATTTAATTTATTTAATAAAAGTTTGTCTGTGGACCAGATAATGTGCTAGGCTTTGGGAATAATCTGATCACTGAACTGTTGGTGGAAAGAATGTGCAGTCTTGTTTAATGTTGGAAAACCAGTTCCAATAGATCCCTGTTTCACACAGATGAAGAGCTAGATTGAAAGTTCAACATTGAAAAGGTAGTCACAGATTTAGGAATCACCATGCAGCCAGGCCAATGGATCCCAAGACAGTGGCTACACCCACAGAGGGAGAGAGTGTGGTCTGACTGAAGCAGGTGTCAAAGGCCGAGGCTGGACAAATGCTACATCAGTTGCAATGGATGAAAAACAGGGTGGGATGGGTGGAGGAACCAAGGTGTCAACTCTGGCTTTATACGGTCTCTTAAAACTGTGTAAAAGGTGGTCCCTACTTATTGCTGAGGAAGAAAACTCACTAGAACCATAAAAAGAGGTGAGGGAGAGAGACAGAGAGACAGAAAGAGAGACAGAGAGAGACAGTGAGAGATATACAGAGACAGAGAGACAGAGAGATTGAGAGACAGAAGTTTACAGAGATGTCAGCATTGCTAATGCCAGAGGCCTCCCAATGGCTTGAAGAATATATATTTATGAATTTTTGAAGGGAAAGATCCATGAATATGTGTGGAGATGGAATATAAGAGCATATCTGGTGCATTTCAAATGGAACACTTCACTATTTCATTCAGTGCTTGTGTTCGGCTTGAACTTAAATCTTTCTTTTCCATTAAATCCCAGTGAGTCTGTTACAGAAGAGACTCTGAGAAAGGCTAAGGAGATTGGGTTCTCAGACAAGCAGATTTCAAAATGTTTGGGACTGACTGAAGCCCAGACAAGAGAGCTGAGACTAAAGAAAAACATCCACCCTTGGGTCAAACAGGTAATGCAATATCTCTATGAAGGATTCTTGTTTTGACCTGTAGGTATCATCTCAAACTTACCATTAACGAAGCGTGCTTAGAAGACGACTCCGTTTATCTGACTGATGACCATGACATTGTTAGGTTCACTCAGCACAGGGGTGACTCGTGCATGAAGGGACAAGGATGAAGGGACAGTGGGATGTAAAGAAAATATGATTTCTATGCTTTAAATACAGTAACCAAAATTATCTCTGCCTTTGACCTATGTCTAACATATATGTAGTGACAGAAATCTTGCTGTAATAATATATGGGTCAGCACAGGGGCTGAGCCTCTGGAAAAAAAATCATTATCTCTTTGGGCACTAACTTTTTAAAAGGTCAATACTTTATTTTAAGTGCCCCATCATTATGGTTCATTCATATTCATCGTGGTGGGGCTGGATGTAATGATCTCATCTAGCATTAGTGACAATTACACACGAACATTCATAGGTATGCCATTTGGTTGGCTCTCTCTCTCTCTTTTTTTCTTTTAATGGAAGGAGTGTTTTGGCTTAAAGTACCACCAGCTGCTTTTTGTCCTTTAGAATCATTGACTTTTCTCTGTGGGTTTAAGGCGCACATGTAAGCCCTTAGGTCACGAGCTGGATTCTAAATATTTTCTGCTCAGCGATTATTACCTTTCTTTTTTCTTACCGGCTTTGCACCAGCTTGCCCTGACAGCCCCACATTCTTGCTCTCTAAGCTGAACCAGTGACCCTTGAGAGTAGAATTGATTTACTTTTTCCAATTATGTCCGATGAGATCAGGATTCCCCACTGCCTGTTTGCGCTTTCCTGTATCTATGTTACCCATTAGTACTATCACTAATGTAAATCCTATACATTAATTTGCAAACTGAAAACATCCTTCCATGTAGGGCATTTTGGTCTGACTTAGACTTTGTACATAGATGCTTTAGGTGCCTGGTTGAATAAGTGGTCCTTGTGACTTATGAACATTTTATGTGGGCGGTACTATTGCAGGGTTCCAAGGAAGCACTGAGCAATGTCTAGTTATTTACTGCTCTAGTGACCACTAGTTTATATTGTTATTTCTTTTGTCTCTTTGGTTTTCAGAATCAGTAAGTGCCTTGGTTATACATAACTTTTCCTGGCTTTATATTTGACAGTACTAGATGTTAAAGAAATATGGGAATAGCATGAAAATTCCAGTCTTTAAAAACTGTAAAGAGTAAAAACTTTATCACTTAACAAGTTTTCTTTTGCAGATTGATACATTGGCTGCAGAATACCCATCAGTAACAAACTACTTGTATATTACCTACAACGGCCAGGTAGGAACTACAAAGGTCATCACATGTAGATTGCTCTGGGTTTAGGGCTGGCCTTCCTTAGGGAGTACATAGTTTTCACCTCTGATTATCGGCTGACCTTGGTAATAGATGCCATGTGAGAAAGATGCCACAAGGAATGTCTGAACTCATTCCATTAGGAATTACCTTAACAATGGAACCAAGCCAGCGTGAGAGTATTCTGTATTCTCACAACTAAGTTGCAAATCTGGAGTTGCATCAACTTAAAAAATAAATAGAGCTTCTGGGAGAACAGTTTTTATATTTAGGGATTTCCTAAGACTAACAGAGGTGTACGTGAGAAAGACACACAAGACAGGGCAAGTAGTCTAATTAGATGGAATAATAACATTATAATTTCAATATTTTTTCTTTTCCCCCTCAGGAGCACGATATCAAATTTGATGAACATGGAATAATGGTTCTGGGCTGTGGTCCATACCACATTGGTAATGTGATAACATGTGTTTATAAGACTTTAGAGTTTTCTAGCACCCTTTATAAATATTGATTCCATTATTCTAAGAGTTCACCAGACAAATATTGTCATTATAAATGTTTTACAGTTTAGGAAACTGAGTTACAGAGAAATAATATTTAAACTTATGAAGTAAGTGATTTAGTAGCAAAAAAGTGGGACTCCAGCACAAATCTCGACTACAAATTCCACCTTCTTTTGTATCACTATATTACATCATAATTTTCACTCTTGTTCATAAAGAAATCAAATCAAACTCTCTCCCCAGGCTGGCCATAAAGTGTGGATGTAATTCTAAGGCTGCTGCTTCTCAAAGCCCCCCCCCCCCC
>LR749588.1:452057-544557 GCA_902729485.2 Mus minutoides
CTATGTCCAGTTTTCTGAGGTACCGCCAGACTGATTTCCAGAGTGGTTGAACAAGCTTGCAGTCCCACCAACAGTGGAGGAGTGTTCCCCTTTCTCCACATCCACGCCAGCATCTGCTGTCACCTGATTTTTTTATCTTAGCCATTCTTACTGGTGTGAGGTGGAATCTCAGGGTTGTTTTGATTTGCATTTCCCTGATTTTTAGAAAATCAAAAACATGTCTAACGATTTTCAGAAATACAACATTTAAGTCATTTTGAAAGGAAATCTCTCTCTCCCCGGAATGCATGGGGTAACAGCAAGTATGATAGGTCTCTTAGTCTAGTTATGGACAATCATTAAACTTATAATTAAGAAGTGAGCTGCCCAGTAAGTAAAGCAGACGTTCACTGATGAGGTTTGGGCACAGGCTCTTAAGAAAGGGTTGACATCTGCTTCCCACATGTTTTTACTTTTCTTCATTTCTTTTCTTCCTTTTAATTTTTTTGCTAGAAACTATTCTAGAAAAGGAACACTTATTCTGCAGTTACCAAGAGCATTAGTTAGCTATTTCTTCTGATTAAGGCTCTTCTGGAGGAGAGAGCTGAATTGTGATAATGTACTTGATTGCTAGCTAACAACAGTGTGAGTGCCATGGACTAAGGAAAGAAGATTCTGGTGTCCACCGCTGACACGGCTTTGCTGGAGGAGATCTTCCCTAGGGTACAGCTTTGCTTAGGACATTCCCTATAAGGGGAAATCTGTTCTCAAAGTCATTTGAAGTAAATGACTTGGGATTGTTACATTGTTGAAAATTATAACACCCACCATGCTTCTCATTATCAGATCTATCTGCATGGCACAGATTATTATTTGAAATCTTCATAGGGTACAATGAATAAGAGTCATTGAGATCTGGGTTTAAATTCATACATCTCTTTATTCTACCCAAGGTTATTGTTTGAAAAGTTGTATATATAAAAAACAGTAAGTTTAGTTTATATCTTAATACCATTTGTCTTAGTCAGGGTTTCTATTCCTGCACAAACATCATGACCAAGAAGCAAGTTGGGGAGGAAAAGGTTTATTTGGCTTACACTTCCATACAGCTGTTCATCACCAAGGAAGTCAGGACTGGAACTCAAGCAGGTCAGGAAGCAGGAGCTGATGCAGAGGCCATGGAGGGATGTTCTTTACTGGCTTGCTCAGCCTGCTCTCTTATAGAACCCAAAACTGCCAGCCCAGAGATGATCCCACCCACAAGGGGCCCTTGATCACTAATTGAGAAAATGACTCACAGCTAGATCTCATGGAGGCATTTCCCCAACTGAAGCTCCTTTCTCTGTGATAACTCCAGCTGTGTCAAGTTGACACAAACCTAGCCAGTACACCATTTAACTCTTTCCTCAATACTTTTTTAAAATTTAATTTTATTTGTAATTCATTTTTTACACTCCGTATTTCTTTCCTGCCCCTCCCCTCCCACCTTCCAACTGCTCCACATCCTACACCTCCTCCCCACCCCACCCGTCTCCATGTGGATGCTCCCACCCTCCACCCCACCTGACCTCTAAATTCCCTGGGGCTTTCAATCTCTTCAGGCTTAGGTGCATCAACTCTGAATGAACACAGACCCGAAAGTCCTGTAATGTATATGTGTTGGGGGCCTCATATCAGCTGGTGTATGCTGTCTGTTTGGTGGTCCAGTGTGTGAAAGATCTTGGGGGTCCAGATTAATTAAGATTGCTGGTCCTCCTATAGGATTACCCTTCTCCTCAAATTCTTTCAGTCTTCCCTAATTCAGCAACAGGGGTCAGCTGCTTCTGACCATTGTTTGGGTGCAAATATCTGCATCTGACTCTTTCAGGTGCTTGTTGGGTCTTTTGGAGGGCAGTCGTGATAGATCCCTTTTTGTGAGTGCTCCATAGCCTCAGTAATAATGTCAGGCCTTGGGACCTCCCCTTGAGCTGGATCCCACTTTGGGCCTGTCACTGGATCTTCTTTTCCTCAGGTTCCTCTCTATTTTCATCCCTGTAATTCTTTCAGACAGAAACAATTATGAGTCAGAGGTGTAACTGTTGGACGTCAAGCCCAACCCTCACTTGATGTCCTGTCTTCCTGCTGGATGTGGGTTCTATAAGTTCCCTCTCCCTACTGTCAGGCATTTCATCAAAGGTCCCTCCTTGAGAGTCCTGGTAGTCTCTCACATCCCAGGTCTCTTGTGTACTCTGGGCGGTGGTCTTCCCAACCTTCTATTTCCTGAGGTTGCCTGCTTTATATTTATTCATTTAGTAACTTTTTTTTTAATGGCAAGTATGGTGGTATGCACCTGTGCTCCCAGGTATTTAGAGAAATGAAATAGAAAAAACAACTTGAGTTCATGATGTTAAGAGCAGCTTGGTCAACATATAAAACTTCGTCTGAATACACAAATGCACACATGCACACATGCACACATGCACACATGCACACTCATACATATGTACACATGGGCAAGCACCCCAGATTCCATCTGAATAAACAAGACAATACCTTTGATGTCCTGACTGTTTGGGCCTTCCTTGCATGATTTTTTGCATTTCCACAACGTATATTTTTCTGGACTGTACTTTGTAAAAATGTATTCTGCCTACATTGTATTAGTTTTAACACTATAGGTTTAGTGAGACAATGGTACTTCTGTAACATAAAGAGTTAAATGAATGACTTACAAATATTAACTAGTAATGAACAATTCTCACTAGGGAATGAAAGGCTTTAAATAAAATTCATTTTTAGCATTTGGTTTAATTGTAATTAAATATGATGCCAAGGTTCTACATAAAGTATAATGTGTTACTTAAAATGAAAAGTACCTAAATATAAGGCATAATATTTCTCACTGGTAAATACAGTATAATTTTGTAAACTGGAGATAACTCATGAAATTACATAATCAAGGTCATTTTTAATTAGGTGAAAGCTACTTCTATTAGTAAAATAAGTTACATCTTCTTATGTTAGGTTATGCCTCAGTTGCAGCATTTAATCAGTGATGACCAATATGATTAAGGGTTAGAAGAAATCAAAATGTTCCCAAATAAAATTGAAGCATGTTCTTTTACTTCATTAGGGTTGTAAGATAAGTTTCTGGTATGATTGTAGCTTGGATAATGTCTAGAAATAACCTCATGTTACCTCAAGTTGGAGTTATCAGGTTTCAAAGTAGGAGATGGAGCTGAAGGTACAGCTGAGGAGCTGGGGATGTAGCTCAGGGTAATGTGTTTGCTCTACAGGCTTCTAGCTCTCAGCTCAGCCTTCAGTACAGAGGAACCCTGAGAGCCTGTTGAGTTGCTTTCAAGCTAAATAATTTAGAAATGCCTGTAGTGAATGAAATCTTAACTTTAGCGTATTGTATTTCAGAATATTACTGGTAAGTGACCAAAATGATGATGACTGGCCAGTGGGGAATGCCAGGATTCTCTTTCTAGGTATACATCTCCAGTTCCTGTACTGAGAGCCAGGAATATCCCATTTCAGTGGTTGTTCTCCACTTTCCTCATTGTGAGACCCTTTAATACAGTTCCTTATGTTGTGGTGACCCTCAACCTAAAATTATTTTTGTTGCCACCTCATATTTGTAATTTTGCTACTGGTATGAATTTTAATGTAAATAGCTGTGTATGAGTACACTGTTGCTGTCTTTGGACACACCAGAAGAGAGCATGATCTCCCATTACAGATGGTTGTGAGCCACCATGTGGTTGCTGGAAATTGAACTCAGGGCCTCTGGAAGAGCAAGCAGAGCTCTTAACCGCTGAGCCACCTCTCCACCTAATGTAAATATCTGATGTGTGAAAGGGTTTCCCAACCCCCCAATAAGGGTTGAGAAACATTGGTCTAATCAAGATTAGAATCTTCTGTGAAATGGTTCTATATCATTGTTACCCAGCAAACATGCTCTCACACCAAGTTCCTCTCAGTTCATGGACTAGCTCTGTGTAAGCTCCACATCTTCACTTGGAGCTCTCCTGTGGACATGAGTCAACTTCCCAGTGATGAGTGACGAGTGTTTGGTTTGGAAAGGGAAGATTCGTTTTGTCTACTATCTCCCAAAAGTCTTGCAAATAGTTTTCTTATCCTCTAACGTCAACCATGTCCGAAAACAGCTAGTTGAGTTGGTCCAGCATTCAGATATTTTGTATATTACACAAGTGTCGCTGCTTCACACTCTACAGAGTTGAGTTCACATGTCAGTTCTGAGTTAGCTGCCTAAGAGACTTGTGGCCTCTGTGAGCCAATTTCCTTAGCTACACAATGGAGTTAGTAATAACTGTCCCATGTGGATTTTGAAAGTATCAAAGAGACATTTCAGAATACATAGTTAAAGGCTAAGTAAAGAATAGTAGCTGCTATATTATTCTATCGCTGAAAGTTGTTAATTTCTCAGAAAAAGAAATAAGTTTGATGGAAAATTAAAATAATATTGGTATGTTCATTCAAGTCATTTTGTTCTACTTCAAGCTTTAATTTAGTCAAAATGGATCATCTTTTGAATTTCCTTGACATCTGTTACATGGGAGCTTTATGCATATGCTTAATGGGAAATTTGTTTTTTAAGCCTCAAAATCTTAGTGGTACTTAAAGTAAACTCAAAATAGTCAGAAACAAGGATTACGATATTAAAGAGAATAACTGTATTTTAAAGTCTTTGCAAAGATGAATGTTGAATGCATTTCTAAAAAGTGGGAAATATATGAACATTTGTAAATACACAGAATGATTGGTTATTATATTCTATACCATTTACAGTGCCTTTAAGAATTCACTTCCGGTATGTTTGTTTAGGCAACACTGTAATTATTGTCTCTGAAGAGATGTTAGCTTCATTCCTTATAAGAGTAATCCAAAAGCATTATTTTCAATTAGTTTTTATTAGATATTTTCTTAATTTACATTTCAAATGTTATCCCGAAAGTTTCCCCTCCTCTCCCCGCCCTGTTCACCTGCCCACCCACTCCCACTTCTTGGTCCTGGTGTTCCCCTGTATTGGGGTATATAAAGATTACAATACCAAGGGGCCTCTCCACCCAATGATGGCCGACTAGGCCATCTTCTGCTACATGTAGAGCTAGAGACACATGTTCTGGGGGTTCTGGTTAGTTCATATTGTTGTTCCTCTTCTAGAGTTGCAGACCCCTTCAGCTCCTAGGGTTCTATCTCTAGCTTCTCCATTGTGGGCCCTGTGTTCCATCATATAGATGATTATGAGCATCCACTTCTGTACGAGACAGCTGTATCAGGTTCCCTTAAGTAGGCACTAGCTGTCCTATGCAATAGTGTCTGAGTTTAATGACTGATTATGGGATGGATCCCCCCTGGTCAGGTAGTCTCTGTATGGTCCATCCTTTCGTCTTAGCTCTAAACCCAAAAGCATTTTTAAATCATGAAAAAATAATTTGGCATGGATCAATAACTTCAATAACTCTATCAATTTTCATTAGTAGTTCATTAGGACAAATACTTATTGGTGTCATATTTTTGATTTTAATATCTTACTTATTTTGTATATAAGGCATTGAGGCTTCACAATCTTATTTAATCTATGTATCGGCTGTGTGAATTAGGGTGGTGCAATGTCATAGACAAATGATGTAACCTCAGAGTGAGTGGTCAATGCATAGTATGAAATGATAGCGAAAAGGATTGCTAACTGCACGTCTAGTTCCCTGTTATCATACCTCAGCTCTTTCTCACTGGTCCAGCAACAGTAATGGGAAGCCATCTATCTCTATCTCTATCTCTATCTCTATCTCTATCTCTATCTCTATCTCTATCTCTATCTATCGTCTATCTATATGTATATGTATATATGTGTGTGTATATACACATACATATACATATATAAATATAAGAACTTACATATATCTGCTTATAATGAATATATACATATATACATGTATATATGCATATATAAAGTAGTGAAAAGGAAATAGGAAGTAAATGCTTCAGTAAATGATCAGTACAGGGAACATATGCAAAGGTGTCAGCTGAGTGAAACACTTGGTATTTAGGATGTCAGGGTAGGGGTAGATAGACTTTAACTTAGGGTTGGTCAGAGGCTAAGTAAATGAGGGTGTAGAATGAGAAGATCAATAGCCCAAGATGTTTGGGTGTCAAAAAGAATTTGTTAGTGTTGACATACAGAGGTTGTAGATGATGAATAGTCTCACTGGGATGATAGGGACAGTGGTGGATAAGATAGGAAAGGCTTAAATGGTAGGGATGGCAGGGATGGCAAGGATGGCAGGGATGGTAGGAATGGTAGGGATGTGAACTTTATTCTCTAGGCACTGGATACTTTCGGAGAACTCAGGTAAAAGAAACAACTGGGAAAATAGGCATTTATTTCGGAAATAACAAGAGTGTCCCAGAAAGCCACAGGATATGCTAGACTATAGTGACAAGCACATGGTACACTTCATCCATTTTATTTAAAAAATTCCATGTACGTGTCTCAAGTGATACTCATATGTTGTTCTGTGGAGTTTTTGCATGGATTTTACGCAGCAAAGTCAAAAGAAGTTCTTATTCTTTGTGTTAAAATCTAATACTCTCTGCTTTGCTAAGCAGTATGAAATTCTCACCACCATGACACATATTTCAGTGAGGATATGCTGTCAGTATTATTAGCACAGCCATCTATCCCTGTCAAGTTACTCAAGTGGCTGATGTGGCTTGTTTCTTCCAGGCATGTAATGGCTGCATTATATCAGTCGGGGGCCAGATTCCAAACAACTTGGCGGTCCCTCTATACAAGAATGGTGTCAAGATCATGGGTACAAGCCCTCTGCAGATCGACAGGGCTGAGGATCGCTCCATCTTCTCAGCTGTCTTAGATGAGCTAAAGGTGGCCCAAGCTCCATGGAAAGCTGTGAACACTTTGGTAAGGAGATGAACAAGTGTTTCATTTTAATGTCCTTTTTTGAAGTGTCCGAACTTGAATGTTAACTACAAGAGAAGCTAACTAGAGGACAGGTGGAATGTGCACCATGCTTAGTAAATTTACTCTAAAGTAGCTGTGTTTGATGATTGTACTTAAATGCTGATTATAAATAGACAGCAGTATTCTCATTAAGATTCAGACAATGAAAAGAAGTTCAAACTATTTTTGAACTAGATTTGATATGTAGAATGAGAAACTAGGAATTTTATGTATCTCGGTGTCCAATTTACATTTTAATGGAGTCTTTTGAGAGGAGGAATAAAAAGAGTTAGGTTATCCCTTGATCTAATGACACCAGTCTGCATTTTTATTGCATATTTTAAACTATTCATACCCTTTATGTTGTTCTTTTTTTCCCCCATTAATTAGAATGAAGCTCTGGAATTTGCAAACTCTGTGGGCTACCCCTGCCTACTGAGACCTTCCTATGTTTTGAGGTAATATATATTGTTTTCCAAAACAATGTTTCAAAAACTGAGAGAGACAGAAACACGTGCTGCATGCTAAGAACACTAGGCTTTGGTGGGTAGGAATCTGTTGATCTGACACAATCTCTGAAGCAACACAGAAAACTTGAGTATAAATGTTCACTCTTCCAGCTTAATTCTTCTTCCGGGAGTGGTAACATCGTCATCCAGAAGTACAATAGCTAAAGGCATTTCTTGGTCAAACTAAGGAGGGATAGTTTTACATCGGCAACACTAAAAACACATCCTGGGACATCTCTTGGCATCATCTATTTTTTTTTTTTTGATAGTCATAGTCAGAAACAACAGCTTGTTTTCGATTCTCATCAGTATCTTTTGATATTGTCTTTGTTTTGAATTTTGGGGTTTTTGAGATCAGATTTTCGTAATTGATGAAGTATGATGTTGGAGAACATGGGCACTGGGGAGCCTTTATAGTTAACGTTGAAACTAAGTTCTATCATCAAAGGAGAAGTTGTGAATTATAGTCCCTTCAGATGTTACCACATGTAAGGAACCACTTCACTGAACAGGGGATAATAGGAGAAACACAATTTGCTGTGCACAATTTGGAAGTGTGAATAGGATTTGAGATGGGATTCTTCAAAATAATGAAAAATTTCAAAAGAAGAGGAAATGCGTCCTTTCATTGAAATGACATTTTGTGTAAACCAGTCTAATAATACTACTTTGAAGAATTAATGTAAATCAATTTAAACAACAGGCGTGTGTTTAAAGAGGGTTGGAAGGAAAAGTCTTTGAATATTGTAAGTTATATCTATTCTCCACTTTCCTATGCCCTGAATCCTCAGGGTCATTGCTCTAGCCACTGTCTCACAAGCCGAGAAAGCAATGGCTTTGTGCAGGACTTTATAGTAATTCGAAAAGGTAAAGAAAATGTTACTTTTTAAAAGAAGAGGGAAGTATTTTTTTTTATTTTATTTTTTTGCTTACTTGAATGCTCTTCATTTCCAACTTTCCTATTGCATTTTCAAAGTGTCAAGATTCAGAGTAAATCTATTTAAGAGCACTTTTACTTAGGTATTTGAGTATATCTTAGTCACATATGTTGTGCCATATTGGCACATGTTACTGAAGAATCGGTTCTATTGCTACAGAGAAATGGTGGCCTGTTTTGAATAGTGCCAGTGGGTTAAGATTAGCTGTTGACAATGAACACTGAAGAAACAGGGTGAGAGGAATTATGGTCTGGGCTGAACCCTGTTAACCATCAAGATCTACCTAGAACCTAGAACATACTAATGCTGTGAATCAGACAGCATAATCATGGGGCTATGGCAATTGCTGGGAGCATCAGGGATTTTGGGGTCCCACTCTTAAGTTCTTAGACTTTTTGCTTTGATTTACTGACCTTGTGATTACATGGAATTAAAATGCAGCTTAGACAAAAAGATACCTTTCTCCTGTATTGGAACTAGAGATTGCCTGGTACTGTTCAAATATAGTATACCTTACTTCTGAATTGGTAAAGGATGCTCACCTACTTTTCCCTTCACCCTTTCCAGTGGTTCTGCCATGAACGTGGTATTCTCTGAGGATGAGATGAAAAGGTTTCTTGAGGAGGCCACTCGAGTCTCTCAGGTAGTGTCCCATTTCTTTGCAATGACTTGGAGCAATCTTGTTTTGTATCCCGTAACTTGTTTTCTATGCAGGCTTTGTTTTCCCATGAAGTTGTTGGGGTAAAGGTTCCCTTTTGTCTGTGTACTAGTTTCTTACATATGAGAATGAAAACCTGAAAAGGAAAAAGAAAGCTGTCTTTAAGGGATGGCTGGATTCGTAGTGTTGGTGGAATAAGCAGAGGACCTGTGCATCTTTCATCATCACATTAATTTGTCTGGAGACTCTGGGATTGTGAAAGGATGAACACCCATGCTGGATGCTTAATAAGTATCTTGTCCTTTTCGTGAGCTCCATGCTGGTCAAGTTATTCCAGGGGCTCCCAGCCTCCAGGAAGATCCAGCCATGTTTATAACTATCAGGTGAAAGCTTTCTTTGCTTTTAATCCTCACACCTGGGGATTGGCCTTAATCAACCACACAACTTTATTAGTAAGTCACCTTGTTCACCTATTGATTTCTGTTTCCATTCTGGCACACCGCATTTGCGAGTTAACAAAAATGTTTATAATTTTGAAGTGACTTAAGACACCCTTCTTAACTGCCCCAAGCTTTCACTTCCCCCTTTGGTGTTACCTTGGTGTGATCCATTTAAGATTTACCCAGCAGGGTTATTGATTTGCAGACCTCGCACTGTGGAGGATGAAAGTAATGTTTTCCTTTAAAAAGCTTTCAAAGGCTAGTTGGGATTTTTTTCTTTTTTAAAGAACAATTCAGAGGAGAGTTTGATGTTAGGTGAGTGGAGTTTGAAGGGAGCTGAAGAATAGACTCTGGGCATTTCCGGATGGGAAAACAAGCATGGATGGTTCTGAACACATGAACCCGGGTCCCTTTCCTCCATGACAGCTGTTTTTCAAGGATGCTTGGTTAGGAAGAAGGTGGAGAAGGAAAATGAGCACGAAGAGACTAAAAGCTCTAAAGAAAGGAAATTAGTGGGGTTAGAATTCACATGGGTAGGAAAGTCAGTTACTGAAGTACATCTCCTTAACGAGTCAGTGAACTAACTTTTATATTATAATTTCTGTCCAAGATCCTGTTGTGTTGCTCTTTTGAGAGGCCAGTAACTACACATTTGAAGGATGGGATAAGGCTGTCTTCATTTCAGCCTCGGAGGACTTCCACTTAGTAAAAGGCTTACTTTTCTGTTAGGATGTCAGCTGACACACCACCACAGTTTTGTAAGGGAGATGTCCCGATAGAACTTGATAGCTCAAGTCTTTCCATCATGCTACAGTAGAACCCATGATACTCAACTGAACATATTTACAGTAAAATTAGTGCTGCTAATTGTTTCTTTGTCTGCTCATTCATGTATATTAGCTAAAAGCTATTGAGTTTGGTTTTCAGCACCCATGTTGGGAAGCTGCAGAAATGTCCATCACCTCTGGCCTCCACAGGCAGGACCATTATCTGCACATATCCACAAACAGACCCACATACATATACACATGATTAAAATAAAGTAAATTTCAAATGAATAGAACGAGTAGACATAGAGACATGAATACTGACTTGGGAATTAATAGCTTAACCTTTAAAGTAAAGCATTGGAAATGGAGGCAAATACTGATGAGTAAGGATAGAAGACAGGAGCAGCTAAGTTGGACACCCAGCAGATACCAGTTATCTAGGGCTCAGTGGAAAATACAGAATGATGAGGAGCCTTGGGAAAAAAGCATGAAAACATATCTTTAAATTTAAATTCTATTTACAGTGTTCAAGGTTATCAGTTAAACCTAACACATGCCTAACATGATGAATTTTAGCATAATAGGCAGAACTGCTTAGAGAAATCTTCCTGAAAGTAGTATCTGGCCTAGGCTTTGAAGGAGAGCTATTGTATAAAAGACTAAGTTGAAGAGAAAAGATGAAGGACCCACAGGGAAGATAGTTGTGAAGTCAGGTAAATGTAATAAGTGGCTCAGATCGCAGAATCTCATAGCATAGGGTTAGAGGAGCAGGGACTGGCAAGATCACTGGGCATCCTCTTCATTTAGTGGGGAGGAAGCAATGTCAGTCTGAGTAGGCCTGGGCACCTCAACATTGTCCTAGGACAACTGAGTACAGGAAGCAATTCAAGATCTATAGGCAGCCCAGAACACTGTCAAAAGATGCACGTGTAAGGTAAATAGAGAAATAGATTTGATTTCCAGTTGCCAGCGTCATACTCTAAAAACAGGATATAGCTTATCAACTTCAGACAAAGGAGTTTGTCCTCAAACAAAACAACAACAACAAAAACCTCACAACTGAACGTCATTACTCTTCTTTAAGCTTGTTCGGATTTCTAACACATTTCCTTCAGATTTCTGAGGGGGAAGCTGTGGCACTTGCACCAACAAATAGAGTAGAGAGAATCCGATGCAATAATCACCTCTAGGTACAAAATACACAGAGGTGTATCTATGATGCTGACGGAAGGCCAGGAAGTTGTATTTGTCTCATCTTTAGCCTTCTCTTTTCTCAAAGTGGATCAGAAACCATTATTTGGCATTTCAGAACTTATTACCCCAGAGTCGCAGGAAAACACTTACTCTAAGCAGAACATGACCTTATTCTTACAAAACAGACTGGCTAATGAGCTCCTGTTGTATGTCCAGCCTTAAGTTTTCTGCAAGCACTACCTTGTTATTTACCCAGGCTACACAGCTATCTGATATTACACATGGAATTTCTGCTCAAGTTTTTGCTTCTGTTTTTTTTTTTTTGTCGGCAGGAACACCCGGTGGTGCTGACCAAGTTTGTGGAGGGAGCCCGGGAAGTGGAGATGGACGCTGTTGGCAAAGACGGACGGGTATGTGCTAGCGCAATCGCTCACCTCTCCTGTCTTTTTCTTTCCACCAGTTTTTATCTGTGGTAACTCTGAAGCGGTCACAGGTTAGAATCCACAGTTTCTAAAAATCCTGTCTGACCGTAGTGGGGAAGCTGTGCCATCAAAACTCCAGACACTATCACAAACATCCCCCACCCCCACCCACTTCCCTAATAACAACCAACAAAACAAACAAAAACAACACAAAACCCCGAAGGCCAACTCTCAAAGTCTCTGAAGATTGAGTTGACTTCTCCTGGGTGTCATATTCCTTGCCTTTCGGACTGTCAGCCTTTCTCTTTGATGATGTTCAGTATCAATTACCAGACCCCACTCCTCCTTCTTCAATAGATCTTTCGTTCTCATTTTCTTTTGTCTGTGGCTTTCCTTTTATGTTTCAGCGAGTGTTATAAAAACACCCAAACACTTTGCTTTCTAAGATTTCTAATTGAGTCTCTGATTTTTCTTCTCTTGTTTCCCACTCGCTCCTCTCCTTTTCATTGGATTAATAAAGGCAACCGAACAGGATTGGGTAGGCAGAATAATAAAGTCAAATTAGCCTACTATATCACATCTGAAATGGCTACAACACTGAAAGCCTCTGACTTCAAGGAGAATGGAAACGGAAGCGTGTTTCACTCAAATTTGCTGGTTGTCTTAATGAAGCAGAAGGCATGCCATTTTATTTGCCTCAAGGATAGAGTTAAAAATTGGCCTTCATCTTTTGTTTTGAAAATGTTTCAAAACACTACCAAATATGTCAAATCTATTTTCCCCAAACAGATTAGCTCTGCACAGTAGAGTTTTCCTATTTTCTTTTAAAATCACGACAGTTTCTCCTAAGCACAGAATCTCATAATTCTGATTTGAAGCATTCAGAGATAATATTTCCAGTCTCCTATCTTCAGGGACAGGAATTTTTTTTTTCCTGAAACATATTCAGAGGGTGCTCATCTGATTTTTTTAAGTTGCTGACAAAGAGCACAAATCACTTTAAGATTACATATGTTTTTTTGCCTTCATTTTTATTCATGTCTGGGATGGATCTTAGGACCTGGCAGGTGCTAAGCAAGTGTTCTATGCTGGAGCTACACCCTCATACCTGTTGGGTTATAGATTAGGGTCTTCTTTCAGGTTGGGAAAGAGCCTCTCACATGCTATCTGTCTTGAGATAATATTTTTCTTCCTAGAACTCTCATTCCCCATCTCCTGTTTTAGATAATAAAATAAGTTCCTCTTTCTTTCCACCTTTAATATTTGAAGCAGGGATAGAGAGTAGGAGGAATGCAGTTGTTCATCTGTGGAAGTGGAGAGTGGGGGCTATCCTGGAAAAGTGTGCTTATTCACATACTGTGCTTCTTCCAGAGCCTGTGTTGGGTTGGTTTTGGTCTGGGTTTTTGTAATGTGGATTTTTCTTTGTTTTTACTGACATACCATTGGATATTGTTCCATAATCTGTCTTTTGGAATCGTTTCTGTAAAAATTGCTTTACAATTTTTACAGAAATGGGCATACCACTCATATTTATTTATCTTAATGGTATGCGTTCAGTGGAAGGACTGCTCTTGTTTTTCCCACACACTTACAACTGTTAGGTTATATATTGGAATCTTTTTTTTTTTCTGGTTGGAAAAGAACATCACACAAACACACACACATACACACACATATACACTCACATGTGCATCCATGCATTCCCACACCTACACTCATACACATAAACATATGCTCTCACATATAACTTACACACACAAGCATGCCCAAACATGAATTTACTTCATAAGCATTCTGTGTTTTGCAAATCTTCTGTGAAGATAAGTACCACTGTTATTCCCCTTTCGATAGAAACACATGCCATGCTGCTCTGTCGAGGTCCTGAAGCTCAAAACTGACATCAGAAGAATAGAAACTCAATGACACTATAATGTAATTTACAAATTCAATGAATAAATACCTCTATGTGTCTTCCATTAGTCTCATGCAGCCATGAAACTATCCTTCCCATAACTAAGCCTCATAAGTTTCTGAGCATATCTTATTAACATATGGATTAAAGTTATTGAGGTTTTAGGCTTCAGAATCTGACAGGCAAGAGTTTGAGTTTCTTTTAATCTCATGAACTTGACACGCACGTGGTTATTCCTTATAAAGAAGGCCTTTGCTTCTTTCAAGGAGAACAAGAGTATTTTCTTGCCTCTCAAACTTCATTTTAAAGATCTCTGCACCAAATCTTCAATCTTTCTCTCTACAATGGGGTTTGTGTGGTGTGTGATGTGGTATGCCATTCATATCACTAGATAGTCACCTCTCTTGTCTTCTTCCCCTGGGCCTAAAAGATAAAGCTGTTCTCACTGTAATTTCCTGTCCTAACATTATTTATCAGTATGAGTTGACTTATTTTTCTACTGTTTACACCCTTGCCAATTGGGGAAAGAGAAAAAAAAAGTCTTTTTGTCCCTCTCTGCTCCCCATAGAGGTTATTTGTCACTACACATTGAGGACTGAACAGTGGTGCAGCTTTTTCCTGCTCTTAACAGGAATTTAGCAGAGTAGCTCAGTAATGGTGCCAGAACTGGCTAAACATCACCGGGAGGGGGATGGAGTAGTGCCCAGAAATAGGTATCTCACACAACTTTTTTTTTTCAACTTTTATTAGATACTTTCTTCATTTACATTTCAAGTGTTATCCAGAAAGTTCCCTATACCCCCCCTCCCGGCCCTGCTCCCCTACCCATCCGCTCCCACTTCTTGGCCCTGGCGTTCCCCTGTATTGGGGCATATAAAGTCTGCATGACCAAGGGGCCTCTCTTCCCACTGATGGCCAACTAGGCCATCCTCTTCTATATATGCAGCTAGAGACATGAGCTCAGGGGTTACTAGTTAATTCATGGTTATTCTTCCACCTAGAGGGTGGAAGACCCCTTCAGCTCCTTGGGTACTTTCTCTAGCTCCTTCTTCCTTGGGAACCCTGTGTTCCATCTAATAGCTGACTGTGAGCTTCCACCTCCATGTTTGCCAGGCATTGGTATAGTTTCCCCCGAGACAGCTATATCCGGGCCCTTTCAGCACTATCTTGCTGGCATATGCTATAGTGTCTATGTTTGGTGACTGATTGTGGGATGGATCCCTGGCAGCCACAGTCATTGGGTCCATCCTTTGGAATCAGCTTCACACATGATCTCTTTAACTCTTTCAATGTCACACAACTTTTTAAAAACTCTTCTTTTGACAGGTCATCTCCCATGCCATCTCTGAACATGTTGAAGATGCAGGTGTCCACTCAGGAGATGCCACCCTGATGCTACCTACACAGTCCATCAGTCAAGGAGCCATTGAAAAGGTCATCATTTAGAAACAAGGGCAGAAACGATGCAGTAAAGAAAAAAAAAAACCCAAAAACAACACCAAAAGCAACAGAAGAATCCTTTAGTTTTAAAAAAGTGTTTTTGCAAGGCGTGCTCCAGGCTAAATTTAATGAGGGACTTTCTTGCCCTTAACCAGCTGAGTGTTGTAGTGATGATCTTTTTCACTGGGCTTAGAGCCTGTTTGATTGTGTGCTAGTTTAACCTTTAGTGGGCATCCAGATCATCCAGGTGACTTGCTTAAACACCTGCCTCCACCCTAAATTTCTGATGCCATAAATCTGGAAACTTCTCTGAATTTTCCTTTGCACCAAGTCTCCTAGGGTTATAGTTACCAGTGGTCTGGGGATCACATCTAGAGCCAATACCACAGGTGATTCTGATAGCTGAGACTGACGTATTAAAAGCAATAGAAAGTGGCGCTTTTGAAGAGTGGTGAGCAGCCACTTGGGAAACTTTGGAACCTGAGCACTCTCTCTTCACTCTGAGCCCCACTTTCTGATATGACTCTTGACCACTCTTTGAGAGCAGTTCCTTTAAAGATATGACTGCTTCAGCACCCAGTATGCACGGCAAGTTATATAAATGTAGACCCTGTTATCCGAAGTCAGAGAACTTAAGGGAGGTCAAGTTGAATTGCCCTTTATAGAGAGCTTCTTTTTTAAAGCCTGGCTATAAGAATTTGTGCTGGCCTGTACATTTGCTTTGGGTATATTTTGAAGGCCTTTGCTCTAGAATATGGAGGTAATAGAATGCTTTGTAGTAACAATAGCATAGGAGTTTAAAGAGGTCTTTAGATTTAAAATGTGATTCAATCTTTCATATTAGGGTGAATAAGCACAAACTTCAGGTTTTACCAAGTCTTTCTGAGTGGACATAGCATAAGCTGGGCTTCCTTCCATACACAGTTAAGTTGCTGACCCACTCCTGTATCTGTGATGAGTGGAAACTTCTTGCTTCCTCTTATCATTGCCAATCTTGGCATGTGAAACTTCACTTTCTTGCTAGGTAGAGGGTCTCCAACCTGTGACATATACACATGTAAGGCCTCCCTGCAGGTAAACACTATTTCTTTCTGAACATAATACCTATCCTCGTAGAGTTCAGAGTAACAGAAAAGCAACAGAAATATCCCTGGCTTCTTTGCAGGACCATGTATTTAGAGAGCCTGCCCTTCTCAGCAGGTAGGTCATTAGATTGATGTATAGTTTGAACTGCAGTTTCCGTTGTTGGAGGAAGTAGAAAGGAAAGATTTAATTTAGCTCTCTCTGGAAGAAAAGAGTATGTAATTGCAAGAGGAGAACAAATGCCCTTGTAAAATATTTGTTTCTTGACCCATTACCCACTATTGCTATTAACTATTATTATTAATGGGAACGTAGATTATTACAAAAGAACACAAAGGCCATCTAGACAGAGTTCTGCATCTCTTTAAGTCTCCACTATGCTCTCAATCACTGTGTCATTGTCCTTTCTCACAGGTGAAGGATGCCACACGAAAGATTGCAAAGGCTTTTGCCATCTCTGGGCCATTCAATGTCCAGTTTCTTGTCAAAGGAAATGATGTCTTGGTAAGAAATACTAATGTTCTTGGAGGACTTTGCCATCTTGTTAGGTTATGTTGGTCATGTTGGGCTGTGCTTCATCCTGCTGATCTCTGTGACCCTGTCAGTGGCCCCTCTCTGAGAGGGATGTTACATAGTGTATAATGTCTCTCCTGTTTGAAGTCAAGGGCTCTTGGTGGCACTGAGATGTCACTCACACTCACAGCTTTGTAAAGTACTTGATGTACTGAAAGAGCACCATATACCACCTACAATGAAGTACATACTGATGCATGCATCTCTTACAGTGAACAGCACATGTATTTATAAGTTCCTTCACTGAAGTTTGACTTGCTTCTAACCCAGAGAACAAAGTTGTTTTATAAGCCATCTTGAAAGACAAAATATACTTTAGACCAATTGGATGGTGTCTAATTGTTTTATTTTATTCAAATGATTAGTAGCAAATACCTGTTCACTATTTTTCATGGAGTCAAGGGGTGATTACAATGATGAGTGGGGCATATTCTTCACCTTCAGATACTGTGTATCTTAGTGAGGACTGAGAAGTAAGGTTTACTAATAGCTTTAGTAGCTGCTGGAGGAAAATGTAAATGTCTTTGGACTTGAAAAGGAAGATAATATTATATATATATATATATATATATATATATATATATATATAGAGAGAGAGAGAGAGAGAGAGAGAGAGAGAGAGCATGTATTTGAATATAATATCTTATATGAGGGATAATAAAAGGTTTAAAGAAAGATTTAATATTGTGAATGACACTTTATAGACTAACCCAAATTTTTGTAAGTTGAAGGTAGATAGGTTGTTCTACATGGTTATAAGATCATCTACAACAGCGAATAACTAGAACTTTTGTGAGATCATAATTCGTCAATCTTTATGCTTAGAGAAAGTGTTTTTCTAAATGGGGACTGGAATGGAATCTTGGAAAGTATGACTTGGGCCAGTAAAGTGGTTTAAGGGAAGAGAGATACATGTTGAGGCAAAAAGATGCAAGTCTTTGACCAGCTAGGCTTGAATATGAAGTCATATTCAAGTAATGTTTCAGTTAGGAGTGTCATATTATCCCTACTCTGCATTAAATGAAATGCATCAGAAATATGTAGGGATTGAACCAGGAAATGTGATGGAAAAGAGCCACAGTTCAAAGATAATGACCCCCAAAGAAGGCAACTAGTCAAAAAATGTAAGCAGTGGAGATAAAGGGGATGGGGTTAGAGGAGTGAGCTGGAAATAGAAGGAAACCAAGGGTCAAAATGAATATTAAGATGGTTGTTACTGTCTTTCATCATCATCTTCCTTTTGAACTTATGTCCTTAGGTGATTGAGTGCAATCTGAGAGCATCGCGATCCTTCCCCTTTGTCTCCAAGACTCTTGGGGTGGACTTCATTGACGTGGCTACAAAGGTGATGATTGGGGAGAGCATTGACGAGAAGCGACTTCCCACCCTGGAGCAGCCCATCATCCCCTCTGACTACGTGGCCATTAAGGTAACATATTGCAATGTGTGTCATTTTATAAGCAGAAATGAAATTTTATAAGCAGACACTGCCTGTGGATTATTTGCACTCAGAGAAACATTGACAACCATCAAGCTAGCATAACCTCAACATCAGCTAGCCAGGTGGATTGTATCCCATGTTTCTGCACTGGACACATGTTGGTGCTGGTTTAGTTAGCAAATCGAAATGTTAGGCAGTCTTGTTCAGGGCAAGGCTGAACTGTGAACAGTCTCCCAGAATTCATGAGTCTCATAAAAGTGGTTACCCTGAGGTGTTGGTTAAATTCTTACCACCTTGGCTGCCTTTTCTTAGATTTGTACTTTCTTCAGTGGTACAGATTTTTCCTTTTGGGAAAGTGAAATGACAGTTTGCAGTGGTGCTCTGAAGGTAACAGAGTTAAAATTATATTTTAATAATACTTTAGCCATAAAGCCACTATATTCCTCTAGTTGCCTCAGAATATACATTGTACTCATAATAATGAATGCTTTGATGGACAGAGATATGAGCATTTATGAAATAGGCAAATACATTTGAATCTCTTAGATAAAGCACACACAATGAAATTGATTAATATTTTGAAATATAGTTAATTTATGTGACATTGATATATTTTGGATGACTTTAAAGTAGTGGTTCTCAACCTGTGGGTTGTGACCTCTTGGGGTGTGTGTCAAATAACCTTTTCACAGGGTTCTCATATCAGATATCCAGAAAATCAGGTATTTACATTATGATTCATAGCCATATCAAAATTATAGTCATGAAGTAGCAATAAAGATAACTTTATGGTTGGGGGTCACCACAACATGAAGAACTATATTAAAGGGTCACAGCATTAAGAAGGTTGAGAACCACTGCTTTCTGAGACTCCAACTTATGACTTTAGTTGTATTTGTCTAAGCTGTTTCTAAGACTCAAAATTATAAAGTTAATGAGTTAGAATTCTTTGGATTATGGGGTGTGTTGAGATAGGATCTTATTTTTTCATTGTTAAGACACATAATACACATAAATTTTAAGTTTAAGATCAGAAGGTATTAGTCAACAAAAATATCTTTTCACTATAGACTTTCACTATGTTTATTAATAAACATAGAAAATATGCTTATTTGTATAAATTGATACACATTATAGGAATATGTCATAATTCCAACTAAGAGTCACATTTCAAAATGCACTGATTTTTACATCTTTTCTTCATAGTTTTCAGTATGTATAAACATTATTTTTTTTCAAGGTCTTTATTTGTTGTCAATTTTAGAACACCTAGTGTGGCTGATGGGAAAGAGTCGATAGCAGAACAAGAAAGCTGGAAGATAGGAACATATAATAACTTTATTAAGATCATCTGGTAAAATCACCCCAAGCCCATTTTCCCACAACTTAGAAAGTGTGGCTATCAACAGAAGGATTGTCTAGACCAGATAAACAGGCAAATGCTAAGAAATAAGAATTCAAGTCCTTAGGAGCCACATTGATAAAATAATTGAAAAGGAAGTACTTCAGTGTTCTTGCTTGTATGAAAAAAAGACAGAAAAAAATGTTTCCAAGCAGAATGTTTTTCAAAGCTTTTAAGAGGTATCAACAGCACTGTAATGTCTCAGAAGTCCTCTCACAGACAGCCATGTTTGGCAAGGTGGCTTGCTGCAAGTTCAAATGAATGAAATAGTTCCAAGAGCCTATCAAGGAAAATGTGTTTGAACTCTGTGTTTGGGAGACTCATGCCCAGTAGATGTTGTTTGAAATAGTTCCAATATGAATATATGCAGGCCAGATTAGCAGTACTGGTCTAGACTGGTCACAGGGCATCTGTTTACAGAAATCATTTGTGATTACTTCACCCAACTTTTGGGCAAGGAGTACAAACATCTTCTTGGAACAGAATTTTAAAGCTATTTTTCAAGTCAGATTTTTGGGCCAAAGAGTTTATTTTTTTCTGTGCATGCACTCTGGCCCTAATGAATCCTGTGGGAGGTGATTCCTTTCATCCCTTTAATCTCACATTGTTTTTCTTCCCTATTGTGTCTGACAGGCTCCAATGTTTTCCTGGCCCCGATTGAGGGATGCTGATCCTATTCTGAGATGTGAGATGGCTTCTACTGGAGAGGTAAATAGCTAATAATCCATCAGTACTTTTGTTAAGTTGACTTGGAAATCTATGTGTCTGTGATCTGAATATGGTCATGTAAGGAGAGTTACCATTGGCAAGAGAAACATAAACTTCACAAGCTTCCACCTTCCCTACATGAAACTCAAAGGTATAGGAAGTTTGAATTAAAGGGAAGTCTTCTACCTTTGTAACAAGTTGACATTTTTACATGCAAACCTGGGAATTGAGAATGCATGTGTACTTAATTTCATTTCCACATTACCCACTGTGAACAACAGTCATGGATTTCTCTAGACATCTGAGTATATCCTGTGTTGTCCTTTCTAAAGTTCTCACATACTTCTGTAAGAATAGAATCTCTGGCTTGCTATGGTTGAAGTAGAGCAGCACATCTTTACTAGAAATATGCAGAGTGACATCATTAAAAGGTCATAGATGTGAATTGTGGAAATTGTGAACATACGAAATATCCCAGCCCACCTTTAAGATGAATCCCTGCTTCAACCTCTTGAGGCTGGTCTGAAAAAATATAAAGGGACTGGCCACTGGGTGTCCCTCTTTTCTTGTGTTGGAACTGCATCAGGTGAAGGTTTCTTTAAGAATGTGAAATGTGTTTTCCCATAGAGAGCTGTCAGATTCTAGAAAGTTCTCTACATGTCAGTGTCAGGACATTTTATGAATCACCTAGCCCTTGACAGACATACTCGCTCCCACCTTCAGATTCTCATCTGTGCTCACTGGAGTGGCAACCCCGGGCTGTGCAGCATCATGGTCTCTCTTGGTATTAAGGAAAGAATCTAAATAGGAGAATATTTAATTGCAAGGAATGCGTGATGTTTTATATGGTTGCTTGGTTACAAGCACCAGCTTTGTTGAGAAGCCAAGTGGGACCAGGGGACAAGCACTGAGGGATGAGTGACTGTGGTGATATAGTTACATTCTTAGAAGGTGCCTCTTGATCCTTTTCCCATGTCTTTTAATTCAGCTGGAAAACAGGCCTAGCTGTGAACTAAGGGTATTACGTTATTCCCAGACAAATGGTGCTGTTTCAGATTCACTCTGATCCCATGATTCTGTTTTCAGTGGATGCAGAGTTAGAACAGGGAGAGATTTCTTTCCTTTCTCCTTCTCTGGTGTGGCATGGTTGTTTTCAGGGTCCTCTCTGTTTCATACAATGAGGATAATATGAACCACTTAGAAGCTGTTCCTACGTGTTGTCTCCTTTCTAAACCATAAAAATAATTTTTCTAATATTAAAGTCATATTTCCAAGTGTCATCAAGTATGATATTTTAAATTCTGTTTCATAACTGAATACAGAATAGTAAATCCAGTTCAGAAATCTCAGCTATTGTTTCAAAGACGCGTTTATAGTGTTCAAGTGGCTTGTTTTAGAGTGGCATAAGCACCCAGCATCTTATCTAATTAAGGGGTATTTTATTTTATAGGGGTAAAGTGAGGATGTAATCCTGATCTTTACAGGGCTATTTGACTTTGCTGTTTGACACCTGTTTTGGGTACTTGCACTTCTGATCAGACTGCAGGGTTCCTTTCAGTGGAAGTGAGATTCATTAACTTCCAATGACTTTGCTGGAGTTGATTGGCCAGCATATGACTGATTAAAATGTTCACCTTGGAGTGAAAAAGCAGGCATGTACTTGTGGTCAGCTTGAAGGTTACACTCATGAGAACTTTCCTTGCCCCGCAAGAGAGAGTCATTTGCTTAAAGAATGAATTCAGCCGTCAGCATTATTTACTATAATGGGGACTCTGAATGTGTGCCAGATGATATGTGCAGAATTGACTCCCATCATGTTAAAATACACCACTTGTCCTCTAGTTATGGTGGCCGTTTGACTTGTAATTACAGTGTACAGAAGTTACCCCAGGGAAATCTCGACAGACCCTGCCCATTTGTGTTAGCTTGGCATCTTTTTCTTTCCCTTCTTTACATGTGGCTTGGGTCTCCAGGATGCGGTTGCAGGATGTTTTGGTTCCATTTATAAAAAGTGATTAAAAAAAAAAGAATAAACTCTTTTGGGGTTTTCATGTACTCACTGAATTTCTTAGGCAGCTTTCTCCTAAGGTGTCTGAGATGATTTTACACCAGTCGGTTGGTAGTTTGGCATTTTTATCATTTTTTTTTTATCCTGAATTCATATACTGTTGCCTTGTACACATGACATATTCAGTTATTTAAACACTAACTCACATTAGTATTTGGGATTTCACCACATGACACACCAGGAGCTGTGATCTGTATCCGAATAACTTGCAGAACAATCCAGAATGTTGCTCCAGTGAGTGTCGTTGAATTGAGAAGGAGTTGCTTATTCATTCATTATGCTTAATTAAAAACAAAATACATCTGTCCTGGCCAGCCACTCAGTCCTTAAATGCAGATTACTTGGTCTTTGGGAAATACTGATAAAATCTAGAGGATTTATCAGTACATCGCTTTTCAATTGCTTTTCTTTGTCTTTTTTCTCTTTCTCCTTCCTTTGCTAGTGTGTTAGACTGCTCTCTTTCCTTCTCTTATTTTATTTTTTAAATTTTAATCCTAAACAGGTGGCGTGCTTTGGTGAGGGTATTCATACCGCCTTCCTAAAGGCCATGCTGTCTACAGGGTTTAAGATACCTCAGAAGGGCATTCTGATTGGAATCCAGGTGAGTGCTGTGTGTCTGTGCTCATTCTTGGGGAGCACAAGGATAGTGGCCGGGATGCTAATCTGGCACAGATATGAGGGGGATAGGTTACATTCCTTTGAAAAATGGTAACTTATAGAATGGACGCTGGTTCTTATTTTGGCCTTCTCCTGCTGCAGCAGCAAATACAAATGTAAACTAAGGAATTGAAAGAAAAAAGTCTCCAGTGAAGGAGTATGAGCTGTGGAAGGGACTATGTTAGAAAAGCAATGGCCCCTTATTCCTTGATTAGGCCTTCTCTCTGTATTTTTTTTCTCATTTTTATTCATTTATTTAGAATTTTCTAAATAAATTTGATCAAACTTGTCCTTTGCCCCTCTCCATCCAGGTCCACTCCTCCTTTCCTACCTCCGCATCTTTGTGTTCTGTGTCTTTTTAAACCTCCTAATTAGAGTTTGTGCTCCATATGCTCTTGGATGTAGGGTCTTCAATGAGGGTGGGCAGTCCAATAGGGACTATATTCTTCAAGCAAACTACTGTTCCCTATCCCAAGTAACAGTTACCGATAATTCTTTGAGTAGGTATGGGGCTTCATGAAGAAGGGACATCTTCTTCATGCTGGAATTTTTTGTCTGGTTTGAGCTTTCACAGGTCTGTGCCTCTTTTTTATGTATATAGGCCAAAGCAAGATGAGATGACTATGTATGAATATTTTAACACAATAAAAAAAACATTGGTTTATTTTTTCAAGCCAGGTATAAATATATCTCAGGGTAAAATTTTGAATATAAAATGTCTGGAATTTTTTGAAGTAATTATTGCAACAGTATATACATGTCTTTTTTTATTTGCTAAAAATAATTGTATATGCTTCTCAAGTGGTCATTCATTATGACTTGAGATTAGTCATTCTTATATCCTTTAAAAACAATGACTGGTCATATATACCTCCCCTGCTGTGACTTTAATAAGCTCAAACCCTGCAGGCTTCTCAAAAATCAATAAAAACATAATTAGAACAGAATCAGGTATTCTCAAGCTGGTGGGTGATTATTATAAATGCTGCCTCATTAGGGTGTCTTAATATTAGCAAATTAGACTCTGGAGATTGGACAGGTAACTTTAGAGAAGTTCCTGGACAGTAAGTTGAGATTTTGCTTTATGGAGGAGGAAGAAGGACAATGATGAAGACTTAGAACAAAGGCTAACAAGATGACTTGTTACGTGAGGCTTAATGGCAGTTTAGAGACAAATCACATCGTAAGAGTGGCTCATCACTTTATAAATGGGTACTAAGTATTATTAAGTCCCAACTAGGAGAATGTTGGCCCAACTTCCAGGGATGGCTTAAAGTTTAATGTGAGACTTGGGGACATTCAGAGGAGACTGTGCCCTTAGCCCTCATCTCCACTACTAATGAAAACACTGCTAACATTTTCAGAGAGCAGTTTAAAGAGGCAGTGATGTATAAAATTGTGGCTTATTTGGTTCCTGTGCTGCAGGGAAATGTGCCGCAAAATTAATTTGTTCCTATGAAATATTTGTGGGATTTTGGCATCAGTGAACAGAATTTTGCTTTGTAGGAAAAAGGGGGACTTTATGGAGGGGAGAAGAACATTTTCTAAGCAATGGGATTTTATTAATTAAAATTCTGCCTTTGAATGAATTATTTTTATAACAATCTTTCATCAGCTATATGAGTTATTACAAAGAACATCCTGTTTGTGTATGAGTGACAATCATTAGTGTTTTAAAATATATTTTTGGTACAAGGTTAAATTTAGTTTAAAATGATTTAATAAAACTATATTTACTGAAATATCTACAATGAGAGAAATTGATCAGCACAACTGTAAGCCTCGAGAAATGGAAAGAATATAATTTTCTGACTTATTTTATGAGAGGCAAGGAATACCTATCATGCCCAACATTTAATGTTTACATAGTCTCTGTATTTAATTCATTGTAATTTTTTAAAAGTGCTTAGTCTGATGATTTACACGGAAAATATGACAGAATAGACCAGGCAGAGAACCAATAGTTTTACATATTAGAGAGACGATCTCAGTTAGAAAGGAATCTACACTCCACTCATATTTTTACCTAGACTTCACAGGTAGCTAGTGAACGTAGTTACCTGTGTTCTATATTTCAGGATACACTTTGAAAAAGCCTCTTAACTTGATATCACAGGGTCACAAGCCTTCATCACAATTCTTCCAAATCTATGATCAGAATAGAAAAGGAGTTATCAGAAAATCATTATTAAAAATGAAGACCAAGGCTAGAAAGTGTTGTCTGGAAGCTCCTGTTTGGGGGAGTTATTTAATTAAGTGATGAGGGAGGAGTTCACATCTGCATCTCAGCTCCTTAGGGCGGTCACCCACATCGTATGATGCTGCCATAGGCTTCACAGAACACAGAGTCATATCGTTGCTAGAAATTCCTTTATTTTTCCTTTTCAGAGCAGTGGAGAGTATGCTGAGCACCCATCCCATTTATAGTGGAGGTCTTTTCCCTTGTCACACCCCCTGAGTCAAATATGTGCTCAGGGCAGAAATATTTAATGAAGACACTTAGATTCATTCATTTGGTACAACAGGTTCCAAGAGAAAACTGGGGGAACAGAGAGAGCCTTGAAGTAGTGTGCAAGGTGTCTCTGAGCTGGAGAATTTCTTCACTTAGTGTCATAGGATGAAAACATTCTAAAACTAAGCATCTATTGCTAGTATATTTTGAAATATGTACAGGTGTGTGTGTGTGTGTGTGTGTGTGTGTGTGTGTGTGTATGTGGTCATGTGTGTGTGTATAGTGTGTACACTTGCCTGTATGCGGCATTTTGTTAAATCTGTATTTCTCTTTCTCCATCGTAATCTTTTACTCATGTACTCTCTTTTGACCCTTCTTATATCTGATCCCAGGGTCAAATCACCAAGGAAGTTTGAAATATTTGTACCATCAATCTTGTGTCCCTAGGATTTAGGAGAAAGCAAGAGTCAGGATGTAGATTTTAACAAAGCATTTTTGTCAGGTTGATTGCCATGTGTACTCGGTCTTTACTGAGAAGGCTTCCACATTCCATAACTTTTGTAATATAAGAAGCATAATATGGGTTTAGGAGGCAACAGAATCAGCCTTGATTTCTCTACAGTTATTCCAGTCACCTTTCATCCTGTCACGATGTATTTTTAGTTGCTATGAGGAGGCAATCTGCCTTGTTTTGAGGGTTTCTAGAACCTCCTTTAACAATGAGTGATTTACTCTAGAGGGGATGGAGAGCGCTCTCTGTGTTTCCCCCTCTGATTGGCCTATTCAGTGATGCTGGTGAAGTGGCAAGCTCCGGCCTGACAGCCTGACATCTGGGCTTCAGCACTGCTTCGAAACACAAAGCAAGCGTTTATTCGAAAAGATGACACCAAGTGACATGAATAACCTTTTATCTTCAAAGAGGCATCATTAGGAACAACCACACAGTTGTCAATCTAAGCACCCTGTAGCATCCACAGACATTCACTTGGCGTTAACTTGGCTTTCCCTTCGGCGGCCGGAAGTTGGTTTAGTGTGGAAAAAGAATGATCACTAAAGGAAATAGATATGTATTCCACGTTCTAAAGGACTTTTCCTTATTAATATTTCCAAGAACATAAACTACTTTGTGTACTTTTCACCTCTACCAAGGAGTGGATTCTTACGCAGATATTTTTCAATCAGCTTTTAAATCTGAGGCTACTCAGATGCAAACTGACAGCGGTAATTTCTTTTTTGTAGAGAGGCTGTTTTATGTGTCACAAGTGTTCAATACATGTTTGATAGAAGTTTATAATGTGACTATGAAAGCCAACACCCCACACCAGAAGGCAGAGTGGTTCCCTGGCCGGGAACTGCCAATACTGTCATGTTGGATATTTATCTTTCTCACTTGGGGGACGGCACCGAAACAGCTCCATAATGAGGTCCTGCCTGGTATCTGCAGGTCTTAGAGGATTTGCTGATTTATTTTATTTTAAAGTGGCAGACAAAAAAAAAATTGCACTATGGTATTCCTCCCTCAATGTTTTTCATTGTGACTTTGGTCAAGGTTAATGCATCTGGACCTCAAATTGCAAAATGAGTCAAGGATAACGCCCACAGTCTCATTAGATTCCACTTCTAAACCGAAGTGTAGCTCAGGATGACCCGGAGAGTTTGAAAACTATATATATGAATGGGATACCCACGTGATGCAATCCAAATGGGTGGAGCCTAAAGTTTCCTAGTATTAATAAGTTCAGACAATGCTGATGCTATTAGTTTGGGACATCCAGGAACCACCTTACTTGTAGCAGTTCATTTTAGAGACCTGAGGAAAAATGGGTTATCATGTTATTATCACTCTCATGTCCTCAGTGGCCTTTTGCTAAGCGGATGTTTAAGAGATTGCAAGTCATTAGTTAAGTGCGTGATGAATGCACTAATTACCCAGGCATTAACTGAGACCGCTCATTTAGTAGAAACCTGAGTATGTTTTGCGTTTATCAGAAAGTCCAAATTTAATGTTAACTATGAAGGGAGATTGGATAAAAGGAAGAGATCCATTTTGCATGTTTCAAGAAACCTCAAACTAGGAAGCTAATGTGATGGATCATCTCATTTATCCTCTTGTCTCCCAAGCAAGACCACAGGAGCATATTAATGTTCTGATCTGTCCAGTATATGTGCCAAGACATTGCTGCCTACTGCCTTCAATTGTCCTATTATCAGTCACTAGGAATTATTCTCTGTTCTCTGTTTTCTCTATTATATTTTCTAATTCTATTTTATTTTTATGTAGAGCCATGGACTGATGGTATCTAAATGCATGTATTCCTGAGCGGAAATATAAAGCTACTATTTGGGGCACAGTTACAATTCATGTTCGAGAAGGGCTGTCATGAATAAGCCCTGTGCCTGCCTGAGCTCAGATCACTCCATTGCATTTATCTTTTCTATTTGCCAATAGTTTCTTCTCATAAAACTGCAGTTCTGGGATTGGGAGGGCCAGAATCTACAAAGCGATTTTATGTTTGAACATAGTCTTCGGAGTTGTTCCCTAGAATTTAGACCTGTTCCCAGAGAACCTTTGCATGAAAATATTAGGAGATTTTACAGTTAGAGCATCATCAAAATTGTACAAGGATTCCAAAATGGTTTTTAATTATAATTCTTAGTTTTGGCACTGGAAATAAGATCATGTCCATATTTTTTTTTCAAACATCAGTAGTGTGATTTCCAAATCGATCATAAGACATTTACAGGAATAACCACATTATATCATCAGTTAAACAAAAACCTTTAAAAGTAAAATCAGCAAAATGATCTCATTGAAAGAACAGATATGCTGTAAGCATGCAGAATTTTAAGTTGCTCAGATACTAAATTTGCCTCGAAACAAAAACTCTTAAACACAGGGAATCTTTAGAAGTGGGCAACACCTGATGGCAATGGGCAGGTATTCAGGGGAATGGGGTACAGCTGGGGTCCTAGGAAGGATAAAACTACATACTAATAGAAACTCTGAAAACTGAGCTGGGCCATTAAGAAAACCCATGTGGAAATGGATACATATGGTGGGAAAGTTGGTTTGGGCTATAATAAATGGAAGAAGAACCCAGGATTAAATAGTAGGATGCAGACACAGGAATCTAGTCTCTGAAAAGCTAAAAAAGGCGACTATCTTAATGTTAATATTAATCAATATTTCATGAGAACTGCTATTAGTCAAGAAAGGGCTGATCTTGAGTCTTAACACTCTATCATGATTGCTAATAAATTTTCCTACTGGTCAATGACAGTGGCCCAATACCACAAGTATTGTTACCACTGTACCGAAGGGATTAGGAGACTCCCTCAAAGAAAAGCTAAACTAGAAAACACAAATTAGTGAGCTGTGGTGCCTCAAGAGAAAGGAACTTTATCATTATTCTTTTAGAAAAAGTGAGGGCACGGCTATTAACTTTTCTGAGCATAGACTTCTAGTGAGTGGCAAAGCCAGGGTTTAAAAGGAACTTAATATTTAAGGGGCCCCTAGCACATCAACTTCCAGGATGATTAATGAGTTATTAAAAGCAGTGGAAAAGAAGATCTCAGCAACGAGAGCAGGCTGTTAGGAAGATCAAAACAGCCAGGTGCCAGCAGGGCTGACTCAGTGTTCAGATCTCAGCACAGAATCTCTGTAACCAGGCAAAACAAAACAGAACAAAACAACCAAACCAACAGCCACAACAACAACAGAACCTGCACAGAGACTGTGTGGCTCTAGACAAAGATGGTGAGGACCCATTGTGCATGAAGGGGCTTAAACACAGGTAGGAGGCAGACAACAAGAGAACACAAATGGAATTTCGCCTACATTGGAGAATAAATAACTCATACCAAGGAAAAAGCAACATATAAGACTTACGTTCGTAACGGTAGGAGGGAGACCATGTTGAATATGACTAACAAAGACCATGTTTATCTAGAAAGTGAATTCTGTGAATTTCTTTTCCAGCAATCATTCCGTCCAAGATTCCTTGGTGTTGCTGAGCAGCTGCACAATGAAGGTTTCAAGGTATACTCTCTTAGCTCATTTAAAAAACAAAAACAAAAACAAAAAACCCACATAGCTTTCGTTCAGCATTGAAAATTGTCCATACAATAAAATACTGCACAAACAGGAAACCTGATTCCTCAGTTCAGAAAGTTTGATTAACTTGGTAATTTCAAAATATCCCCAGAGGATTATTAGTGATTAATGATTGGTGGATAAGGAGAGTGTCATTTCCTTCAGTGTTGTAGCTACTGGTAAATTGTCCCATCTATCGTAAATAACATTCCACTCACTGTGAGAAAGTCTAATTAAGTTCAGTGAGTCACACACAGAAGAAGACATGAAAATAGAAGAGAACTCATGGAGAAGAAGGGCTCTCGTGAGAGAGAGAGAGAGAGAGAGAGAGAGAGAGAGAGAGAGAGAGGGGAAGATCTGAGAAAGGAATAGGGGTGAAAACAACTACAGTTGGTTATATAAGCCCATAAAACTATCAAACCGTAAAAGTTAAAAAAATAAACTTTACATAGACTAAAATAACTTAGAAAGGCTAGGTTTAACAAAAATGACTACAAACTCAATAGCAGTTGTCAGCTCAAAATCTCAGTAACTTTAGATGAAACATAATTAGGACACTTACGCCAGAGTATTTCTGGATCATTTCCTTTTCTTGATTCTGTGTGAGGTCATAGTTTCCAGCTGTTACAGCTACAGGCAAAGTGTCTTTGTAGCAAAATGCTCTGTCCACAGCCTGATTCAGTAAAACAAGGTTATTCCCACGGCTCAGATTGGGCTATGATCATGGATTTTTGTGACCTCATAAAAATAATTTAGCAGCAATGACTAATTCCTTTACAAATGCAGTTTCAAATGAACACTCTTAAATGTTTCCTCACTGAAAATATTTACCTTTAAAGAATCTGTACCCCAACTTTTGAGTTTAAGTGGCTACCGTTAGTGCCATACTTCTTCCATGTTTCTTTCTCTTCTTCCTATTGTAAGTGGGCCTCTGTCCCTTCATGAACAAAGGCTTCTTCTTTATAGTAACTGTGTTTTCTATTTTAAATGCAGCTTTTTGCCACAGAAGCTACATCAGACTGGCTCAATGCCAACAATGTCCCTGCCACCCCTGTGGCTTGGCCATCTCAGGAAGGACAGAATCCCAGCCTCTCTTCCATCAGAAAGTAAGTCTTCTGTTTTCTGAGTTGTTGGGAAAATGAAAACCAAAACCAAAAGCTAAAGGAAAAGCAAAAGATTAATGGTGGGAGCTAGCACAGTGTGTCATGACGCTCTCATCTCACTTGCTCTCAAGTCTTTTCAAAATTAACAAATTTGTAAATGTGATTGGTGATTTGGGTGATAGCTTCATTCTTATAAAAAGTGTTATTACTATATGTGCATTCCTGTACACGTGCTAGAAAGCACCTCTCAGATCCTTCTGGTAAGAGTGTTGACATATACAAGTAAAACTACAAAGTATTTCATGCAGTGCTTACTATTTGTATAGAAAGACTCTATATATGTATATATACATACATATGCACACACATATATGTATGTATATCACACACATATATATGCATGTATATACATATATATGTATGTACATACATATATATGTGTGTGTGATTGATCATCTACATTTCATGGAAGTTCTACATCAAAGGATTAGTCAATTTATTGAGCACTTGCTACGTGGAGAAAACTAAAGTAAGCATTTTGATGATGTTACTAATAATGAAATAGTTGTTCCTTAGTCACATTGTCACATGATTTTGTAAGGCACAATGTTTGAGGCTTTGGGAACCGCAGTGAATCTGCTTGTACAAAGCTACATGAGATGGAGTACAATAGATCCTTCTATGTTACTCTCAGATGTTATGGTTTACCCAATAACTATAACATACCAAATTCTATGCACTATGGTATTTATTAAAAGTCAAGAAACCATTTTGCAATGAATGAAAAAATAGCAACATATACAGACCTTAGAACTCTTCCACTGATGCTATGAGCCCCATTGCTTAGAGTTTTGTAAAATGAGTCTATTTCGGCTTCATGCTTTTGACATTTGAATGTCTCATCAGTCCAACAACAGAATGTGACACAGGTTAATTCACAACCAGGTATTCTCATGCTTTTTCTGGCCAGGTAGTGGGAATCAGGGATAGATGCAAATAATAATCACAGAGAGACTTGTGTTAGCAATTTTGAAGCTAAGTAAAAAAATAGGTGTTGTCAACTGTAGGATTCTATTTATTTTTTTCTTTTAGGTTGATAAGAGATGGAAGCATTGACCTAGTGATTAACCTCCCCAATAACAACACCAAATTTGTCCATGATAATTACGTGATTCGGAGGACAGCTGTGGACAGTGGAATTGCTCTCCTCACCAATTTCCAGGTGTGTTTCTTCATTTATATATAAGTCATGTGCAGGTTTTACTTCTGGGTCTCTCTTCAAGAGTGTTATCCACTCCCTGAACCAATCTCTCTGTCTCTGTCTCTGTCTCTGTCTCTCTCTCTCTCTCTCTCCCTTTCTCTGTCTCTGTTTCTTTCTCTGTCTCTCTGTGTCTCTCTCTCCCTATCCCCCCCTCTCTTTCTCTCAGAACAGAGCAGAGATGGATTTAATAGACTCTAAAACAATGGTGTTAATATGACAGATCATGATCTCACTGAAAAAGTTAGAGATAATCAAAAGCCAGGATTAGGACTAGTTCTTTTATCACCTATTCAATTATCCTGTGAATACAAAGATATAGTGTAGTATGGAATGAAGATTGGAAGTGCTGTCTGCCTGTCTCCAAGCGAAAGCCACTGCAGGAAAGCAATAGTTTATTGATCAAAGGTGCAGCTGTAATACACATGCTTTTCCACATCACACCACACACAAAAGATTATATGAAGCTCACTCAATCTTATTTGACTATGAGCTGCCAGAGTTATCACAGAAAGAATCACATATCTGAGATTAACTAATGATCTGTGTATCATATTTTTGGCCTAAGTAGGTTTTAATACTCACTGGGGGTAGAGTTAGTTTACTCATGCTGAAGTCTGAACTCTGAAAAAAGAAAAAGCCACATCACATCTTTCATCCCTTTGAAAATTGGGAGCAGAACTTGTGACTTTTCACTCCTGATTCATCCTGCATGCGCTTTCATCTCTTCTAGGTTGCTAACATTCTTGACATTTTCTTTCAGGTGACCAAACTTTTTGCTGAAGCTGTGCAGAAATCTCGCACTGTGGACTCCAAGAGTCTGTTCCACTACAGGCAGTACAGTGCTGGAAAGGCAGCATAAGGCAGTATGCGGGTCTGGTGAATTCATCCTTGCATCAGCATGAGCCACACTGTACCAAAGGGACTGGTCCCAGCCTATCTCCAGGAGTGGATGCTGTTGCCAAATTTTATTTTTGTTTCCTTTCTTCTTAGTAGTCTGTATCTTTAACCACTAAATTGTTGTCGGTCACTGTTTCAAAACTATAGGCTCTTCCCCTCACTTGTTCTTCATAAGGAATTCAACCATTCACACGTTATCTTTTGTAGACTGACTTAACATTTCATGGTGCTGGTTTATAACAATTGGAGTAGAAAAAGCTGCTGCCCTATGTCCTGAATTCTATACTCTAAACATTCTCTTGTTTTAAAGTAACTTCAGTCACACCCAGAGCCCACAAACAGGACAGATTACCATGAAATTTTGTTAAAATAAAATATGGATTTAATTTATGAATGGCATCATGATGTTTGTGTATTGTTTTTTTTATTTTTTATTTTTGGCAATGATTCTCACTTATATAGTCAACCTAGAAATAGCATTTTTTCTTCCCATGATTCACAATGTGAGATTGGATTTCTTTGATGGATCCTTGCTTGAGATTTTAGGAGATGTCAGCAGATGGCGGAGAACACAGAAGTGGTTATTTTCTTGATATTTGTGTTGGATTTTAATATAAGCCAAGTGAAATGTATAGACTCATGGCATTCACCTTCTGCTTGAAACACTTTAGAAGTTCCTGTTCCTTTTGTATGATGGATTCTGGTAGTAGCCTGACTCTCACCTTGCATTCTGTATACCACACTTATTAAACATAGGGCCTCCATTCCTTTACCTGCAAGATTTTTTTTCTTTCTTTCACGATAGCCGTTTGTTGCTTTTAAGTGTTTTGGTTATTACAGTACTTTAATTGTGAACTTTTAAATAAAATACTATTAAATGAAAATGCAGTTGATTTTTTTTTTTTATTTAACAAAATAAAATATAAGTTCATACAAAAACCACCACTTTGAAGTTGGGCAACATGAATCAACACAAGGAAAAGAGACCTTGGAGAAGGCACAAGAATCAGAGACACACTTGTTCACACACCCAGGAGTCCAATGAAAATACTAAACTAAAAGCCATAATATATGTAGAGGACCTAGTGCAGACCCATGTCTGCCCTGCGCTTGCTACTCTAGTCTCTGTGAGTTTATGAGTTTTGCTCAGTTAATTTAGAAGGCCTTATTCTCCTGGTGTCCTCCATTTCCTCTGGCTCTTACATTTTTTCTACCTCCTCTTCTGTGGAGATCTCTGAGCTCTGATGGGTAGAGATTTGATGAAGACATCTCATTTAGAGGTGTGCATTCCAAGGCTTCTCTCTCTGCACAATGTTTGCCTGTGGATCTCTGTATTGGTTGCATTTGCTGCAGGAGGAAACTTCTCTGATGATGGCTGAGAAAAGCACTGGCCTATAAGTAGAGCAGAATATCACTTGAAGTCATCTTATTGTTATATATTTTTTTAGACCATTAATATTTGGGTTTTACCGAGGACTCTTGGCTATGCAGTCTGGTTTTTGATTCTCCAAGCTGTATCTAGTGTTGGTACCATTTCATGGAGTGGGCCTTAAGTTAAATCAGACATTGGTCGGTTACTCCCACAAGCATTATACTACCACTGCCCTAGCATATTCCCCAGTAACTGAAGCATTTTAGACCAAAGGTTTTGTGGCTGGGTTGATGTCTTTGTTTCTTTTTTTTGGGGGTGGGGAGGGATAGCCTGCAGAGTGCTTTCCCTTATCAAAGACACTAGAACATAGGGATGAATGTTTTATGTAGGTATAAGCTCAACTTCTCTTTGTTCAATGAGTTATGTGGGTATTGTTCATCAATGGAGGTTTATTCTCAGTTTATAGAGCATAATCTATTGTCTTGACAACAACCTGGTTTGTTTTGGGATTTCCAAGGGACCTAGGACAACAACTCAATTGGCTGTAACCCAGTCCTAGAAGTGGAAGCTTCATTTTGTGAGAAGAGATGACTAGTTTGGGCTTGGTCATTTTTTTTGAGACTTTATTAGGATCACCTTCATATATTTTAGTTTCCACATCACCCCTCAAACTCCCCTTTATTCTAGTCTCTCCCCCACCTTATCTTTCCATTCTGTACCTTCTCCCCCAGTCCACCCTAAAATATAATCCATTTCCTTCTTCCAGGGAGATCCATGTGTGCCTGCCTTGTCCCTTCCTCTATAGTTAACCACCCTGGGTCTATAGATTATGCCATGGTTATCATTTACATAATGGATAATATCCATATATAAAAGGGTGTATACCATATTTATTTTAATGGATCTTTGTTATCCCACTTAGAATGATGTTTTTTTCTAGTTTGATACATTTCCCTGCAAATTTTATTATTTTTAAAATGTTGAGTAAATGTACTACACTTTCTTTATCCATTCTTCTGCTAAGATGAATGTAGGCTGTTTTAAATTCCTAGCTATTGTGAGTAAAGCAGCCATGAACATGGGAATAAGTGTTCTTATTGTACAGTGAAATATATTTGGGTATATCCCCCAGACTGGTATAGCTGGATCTTCAGGTAGTTGGATTTTTGCCTTAATGAGGAATGACTATATTGATTTCTGTAGTGGCTATAAAAGTTTGCACCCCCCACCAGCAATGTATCAGTCTTCCCCTTACTCCAATCCTCTCTAACATTAATATTGCTTGTGTTATTGATTTTAGCATTCTGACTTGTACAAGATGAAATCTCAAGTTAGTTTTGATTCACATTTCCCTAATGAATAAGGATGTTGAACATTGCTTTAAATATTTCTCAGCCATTTGAATTTCCTCTACTGTGAATTTTCTGTTTAGATCTGTACTCATTCTAAAAATTGGATTTTTTTTGGATATCTAGTTTCTTGGATTCTTTATATATTTTGGATATTAGTCCTTTATCAGATGTGAATAAGCAATGTAATCATACTTATATTCCCCAGTGAAATAGAAGTAGTCATTGAAAATCTTCCAGCCAAGCAAAGCCCAGGGACACATGTTTTTAGCACATAATTTTCCCAGATTTTTTAAAGGAGTGTTAATGCCAACATTACTCAAAATAGTCCCCAAAATGGACTCACAAGAAACATTGCCCAACTTTTTTTATGAGGCCACAATTATCCTTATATCCAAACTACATAAAGACTTAAAAAAAGAGAATTACAGATCATTTTTCCTTATGGACATAGATGCAAAAATATAAAGTATTTGCAAACTATATCCAAGAATATATCAGAAAGATCATCCACTATGACCAAGGAAGAGTCATCTCAGAGATGCAGCAATGATTCAATATATAAAAGTCAATAAATGCAACTACCATATAAGCAAACTGAAAGAAAACCCGTATGAGCATATCATTAGATGCATAAAAAGCCTTTGTCAAAATTCAACAGCCCTTCATGATAACATTCCTAGAGAAATTAGGTATGGAAAGGGATATCTTAAACATAGCTAACTATAATAAAATTAGTTTACAAAAGCTAGTTGAATTCTTATATTTACTTATTAACTGAGACATACAAAAATCTGTGATTTCTGTGATAAAAAAGGAGGTAGAGCCAGGATACCCTTGCTTAGTTTTTGAAACAACTTTATATAGATTACAAACAGCTATAATAGAATAATATTTAGTTCTAACCATGATCCTTCCATGTCTTGCTCTAAGTATCTGTAATGAGACCCTGCAGTGTTCGGTAGAGCATAGACCCTGATGCTAAGTAAGTGCTCTACCACTTGATAGATACATATAATAAACTTTAAAACTACGATACACTTTAAGCATGTCTTGTATAAGAAGTGGATGCTCACAGTCATCTATTGGATGGAACACAGGGCCCCCAATAGAGGAGCTAGAGAAAGTACCCAAGGAGCTGAAGGGGTCTGCAACCCTACAGATGGAACAACAATATGAAGTAACCAGTACTCCCAGAGCTCGTGTCTCTAGCTGCATATGTAGCCGAAGATGGCCTAGTCGGCTATCATTGGGAAAAGAGGCCCCCTGGTCTTGCAAACATTATATGCCCTAGTACAGGGGAACGCCAGGGCCAAGAAGTGGGAGTGGGTGGGTTGGGGAGCAGGGTGGGGGGGGAGGGTATAGGGGACTTTCAGGATAGCATTTGAAATGTAAATTAAGAAAATATCTAATAAAATTGAAAAAAATTCAAAACAAAACAAAACAAAAAGAATGTCTTGTATAACACAGAGGACAGTAACTGAATTCAGGGCTAACAAACATCTGATGAAGACAGTACCAGTGGGTACAGTGATGTTCAAAGCCAGTCTAAGAACATAAAATACAGCTTTGTGATCGCTCTGAGATGATGATACCATGACTAACTGGTATAGTTTCTTTCGTACTAGGGTCAATTGATAATGTTTTGTACAGATCTACAACAGGAAAGTGTTCCAGGTTCACTATCTCTTGTCCTAGTAACTGTGGATGAGATCGTTGTACTTTCTTTTATTTCATATTTATTTTTGGTTTGCCTGAAACTATTTAATGTTCCAGAATGGCCTAGTCGGCTATCATTGGGAAAAGAGGCCCCCTGGTCTTGCAAACATTATATGCCCTAGTACAGGGGAACGCCAGGGCCAAGAAGTGGTATGGTGTGTGTGGGAGATGTGACTTCAGGTACTGTCTTAAACAGTAAGAATATTAATTAATTAATTTAAAGTCATTTGTAAAATACAGTAAAATGAGAAAAATAATAACAACCAAGTTGTGGATAAATTCTATTTTAGGGGTAAATCATACATGCCTTCTCCATGGTGCTGAAAACGACATTCCATTATTATTTTGTTTTGTCTTTCTGTTTCCAGATGTCTCATTTTTAAATAAAACTTATATACAAATAAATATTGAATTTACAATATTTGTTGGAAGAGAGAAATGCAAGGAAGTAGAGACTCTTGTGATCAGATTTAGCAAGGATTTTCTTCTTGTACCCATTAATTCTTTCATATAAACAAGTTAACACATTTTTTGATCTCTCAGTTTGCTGTATATCACAAATGCAGTCAACACAGTGACAACAGTCATATTGCCGAACAGTAAACTGAAGTGCTATTTCCATATTAAGAATATAATAGCTTTTGAAAAGGATGGACTCTCTGTGTGGGGTGGGAGTATAGCTGGCTTGTGAGAAGAAGAGGAATAAAAAATAGTCCATTTATAGATTTGGAATGTTAAAGCTTTGGAAAGGGAAGAGGAATATTTTTAAAGTACTTTTGTGAAATTTTCCTGGTAGGCAGAATTCCTGATGGAAACTTTTAAAAACAGCTCCAACAGTCATTTATCTCAACAGCTGCAGGTACTTGAACCTCGGCTTCTACAGTGTCCACGGCCTCTCGAACAATGAAAGTGGAAATTATCAGAGAAACAAAACCATGTCTGAATGCAGTTAAGTGCTCTGTAATTACACACCAGCGTTACCATTTGGCTGCTGGTGCGGCCCCCTGCAGGCACACGTGCCTTACATGTTCTTGCACACCCAATCAAATCCGCAAAGACCTTTCATTACGGATTGTTTGAGACACCCTTAACTTGAAAAAGACCAGCTCTACTTTATTTCTCTCTTCTTTCTATTATTGTTTCTTTCCCCTTTGTTCTTATATATAAAATTTCTATTTTCCTTAATAAATATCACTTTGCTGTTCTGTCAGACATGTGGTGATTGGTGCGTGTGAAGTTAATGTAGCAGGAGGGAGAATGTCTGTGCCCTTCTAAGTGGCTCCTTGGGTTCCATGAAAAATTGGTAATAATTGTCTCTCAGTCTTCTCTCCTGCATAATGGAGAGTGCAAAGGCTGCAGAAAGAACTTAAGTACCTGCAGCTGTTGAGATCAAGACAGCCGATAGGAAAATAAAAACCCCTCCGTGAGTCAAAATTAGGACCATTTGTGCTTGCTTTTTATTGCTTAAAGACCATATTTAGGTCTTCACAACTTTTGTTTTGTAAAGAATTTATATCTACACGGAAAATGGTCAATCCCTCTCCAAAATAAAACAAACAAATCAGGCTTTTCTAGCCATAGTAAAAGTCCATTTTTCTAGAAGCAGCCAGCTTACCAAATTATTTCCTTTTATGGTTTTGCTTAGAACAAACTCATAAGCCACCAGGAGGAGCTTTTGCTCATCATATAAATGTACACATCCTTTTGAAAGAGCAGTCAAAGATGCTTATGTCTTCCAAAGACACTTCCCCATAGGATATCATCAAGTTGCCGGAATGGGGAGAGAAAATCCAAGTATAGATAAAGCTATGAAGGGGAGGACTAACTTGAAAATTTTATTTGGTTTCATTATTAAAGAATATATCCTAATGTCTAATGCCCAGTAAATATTTTCCATTTTGACATTAAAAGACACACAGAAATCTATTTTCATTTTCTTAAAGACTTGTGTGTGTGTGTGTGTGTGTGTGTATACCATATGAATACAGTTGTCCACAAAGGCCACAAAAAGGTGTTGGAGTCACTGGAGTTGGAATTACAAGGGGTTGTGAACCAGTTCATGTAGGTGCTGGGAGCTGACATCGAGTCCTAAGGAAGAGAAACAAGCCTGCCTGCTCCCAGAAATCCCACTTGCAAATTTTCACCCACTTTCTATATAATATATTGAAAGCTGAAAGCTGGCAAGATTGTCATGCCTTTAGTTTAACAGGAAAATCCTAGTTAAACATTTTCCATATGTCTTTGCAAGTTATTTAGTAGAATATTGCAAAATAAACATATGTGAAATAATTTGAACTGTAAGATTTACTAAACTTCTCTTCCAGAGGATTTGCATATGGATCCTTTCAAAAACTACTCTCTAACTATAGATATATAGTGCCATGTTGTCATATTATTCTTGTTTGGTACACTTTCTTTTCTATTCCCAAATTAAAATATTGAAGAAGCTTTCAGGGCAAATATATTTCTCTGGGTAAAAAGTGAGCGTATAGGAGCTAACACAGAAGCAAAAGAAAAGCCATGAGGTTTAAGTGTTTCATATAAAGTGAGCTCAAATTTTATTTACTGGATCAGAATGAAATAAACAGCACTAACTTGAGTCCCAGCATCAGGGAAGCCTTCCAGAGCAAGCAATCATCTTGTGCTCGATCTTTTATTACCTGCCCTGGGCCCTCTGCAAAGAACTGTTAGTTTCAGAGGTCCCTCACTAATCCTAATGCCTAGATCTGTTGAAATCTGGATTTGCTAGGGCCCCAGGGACTTAATGAAAACAGACCGCCTTCTCTGGAATGGTCCCTGGCTTAACATATTGTGTTTTGCCATATTAAGCACTGGAAAGCTGATGTAAATGAGATATTCTCAGGTCTATGTGAGAACTTAAATCCTTTGATTACTAGTCTTGGTACTAGTGTTAATGTTACAGGTTTAGTTTTAATCAGTGTTAATTTCCTTTGATCCAGTAAGGTGGGTCTCACAGTGATTTTAGATCATTTTAAAAACCTTTTCCTTCAACCTATAGTCAAGAAAACAATCATGAAACACTGATAGTTGTTGAAGACTATGAAATGTATGGGCATATTATTTTATTGACTGCAGCATTTGCAGAATTTACAGTTGTTACTCAAAATTATTGACCCACAAAATTTTCATGATACGAAAATTTGTGTTGAGATGTGTTTGATTATCAAAATTAAATTTCTCTTCTGTCTTTTAGCCGCTAGATCTTGTCATTTCTTTTGGGTTAGGAACATGAGCCATGGTCCCTTTTGTGCTTGGGGTCTCAACCTTATTTTTCATACATTCAAGAAATAAGAACCATTCATGTGCTCTTGCCAAGGACCAGTCTCAGCTTGGAGAGGGGTTCTGAGGAAGTGTAGGGAGCCTAGTTGCCACTCCTTGAAGATGGCACTGACTGCCTCAGCCTTATCAGCCTTGCTGGCATAAATAACTCCTAATATGGCATTAGGCTGTGTTGACAGTAATATGATCCTAAGCCCGAGAATATGATTCTATTTTTTTTTTTTTTTTGGTTTTTCGAGACAGAATATGATTCTAAAGCCCGAGATTTCCTGATGTATGAGCAGAAGCCACGTGGCATTCTGTGAGTGGCCAGGATAGGGTTTAATTGGTTGCTTCCGGTGGGGTTCGGGGCCATTCACCATGAAGCTTAAGCTGTAACTGCATGCATCAAGTATCCTGAGTAAATTGACTTGAGAAGGAACCTGTTTGATCTGTGTCTTCTTCCTGCTGGTCGGGTTGGGGCGCAGATCAAGGAAGCAGTGTCTGGAAGTGGCGAAACAAATGACTCGTAGTCAAATTGTGGGTTACAAGCAGATAGTCTGTGTTCTGTGTGAGATAGTTTCCAGATTGCTCCCTCTATGTTCTGCTCTAGACAGCTTTCTCTCAATATTCTAAAGAATCCTCTCTAAATAGCTCATCTCTTGCAATCAAAAAGTCCAGTCTTTTATTTACAAATCAGTTCATACATTATGCCAGGTTCATTGATTATCCCATGAATCAGCATCCTATGACCCCAGGCTCTTTATTCTTAGAAAGATACAACAGGAACTTCTTTCTTTCTTTCTTTCTTTCTTTCTTTCTTTCTTTCTTTCTTTCTTTCTTTCTTTCTTTCTTTCTTTCTCCCTTTCTCTCTTTCTCTCTTTCTTTCTTCGTTGCAAATGAATCCAGAGATCCACTTGCCTTTGTAGAGCACAGACAATAAACTAACTGGGTGGGACCCTGCCCTGAAATTACCATTTCTACTACACTTGGGACTGGACCTAAATTCTCTTTGTCCCAGGTTGACCTTGAATTTAGTAATCTTCCTGCCTTTGTAAGCAAAAACTAAATCTTAGCTGGGTGGGATATTGCCCTGTGATTTCTACCCCATAAATCTCTTCATCTCCTTCCTTAGTATCTTTCTGACAAGCTGGCTTATCTATTTTTGACCTCATGAGGCTTTCTCATAGCCTTAAGGACCATCCTGAAGGTCTCAGGGTTTACTATTTTGCTGAGTCATAGATACACCCTTGACTCCTGGACTGGTAGTGTTTGTAATTATCATGAAGTTATTAACATTATCAGGGACTGCATTAACATAAAAATATGTACATTATTATACAAATAAGCATTATGTCCACAGCAACCTCAACCCTCCTGGAGGACCACACCCTGCTGGCTCTGTTCCAGAGGTGGGAACCATGACATGCCATCTCTATCATGGCCAAACTGGACTTGGCAGGCTCTTGTCAAAGAAATGCCAATATGGCTGTTTCAAATCTTCAACCAATTATTGTTAAAAAATATGTAGCTCAACATGTTATCTTAGGTCCTAGTTACTGTTTTTCTAAATTAATGAGTGCTATTGTCTGTCTCAACGCCACCAGTGTTAATCAGTGTGCAGACAAATTCATGAAAACACATCCATACTTTCACTTCATCTTTTTCCATTGTCATTTGCCCATACCCACTTTCTTTTTTTCTCTTTTTTTTATTAGATATTTTCTTTTTATTTATTTATTTATTTATTTATTTATTTATTTATTTATGTATTTGGTTTTTCAAGACAGGGTTTCTCTGTATAACCCTGGCTGTCCTGGAACTCACTCTGTAGCCCAGGATGGCCTCGAACTCAGAAATCCACCTGCCTCTGCCTCCTAAGTGCTGGGATTAAAGGCGTGTGCCACCACACCCAGCATATATTTTCTTTATTTACATTTCAAATGCTATCTCCTTTTCTAGTTTCCCCTTTGAAAATTCCATTCCCTTTCCCTGCTTCCCCCTGGTCCCCAACCCACCCACTCCTGCTTCCTGGTTTTGGCATTCCCCTATACCGGGGCATAGAACCTTCACAGGAACAAGGGCCTCTCCTCCCATTGATGACAGACTGGGCCATCCTCTGCTACACATGCAGCTAGAATCATGAGTCCCACCATGTGTTTTCTTTGATTGGTGGTTTATTCCCTGGGAGCTCTGGGGGTACTGATTAGTTCATATTGTTGTTCCTCCTATGGGGCTGCAAACCCCTTCAGATCCTTGGGTACCATCTCTAGCTCCTTCACTGGGGATCCGGTGCTTCTTCTGATGGATGGCTGCGAGCATCCACTTCTCCACATAAAACCAGAGACACTGAAACTTATAGAGGAGAAAGTGGGGAAAAGCCTTAAAGATATGGGCACAGGGGAAAAATTCCTGAACAGAACACCAGTGGCTTGTGCTCTAGGATCAAGAATCAAGCCGGGCGTGGTGGCGCACGCCTTTAATCCCAGCACTCGGGAGGCAGAGGCAGAGGCAGGCAGATTTCTGAGTTCGAGGCCAGCCTGGTCTACCAAGTGAGTTCCAGGACAGCCAGGGCTATACAGAGAAACCCTGTCTCGAAAAACCAAAAAAAAAAAAAAAAAAAAAAAAAAAAAAAAAAAAAAAAAAAAAAAAAAAAAAAAAAAAAAAAAAAAAAAAAAAAAAAAAAAAAAAAAAAAAAGAATCAACAAATGGGACTTCATAAAATTGCAAAGCTTCTGTAAGGCAAAGAACACTGTCAATAAGACAAAAAGGTAACCAACAGATTGGGAAAAGATCTTTACCAATCCTAAATCTGTTAGGGGGCTAATATCCAATATATACAAAGAACTCAAGAAGTTAAACACCAAAAAACCCAAATAACTCTATTAAAAATAGGGTACAGAGCTAAACAAAGAATTCTCAACTGAGGAATACCAAATGGCTGAGGAGCACCTGAAAAAATGTCCAACATCCTTTAATCATCATGGAAATGCAAATCAAAACAACCCTGAGATTCCACCTCATACCAGTCAGAATGGCTACGATCAAAAACTCAAGTGACAACAGATGCTGGCAAGGATGTAGAGAAAGAGGAACATTTTTCTATTACTGGTGGGATTGCAAGCAGGTACAACCACTCTGGAAATCAGTCTGATAGTTCCTCAGAAAACTGGACATAGTACTACCGGAGGATCCAGCAATACCACTTCTGGCATATACCCAGAAGATGCTCCAACTTGTAATAAAGACACATGCTCCACTATGTTCATAGCAGCCTTATTTATAATAGCCAGAAGCTGGAAAGAACCCAGATGTCCCTCAACAGAGGAATGGATGCAGAAAATGTGGTACATTTACACAATGGAGTACTACTCAGCTATTAAAAACAATAAATTTATAAAATTTTTAGACAAATGGATGGATCTGGAAGATGTCATCTTGAGTGAGGTAAACCAATCACAAAAGGACACACATGATATGCACTCACTGATAGGTGGATATTAGCCCAGAAGCTCAGAATACCCAAGATACAATTTGTAAAACACATGAAACTCAAGAAGAAGAAAGACCAAAGTGTGGATACTTCGATCCTTCCTAGAAGAGGGAAGAAAATACCCATGGAAGGAGTTACAGAGAAAAAGTGTGGAGCAGAGACTGAAGGAATGACCATCCAGATACTGCCCCACTTGGGAATCCATCCCATAAACAACCACCAAACTCAGACACTATTGTGATGCCAACAAGAGCTTGCTAACAGAAGCCTGATAAAGCTGTCTCCTGAGAGGCTCTGCCAGTGCCTGACAAATACCATAGCTACTTTCTTATCCTTTTAATTTTCTTAGGTTTCCCATGATATGTATTTCTATAACATTTGGGGGAAGAGTACAAAACTATCTTCCTGCCTCAACTAACACCATCTTTAGGAAGCTAGCTGAGGTTTTTTTTTTTTGGCCAAAGATTATCATAACTGGACTTAATGGTTGTTGCTTTTTCCTCTGGCCAAAAGGGGAAGGGAAGTCTTAACCCTTCCTGAGTATCCAGCTTATCATCTTAGCCAGCTGAGTGCAGTTCTTCCATAATTGTGCATGGCCTTAGGGTTTTTTTTTTTTTTTTTAAAGTATCAGGGGAGAAGAATCAATGTTCACAGCAATGGGCAAATGTCTTAGCAATTCTATTGCTGTGATTAAACACCATGACAAAAGTGACTTGCACAGGAAAACACTGAATTTGAGCTTATGCTTTCAGATAGAGTTCATGGTGTCAGAGCAAAGAACAGCTAAGAGCTCACATATTTACACACACACACACACACACACACACACACACACACACACACACACTCAGAAGAGAGGTCCTGAGGTAAATGAGGCCTTTGATATGGTGATGGCCAGGTCAAGGACTCAATAGCCTCAGACTCATGGGAAAATGTCAAAACCTTCTATTCTGATCTTTGTGTGTGTAAACAATAGCTTTCTCCCCCATATATTTGCAGCCTGAAGATTGCTCTTCCACAGAGATTGCTCCTACCAAGATTAGCTAAAGCGGTCTCCTTGATCCAGCTATATACTATAAAACCTACCTCATTTACCTTTATGAAATAATCCTGCCCCCTTGTTCAGCTGTATTCAGTCATCTTTCCTTTCTGTTCAACTCTTTATAGTAAACCAATCAAGCTTGAAGAATGCCCTAGTTTCTTTAGAAGAGGCCTAAATCATTCAAACTCAGCTTGTCTGTGTATCATTTTGTCGGTCTGTCTGTCCCTTTTTTTCATTCTATCACTGCCCTATTCAGGTCCAAATCTCTGAGGGCAAGAAAGGACTTATCAGAGAACAAGACTTGGAGAAGAGAAAACCATGCTATGTTTGAAGAACTAAAGAGAACTGAGACTAAGTAGAGCATTGAGCTCAGAGAGTGGATGGAGAAACTAGGAAACTAGGTCTAACCCACAAGAGTCCTGTAAGCTATGCTGAGGATTTCGCATTTGCTAAGGGCAATAAGAAGCTGTTGTAGTATTTAAGTTAGAAGGCATACTGTCTGGTTTTGTGTGTCAACTTGACACAAGTTAGAGTCATCTGAGAGGAAGGACCCTCAGTTGAGAAAATGCCTCCATGAGATCCAGCCGGAAGGCATTTTCTCATTAGTGATTAATGGGAGAGGGTCCATCCCATTATGGGTAGTGCCATGCCTGTGTTTGTGGTCCTGGGTTCAATAAGGAAGTAGACATAACAAGCCATGAGAAGTAAAGCAGTAAGCAGCACCTCTCCGTGGTTTCGCATCAGCTCTTGCCTCCAGGTTCTTCCTCTGATTGTGTTCTTGTCCTGATTTCCTTTGGTGATGAATATGCAAGCATAACCAGAACAAACCCTTTCCTCCCCCACTTGCTTTTTGGTCATGGTGTTTTGTTGCAGCCACAGAAACCCTGACTAAGACAAGGTGGTACCAGTGAAATAGGGTATGGCAGTGACATCTCTGACCATGGTTTTGGGAGAACTGTGGAAGGACTTTGGAACTTTGGGCTAGAAAAACCATTGAGTGTTAGGAACTCTGTGGGAAGTTCTGTAGGACCTTGGAAGATAATGTTGAGAGCAGTGCAGAAGATGGAGACCTGGCCTGTGAAATTCCAGAGAGAGAAATAAGCCTTCATCAGAGCTATTTTGATTTAGGACTCTTTGATTCTGGTTATCTGGGCCTTAAGAATCAGCTGTGATGAACAAGATAGCAGAATTACTAAAGTGAAAAGCTTTTACGTTTCGTTTTTGGGACAATTGATGCTGGCTAGCTGAAGCTAAGAAATTAGTGGTGATTAGGAAGAGATCAGCATCACTGAAGTGTAAGTCAAATAAGTTCTTTCCTCCCCAACTTGGTTTTTGGTCATGGTGTTTCATTGAAGCTATAGAAACCCTAAGACAGAAGGCAACATAATTATATTTGAACTTTTGGAAAACTTACTTTCATTATTGAAAAGAAAATAAATCAGAACAGAAGAGAGAGAGATTAGATGGGGTTGGGGTATTTAGAGATTTCTGGAAATACAATAGAAATGAGCAACAAATTTTACTATGATGTTTGGGAGAAAGAAATGACCTGTAGCGTTTGGGTAAATGAGAGAGTGCTTGAGAGACCACATTTATTTATTTATTTTTGATCCCTTGTGAATTAGACTTAACTGAAAGTGATGTTCTGTTTTAGGTGTGTAATTAATTGGCAGCTAGAAGTAGATATTATTTTCTTGGTTGTGAATCTAGGTACTGATGCTTTACACATACTTGGTCTTCAGCAGGCTGCTTATATTTCTTATCTTATCTGCTCTTATAGCATGGGGACAATGGCCCCTACTCATATGTTTATTGTGATGGCAGACTGAGAAAATATTAGTGATGAACTTGGAATCACACTGAGTACAGAGAAGGCTGTGATACATGGTAGCCATTATGATTGTTGTTATTATTCTGTAGAGCATCGAGATCAGTGGTTCTCAATCTTCGTAATGCTGTATGTGACCCCTTAATACTGTCACTCATGTTGTGGTGACCCCCAACCCTGAAGTTAATTTGTTGCTACTTAATAACTGTAATTTTGCTACTATTATTAGTCATAATATAAATTTCTGATTTTCAGGATTTCTGAAATGTGATCCAATGAAAGGATTGTTCAACCCCCAAAGGGGTTGAGACCCACAGGTTGAGAACTGTTGATCTAGATGAAGCTGAATAGCTGGCATCTGCATAGAGTAGAAAAGGGTAGGTTATCAATCAATGCATATCCATCAAATGTCTATTGTTTATCAGAAATAAATTATTTCCCAAAGGGGGATTCCTTATAGTTATCACTGATATAATAAAAGTAAAAGTAAAAGTAATGCAATGTTAAAATATTTAGAGATACATTAATGGAAAAGTATTTTAGGACATAACCATGTAAATTATGACTCATTACCAAGTGTTTAAGGAAACATATCTCAGTAATATATTAGACTAGTTGGAGATTTGATAGTCTACAGGATCAGGTTAAATAATATGGTGCATTCATTAGAAATAGTATAGCTTTATTGAACAGAGTTCAACTGGTAGAGAATTTAATTTACTTGCCTTAAGTGTGAATTCCTTTTTTTTTTTTAAATTATCTTTAATCTTTTTTTACAGTACAGTCATTATCCCCCTCCTGGTTCACCCTCTGACAGTTCCTCAAGTGTGGATTTCTTAACTGTTAGCTTTGTAAGAAAGCTGCTGTGCTGATGAGTCTACATATTGTTGTTCTTCACAGGGTAGCATGCTGTAAATTTTCTGTGTATTACAGTTATTTTCTTTGGATAATTTTTATAAGGTAGAGGTGGTTCCAAAGAGAAATGCAGAGTTTTCTCTTATGGGAAGGTGTGGTGGGTCACTGTAGTTGTTAATCAAGCACTTTTGATATGAGTTGACTGTTGTAGTTTGAAGGATAAGAGATGGTAACAGTGAATATAGTTTGAATACTTTTTCCTGTATAGTGCTAAGATTTTGGTTAGTAATCTTATTTGAATTCCTACAGCATTTCTAATCTATACAGATATAAAGGAAAGACTCATGGAATTAAAGTGGCTGTTCAAAACCATACAGAACTTAGGGGAGGAATGTAGAGAAATGACAAATTCATGTGTGGGTAGGTACTTGGGAGCTGAAGCAGCAAAGAAAAGAGTAAAGCCAGAGCAACAGATAGATCAAAGCCATGGAGAAGAAGGTTGTAGACAAAGACACAAAGGACGGAATGGCTGACTACTCAGCTCTGTGTCATAGTTCATAGACATTGCTAACTTGTGAAGATGTTGAAAATAGGAGTGAAACAAAGAAACTGTGGTATCTTAGTGTCTTTCACTGGACACAGGATGGAAAATGCTAGACCATGTCCAGTCACACAGATCCTTGATCGATCTATCTATCTATCTATCTATCTATCTATCTATCTATCTATCTATCTATCTATCTATCTATCCTGAGAGGCATTCTGAGGAATTGCAGATAATCAGACAGCCACAATGATTTCAGTGGATTCCAGGTAAGTTATTATTTGGCTGTGAGTGTGAAAAACTCACTTATTTATGGCCTGGGAATTTGAGATTATGTGAGGACAGAATCAAAATGCAAGGTCTGATTTCCTTCTACCTATGCATGCCACATGATGAACTTTGCTATTGTTTCTATCAGTACAGAATGCTGATGTTAGTGGCTTGGAATTTCATGTTATTAAACTGTATTACTGTAAAGCTTAGAATTTTGGATCAGGCTTCCCTACTTCGTTCTTTTCTGTCATATGGTAGAGGTCATATTGTGATACAAAAATAGTCAATTGACTGGTCTTGAAAATTCAAAGGTTGGACTGACAATGTAGCTCATGTGGTAGGATGATGCCTTAGCAGATAGAAAGTCCTGAATCTGATAACAAACATGCTGTAAATAGGACTTGGTAGCACACTTCTGTAATTCTAGTACTAAGAAGGTAGATGGAAAAGGATTAGAAATTCAAAGGTCATCCTTAGTTATAAAGTAAGTTTAAAGCTAGCCGAACTATAATGTGGTCCTCTCAAAAACAAACAAAGCAAACAACATCAACCAAAAAAAAAAAAAAAAAATCCAACAAAATAAAACAAACCCTGTCTTAGTTAAGGTTTTACCAATGTGAACATACACCATGACCAAGACAACTCTTATAATAACAACATTTAGTTGGGGCTGGCTTACAGGTTCAGAAGTTCAGTCCATTATCATCAAGGCAGAAGCATGACTGCATACAAACAAGCATGATATAGAAATTGCTGAGAGTTCTACATCTTGTTCTGAAGGAAAACAGAAGACTGGCTTCCAGGAAGCTAGGATTAGAGTCTTAAAGCCCATGCCCACAATGACATACTTTCTCCAACAAGGCCACATCTACTCCAACAAGGCCATCACTCCTAACAGTGCCACTCCCTAGGCCAAGCATACTTATACCATTATAAAACCTCAAACAAAATAATCCCCTTCTCCAAAGATCCAAGATAGCTTCATTCACAGGTACAGTTACAAAGCCCAACCAGAGTTTTGGCCAGAGTGCCTTCAGTTGAAATTTCTAAGTCAGGCTCTGGGACAAGACGTGGCAAGTGGCTTCTTCCAGAGTGAGTGTTTCTAGAGACCCCAGTGGAAGCAGTGTCTTCTTAGGATTGGTCCTAGAACTCTCAGGACATCCCTTCTTTGTATTCCACCAGTTAAACACTTCAAGTTCTAAGAGAAATGCAGATTTAAGGATAAAGGAGTGAAGTTCTTCCTTTCAAGGTAAGGCTTAACCAAGTGTTTACACACACCTTTAATTAATCAAAGTGCCTGATCCCTGTTAGATAACCCACAGACAATTTACAATGCTTCCTTGCAGAAGTTCTCCTTCAGTTATCACCCTAGCTATCATTATCATTCATAGTACAAATCTTGCCATCAGCAATCAAGCAGCATCCCCACATTGTTTTTTTCATGACATACCCAGCTTCTCTATGGCATACCCAGCTTCTCTATGGCACAAAGTAGTATTTTGCTATCAAAGGTTACATAATACTTTCAAGTCAATTGGGGTGAAGGGCTAGGATGACAGTAATTTTTACTGACTCAAAAGCAAAACAGAATTATTTCAGGAAACTCATATCTGGACAAATCCTCAAAGACACAGTCAGGGATTTCTGACTATGCTCCTGGATCAATGACCACATCCATGACTCCAACAAACATTTTGACATCCTCTTCCTAAGAGGCAACTACACATCATATGCACATCTAATAATTTTTCACTAGTCATGTTGTTCTGCAACAGTAACAGCACGGAATATTTTAAAGAATCTGAGCTTCTGTTATAAGCATTTATTATTTTATGTTTACTTAAGTGAGAGAGCTAATGGGTAAAATCCAGGATCCTTGAAGTTGAAGTCTATTGTCAAGAGTGACTTGCTGCATGATGTTCATCAAGGTATATAAAATCCTTGAGATTCCCCAGAAGTCAGCCAATGGAGAAAAACAGTTTATTTATAGAAGTGTAGTTCAGGTAAATAAGGTAATTCATGGAGACTCTTACAGAAATGTACCTTCATGCAACAAAAACTTGATAAACATTCCTTTTTAAATTCCTTTTTTAAAAATGCTGATTTCTAGGGACAGCTTAGCCCTTTGTGAATACAGTGATCATTAGTTCCATAGCCCTCTTGATAATACACATTAAAGGGATTGAACCACAACTGAATCAATATAGGATCTTATAAAATCCATATGAACTTTGTAAGTCTTTTCCCTGCTTGTATTCTCAGACACAGAGATATCTAAAATTAACAAAGGAGATATTCAACTGCCCCAAGATGAGTGGGGAAGTACTCATGTTAGATGGCAGGGCTAGACATTCTTTGAATGCAGGAAATGCCAATCACATAAAAACCATCCAAATATTGAGACCTTAAAGTGTTTTCCAAAACACAGGGGGCTAAACTGAGGTCAGTAGAGCATTTTGTCTGCTACCACAAAGCAATGCTGGATTAAACCCATTTAACTAAAGATCGAATGATTTTTAAGAAATTAACTGTTGGAAAAATAGCTTCAACAGATTTAACTCACTAGCTATGATCAAGGCAAAGCCTATTAACAATAATTGGAGAGTTCTTAGAAACTAAGAACCCATAATTAAATTTTATTGTCTTGTGAGTGATTTGGATTAATTATATCCATAATAGGCACATAGGCACCCCCTCACTGGCTTCGATTTGGGGATGGCTGCTTCCTAGAATCTAGGCATTTGCTTCAAACCTTGAGCATTCTGTGTGCTGCCAAGGCAAAGCTGCTACAAAGCCCATTTCCTCTTAGGATTTACTGAAAAGTGACAGGTGTTGATTTGCTGGTATCTTTCTCAACAGATCCGAATGAGCTAAACAAAATGACTTCTCTACCCATTTAGGCAGAAAAATAAATGGGGACACCAGCTAATGAGGGAATGCAGAGTTAGCTGGCCTCAAAGCTTTCCAAGCTGTTGGCAGCTGGAATCAAAAGAGGGATCATGCAGACAGTCGCTCATGTTTATTGCCGAACATGAAATTAGAAAGATGCTTCATCTTCTCCACAGGTGCATGAGCATATAGTTATTAATTGCAGCAAAACACGCCTATTGACAACCCCAAGCCTACAAAATCCCACACTCAGCAAATGGCTTCCAAAGTTCATCCAAAAAACACTTTAGAATCAATACAAAAGCATCACGCAGTTGATGAATCTGTGCCCAGAAGAATTGTACATCCTAGAAGCATGGCACAGGCTGTCTCTTGATATTTATATGGTCGAGTATCATTGATGCTTTCTTTGTTCTTGTAAGGAGGGGTTACTCGTTATATAAAGCATTCTGCAGCTTCTGACTGTGGACAAGTATAACTCTAGACTACGGAGAGGATTGGATCGATTTTGTTTCTGTCTTCAGCCTTTAACAACTGCTTTACTCTTGCAGTGAGTCTCAAGCCATGCAAGGTCATATGCTCATCCTGTGAATTTAGCAAAGGTCTGTTAGGCAGATTATCTAGGCAGGTCTATTGTTGGACAAGTCAATTTCTAGTCTTGTATTATGCAAAATGTATAAAAATAGATAGAGGACCTAAAATCTTACTGGATTGATGTTATGAACTAATTATGATATACTGTAAGCGTGTTTCATTAAAATTTGATTTCTAACCAAAAGAATTTAAAAGTCACCTTGTTTTGAAGGGGAGAAACCCTTGAGACAATTACAAAGATAGGTTCCTGAGCTATGCTGCCCACTGCTAAATGAACCTACATAGTTTACTTGGTTGTTGATTTTACTAACTTATTTTAGATAGGTTTTGCGATAGTATTTGTAGAGAACATGAAAAAATAATATTAAAATAAAATGATCAGATGTAAATAAATGTAAATATATTTATGTAAATAAATGTCATGTATATGACTCAGGGGTGAATACAACACTCCAAATGTCCACCATACATTTCTGTCATTTGAAACTAGGTCTTTAACTTGAATGTAAGGTTCTTGGTAGCCAGGAACAGAAATACAATTTGGTACAAGAGATGTATAATTCCAGATGAATCACATGAGTCCTAGTCATGCTTGTGTATAAATACCAAAGACAAACATTTCCAATAAATCTTTTAGAGATGAATAAATCTTTTAAATATAATAGAACATAGCACAATAAACTGTGAAAGCATTTATATAATACTTAATATTATATAAACACATGGTTGCTTGTCTTGCAATTCTGATAATTTACCTGCATTTACTTATGCATTCAAGTAAGAGGTATTTAAAATGTTTATTAAGAACTTGACATGTGCCTGGGAGATAAACTGATGAACAAGACAGATAATGTGTCAGAGATGACATAATGTTTAGAAGTCACGTAATAAATCAATAAGCTCATCTCAAAGAATGGAGTGTTATGGAGATAATACAAATAGATTGTATTATGGGGAGTAACTGGGTAGATGGATGATATGTGACCTGAGACAGAGTGCCCTGACAAGATGAAGAAGAAGGATTTCTAGCCACGAAGAATGGCAATTTTACTAGGTCTCAGGGAAGAAAACAATGGAAAAACAACCCTGAGTCTGTTGCTATCTCTGGAACACAGAGAAGAAATGAAGAATTGCAATGTTAGAAGTGGATAGAGTTGTGCTGAGGAGATGATCAGCTGTTAAAAGCTTGCACTATTATTGATAGGATCCCTGCATGATTCACAGCTTACAACTATCTATGACTACAGCTCTCTGTGGACCTGATGCCTCTGGTGTCTAAGGATGCTTGTATTCCATGCACATCTCCCTTACACATTAAAAAAAAAATCAAAGCAGGCAGAGAAACCTACAGTAAGACCTTTGGATATTATAGGAAATGAGAAATAGGTTATATGATTTAGAATAAGGTTGTCTGAATTATTCCCTCTATCAATTTATTCTTTCATACATTGCATCCCAACCACAGTTTCCCTTACCCACACTTCTACTCCCTTTACCTTCTTCCCCAGATCTACCTTCTCCTTTTCCCTTCATAAAAGAGCAGGCCTCCTAGGGATATCAACTGAATATGGCATAACAATAAGATCAATACAACCTAGTAGAGAAAGATCTTAAAAGCAATCAAAAGAGTCAGAGATACCTACTACTTCTACTGTTAGGGGCCCCACAAGAACACCAAGCTACGCAACCATAATATTTAAACAGAGAACCTACTTAGACAAATGTAGGATTCATGATTGTTGAATCAGTCTTTGTGGGCCCCTATGAGCCCTGCCTAGTTTATTCTATGTTCTTGTAGTGTCCTTGAACCCCTGGCTCCTACAGTCCTTCCTTCCTCCTTTTCTATGAAGGTCTTTAAGTTCCACCTAATGTTTAGCTGTGGGTCTCTGCATCTGATCCCTTCAGTTGCTGGGAAAAGTATCTATGGTAATGATTGGGGCTAGGTAGCAATTGAAATGTATAGCAGAATATTACTATGAATCATTTCATTGACTTTTTATGAGTCATATTTGGTTGTATCCTAGGTCCTTTGGCTATCCAGCCAAACAATGATAAAATATTGGATATTATATAACTTAAAAAATATTCTCTCTTGAAAAAAATTTCATAAATGATGTAATCTGTTAAAGTCAAGGCTGTTCTTTGCCTCTAATCATTATCTATATCTGGGTAGAAGGGCTGTAGTGATGGCTCAGTGGTTAAGAGCACTGCTGTTCTTCCAAGGACTAGATTTGAAACTCAGCTCCAACATGGTGGCTTATAGCCATCTGCAACTCCAATTCCTAGGGCTTTGATGCTCTCTTCTGGCTTCTCTGGACATCAGGTAAGCATGTGGTAACACACAGACGACACCCCCTCTTTCTCTCTCATACACACACACACACACACACACACACACACACACACACAAACATTCATACACATAAAAAACATCAGCTAGGTTATCTAATAGTCATGTGATACTTAAGTACTTTTAGAGTTATGTCTTTCACATCAAATTTATAAAAGGGCACTATAGCTTCCAAGATGATATACCAAAAGGTAGACTTTGGCAGGAAATTTATATTATATGACCTTCATTATTTTATCATAGAGAAAAGTGGTCAGGAGTTTCTAAATATTTATGTAAGCATGAAAATATTAGCACCTGCCCCTAGAGGAATTGCAGGTGTGGCTGCTTTATCACATGTCAGTAGGTGGCAGAGAAGAGAGGCTATGTCTCTTCAATCAGTGTTCTGATCCATGAACATCTGAATGGTTAGTAGCCTAACACTCTGGAGTGGAAACTCAAAGGTTCTTTGGAAAGTCCATTGTGTTGGATGGCCTTTTGCTGGGGCCAACACATGAAGGAATATTTTCCTGAAGTGGAGACAGGTGAAAGGCTAAGGCAGACTCATGAAGGAGTAGACACAAGAGAAGAGATGTTCTGCTAAAGCAAACACATGAAAGGACATGTGAGGAAGGATTCTTTGCTAACATCACATGTGTATTTGTCTGTCTTACATTTTAAAGTTGAACTGCATTTGTCAGGACACCATAGAGAGAAAACGCACAAATACCTTCTCATGGTATGCTGCACAGTTTTCTGCTTCTGAGGACTCAGACTGATTGGCAGAGAGATGTTAGCTGAGACAGACTCACATGCTGAGGCAAGACCCATGGAGGACAAATGGGGTTCAGAGGGATACAAATAGAATTCTACAGACAGTGACAGAGGCTGAGCTAGGCTTGGTTATAGAGCGATCTGTTCAATGCTTGTTGGTCTCGCATCTTTGCTGATCTTTGATTCACTGAGAGAGGCACAGCCGAGAACTTCTCCTGGTCTCTCCTGCTGACTTGTGCCCACATTGAGGCCTGACTGTCTCTGGCAGGAAGTGCTATCACTGTTGATTTGTGTTTGCTATTCTGACTCTACGGAATTGGGCTTCTGGTGTATCAGTGAAGTGGTTTAGAGTGGATAGAGGTGCCGCTGCTAACCTGTGAACTGATGTCCTGGATTTCCAGACAACACAGATGGGAGTTGCTCCAAAGAACCATTTCTAAACAGATCTATTTCCCCCATATTCTTTCCTTTCTACTACCTCTGGTGGGTGGTGGGATAAAAGGGAGTTAAAATGTTTAAGAACCATCACTAAGAATAAGTTTTGAAAAAAAAATTAAAGTTACAACACTCCCTAAAAAATAAAGCAAGCCTGAAATGACCACCAGTCCAGTGCTAAACAGGCCTCGGAGGAGGGTAGTGGCAGACCGTGCTCCATAATACAAGAATTCTGCCCAGTTCCGTAATACAAGAATTGTCTACAAAGTGAGTTCCAGGACAGCCAGGGCTACACAGAGAAGAAACACTGTCTCGAAAAACAAAAAACAAAAACAAAAAACAAAACAAAACAAAACAAAACAAAAAAAACAAAAGAAAAGAAAAAAGAAAAAAGAAAAAAAATTGGGCATAATACTCCTGAGACCACTCCCGAGACCACTCCTGAGACAACACAAGATACTCAAGAGTTCCTGGGCACCACTAAGAGGAGCAAGTAAGTGGTGGAGAAATGGAAGAGAAACAGAAGGATATGGGCATAATGAAGAGAGATGGGACTGGAGACTTGAGGATAATGAAGAACAGCCTGATGTGAGTACCAGATGATGTCTCACTGGCCACCATGGTAGGATCCTAGCCTGTGCTACCACCAGAGGTCATGTCTGTGTCCATGGCTCTGCAGCAGCAAGAGTTTATTACCACCAAAGTCCAGGCAGATGTCCCTGGTCTGAGCTGCTGCCAAGGAACATGTTGCTGTCTGAGGGCTGTACAGAACTGGCCCTACTTCTCACCTGGGCATTGTAAGAGAGCTGGACCAGTGGGCATGAACACAGCTAAACTCACCCCTACTCGGCTACAGTATTTGGGAAAGCAGGCCCTACACACTGAGGGAGTTGTAGGTGAGCCAGCCTAAGCATATGCGTATGGGAGAGGTGGCTCTGCTACTCTTCTTTTGTGCAGTGGCATGGGTGAGGGAGAGGTATGTCCTTCCCTTTCCAACATGCAGTAGGTGGGAGACCTAGACCTGAGATCATGAGATCAGAGAGCTGGCCCTGCCCCTCACCACCTGCAGCACTTGCCGGGGCAGCACAGTAGAGCTGTCCCTGGATGTGGGGGTTACTGGTGAGCTTACCTAAGGGCATAAGCACAGGAGAACCAGCTCTGCATCTTGTCTGCTGTGCAGTGGTACAGACAAAGGAGAGATGTCCTCCTCCCCTCATTCATTCCTCAACACCTATGTCAGTGGCAGAACTGATCCTGTCCCTCACCAGATGCAGCACTTGGGAAACAGACCCTGCATCTTTCCTGGGCAGCAGGATAGAGCTGGCTCTGGTTGCGGGTGAGCCAGCCTTGAGGGCATGAGCACAGGGAGAGCTGGTGGGCTAACCAGATTAGATACCTTTCAGGCTCAGATCCAGGGCTTTGAATTGATCCACCCCAACATTTATCCCATTGATGAACTGTTGGAGTGCATGAAGAAGCTGGTTTTACAAATCCCAAACTACAGGATCTCCACGACACAGGGCAACATCAGGATATTTGAGAGGAGTCCTTATGATGATCCAGTATTGATAGAATAGCAGAAGTTGAGTCCTCATAGCAGACCAATGGGTCATTACAATGAACATTTGCAAGCAAAGAAGTGTGGACAAAAGGGTACACTGTGGGACACACAATGACACACTACAGCTTCCATAGTGATATTTTTCTTTCTCATTTGTGGGGGATGTTGCAAGGGTGGAGGGCAAGTATGGAGGGGTGAGTGGGATTGGGGTACATGATGTGAAATTCACAAAGAACCAGTAAGTTAAAAAAGAAAATTGCAAGGCAATTGGTACATCTCCAAAGTAAGCCAGTTATGAATCTATACCCTTGGTAACTAAATGAATTGGCCTATGATATACAGTTGTTAACTATAAACCAATTAAGCTTTGGAGGACTGCCAAAATTGTCATTAAGACTTTATAGTGGGTGTTATGAAGCCATACTTTCTGACAGTAATTAGGTGACAGGGTCAGTTATCAACTAAGGGCACTCTTAGTTGATGGCATTAAAACACATGATCAGTATACCAGCCATGCTCTCAGGTAATAAGACACAGGATCAGAATACCACCAGACAATAAAACACAACATCAGTATACCCAGACAACTTGTTGTTTCTGTGGGCTTAGTGTAGGGAGCAAAGGAGGATGGCTTTTCTCACCTGTAAAGGAATCCAGTAGAAATCACATGGTTTCCTTGGGTTTTCTTGATGAAAAGAGTCTTTGAGATTAAGAATTTGAAACTGATCCACTCTAAGGTACTTAACCATCTTATCAGCAGGGTGAAAAGTATTAACTATGTATGCCCCAGGAGGTAATCTAAGATGTTCCAGGTTTGGCTCTTGCACTTGTTTGGCAAGCATCCAGTAATGTTTCTAAGAAATTATGATTCTATAACGCACCATACCCCTGGTTTGGATTCAGGTCCTAGTTTCTCTCTGGCAAGATGAGGCAAATCACTCAGCTACAATGTTTTCTAGATTGACAATATTTGGAGCAGGGATGGAGGTTCCTTGGAGATGTTTCTTGGAATTATATTTAAGAGATGGGAAAGCAGACTTGGCTATAGAATTCTAGAATTTCCCCAGGATGTGTGATGTGTTTCTCACATTTATCCTGTACACTTCTGAATGTCCTTACCTGTTCTGATAATCTGTTATTGTATTCTCAAGATCAGTATTTCCATTCAGTTGAGCATAGTTGTTAGTCAAGTCTCTGGTGGGAGACAGATGGTACATTGAAAAATCTATAATACTTTATATTTTTATTATATAAATGGATAATCTCCAAGTGTTTTGAGGAGAACTGAAGGTGGTATCAGAACACACCAGGACAAAGTTAAGGGACTCAGCCAGGAGCAGCAGTAGCAGCAGTATCAGCAGTGAGGAAGCTTTAAGCCACAGCCCTTATGTGAGAAGAGAGGGATCACTGCTGCCCAAACCAGGACATCAGCAACTCCTGGAGAGCTGAACTAAAGACTTGTCATAGAAGAGCTCAACCACTTCCCACATCACAGCCCCCACACTTAGAAGTCTGGGTAAAGGGCACCATCTTCTTCATGATTTTTTTCCAGTCTCTTGCTGGTGCCCATATTGTTAATGCAATCCAGTTAGAAGCTTGTCTGATGGCTCGTTTCTGAGCCCTTTCTGAGCCTCTTCAGAGTCAAAAAGCGAGGTAGAGAAAAAGCAGATAAAGAATCTGCATGTTAAGCAATGAACAGTTTGAGCTGTTACATTCATTACAGAGCAAATCAAACAGGACTTAATCAAAGGTTGCTTCTTCCTCCTTCAACTTTTATAATCTCCAAGTTAATTCTTTTCTCTTTTGAGACAGGCTCACTATGGAGCCCCAAATGGCTCAGAACCCACAGGTCTCCCAGCTTCTGTGTTTATGAATGCATCAGCATGCCTAGCATTTTCCAGTTAATTTTTAATGTTATCTGGTGGTCTTGTTCCAAAAGTTTGCTTTTTAAAAAGCTTTGTTTTCAAGCTTTTTACTGGGAAGCACAGAGAACTTAAGTATATAGCTCAATGAATCTTCACAAATATGAGCATGCTATTAAATTCTCCCCAAGATCAAGAAGCAAAATAACAGGCTCCACCTCCTCATAGGGGACCAGTCATCCTACCTCTGGCAAGGAGATGAGCTGTGATGTTTTAAACTTTATTTCATAAGTATATATTCACTGGAATCTGTCATTTCCCCTAAACATGCTTGTAAATCTCATCATATTGTCATGCAGAACTGTTTATTATTTCCAAATCATGACTATACTATCCTTTATTTATCTATCATTCTAATAGACAGTAGATTGTGCCTATTTTTGGCTTTTCTATTAAACCTGCTTTGGTGTGTGTGTGTGTGTGTGTGTGTGTGTGTGTGTGTGTGTGTGTGTGTGTGTGTGTGTGTGTGTGTGTGTGTGTGTGTGTGTGTGTTTGTGTGTTACTGACTAGGGATTGATCTCAGGCCTTTATTCATTCTAGATAATCACTCTACAACCCAATTGCACTCCTAGCCTCTTCTAGATACGATTACTTAAATATGTTTTTGATTTGCATCAATTTCTTTTTCTTTTTTATTGATTATTTTACTTGTTTACATTTCAAATGTTATCCCTTTTCCCAGTTTCCCCCTTATAAAACCCCAATCTCCTTACCACTCCCCTGCCTCTATGAGGGTGCTCCCTCACTCACCCATCCACTCCTGCCTCACCCCATAACATTTCCTTACCCTGGGTCATCCAGCCTCCACAGGACCAACGGGTTCCCCTCTCAGTGATACCTGATAAGGCAGTCCTCTGCTACATATGCAGCTGGAGCCATGGGTCCCCTCCATGTGTACTTCTTGGTTGGTGGTTTAATCCCTGAGAGCTTTGGTTAGTCAATATTGTTGTTCTTCCTATAGGGTTGCAAACCCCTTTAGCTCCTTTTACTTGGCCCTTGGTGAATATATGTCCTTGATTATAAAGGGCATTGATCTGGAAGAATTGCTGAGCCAGAGAGTGTGCATATGTGTCAGGTTTACTACAGGCTGCCAGATTTTCAAAGTTGTTTTTCTACAATGATGATTCCTATTGACAGTGGGTAAACTTCATCTGCTTACACGCCCAAAGGGAACTTTGGCTTTTCTGTGGAGACTAATGATCTGAATATCTTTGGTGTATTTATTGGCCATTTGGACATCAACTATGAGCTGCTTGCTTCACCCTTTATTCTATTTAAGGTAGTCTTCTGATTTCTTATCAACAGCATCATATATCCTGGGTCCAAGCCTTTTGTTGAATATGTGTGAGGGCATGGCAGGTGTGTCTACTGTATACTTTCTATATTCTAGAGTATTCTTCTGCTGAAACCTAATTGTGTACTTTGATAAATCCTAAATTTGAATGATGATATTGAACAGTGTTTTACATTTTGGTTAACATAGTTTGTATACATTTCAGGAAATTTTGCCTGCCTACCCAAATGTCATGCTATGTTCACCTATGTTTTTAATTTAAGAACGCAGTTTTCTCTTTCACATTCCCAGTCTCAATCCATCTAGCATTTATTTTTATACACGGTGTGAAGCAAGCAGTAAGATTTATTGCCTTCCTGGCTCTGTTCATAGAAAAGGACATCCTTTCTTCTCTGAAGTGCCTATTTTTAACTTATTAGAGTCACTTTAAATTTATAAAATAGTTTGTGGAGCTTTGGCACTCAAGAACAGTGTTGCCTTACCATTTACTCTAGTCTTCTTGGGGATTTTCAGTTATTATTAATGTTTCTCAGAAAAATATGTAAGTTTTCTGGTTATCATTTTCACAGTCACCTGTGTAGAATAATATATATTTTCCCATTATATACTTATTTGTGGGCATATTACTTTTAAGACAGATTTTACTTCTTTTTTTTTTTTTTTCAATTTGATATTTGTAGTTGTTTCTTTGGGAATTTGTAGCAAGTTTTTTTTTTTTTCTACTTCTCATATTCCATTGATTTTTTTTTTTGAGCTAATTCTGGAAGAATTACAATCAACCATATTGATAACTGATGTATTTGTGTTAATACCTTCTGTAGATGATTTTAAGGTTTCTTTCATTAACCACTATGTTAAAAACTTGTCCACTAGTTTCATTTAAAAGGCAGAAGTTTTTACTTTTTTGAAATTGTTATTTTTGTTTTATTTTTTTCCATTTTCCACATTTTTTATGAGATATTTTTTTCATTTACATTTCAAGTGCTATCCCATAAGTCCCCTATACCATCCCCCCACCCTGCTCCTCTACCCACCCATTCCCACTTCTTGGCCCTGGCATTCCCCTGTACTGGGGCATATAAACATTGCTAGACCAAGGGGCCTTTCTTCCCAATAATGGCCAACTAGGCCATCTTCTAATACATATGCAGCTAGAGACATGAGCTCTGGGGGTTCTGATTAGTTCATATTGTTGTTCCATCTATAGGGTTGCAGACCCCTACAGCTCTTGGGTACTCTCTCTAGCTCCTACATTGGGGACCCTGTGTTCTGCCCTATAGATGACTGTGAGCATCCACTTCTGAATTTGTCAGGCACTGTCAAAGCCTCACAGGAGACAGCTATATCAGGGTCCTTTCAGCAATATCCTGCTGGCGTATGCAGTAGTGTCTGCATTTTGCTGTTTATGTGTTGGATCACCTGGTAGGGCATTCTCTGGATGGTCCATACTTTCATCTTAGCTCCAAACTTTGTTTCTGCACCTCCTTCCATGGATATTTTATTCCCTATTCTAGGGAGGAATGAAGTATCCACGCGTTGGTCTTTCTTGATTTTCTTGTGTTTTGGAAATTGTATCTTGGGTATTCTAGGTTTCTGGGCTAATATCCACTTATCAGTAAGTGCATATCAACTGACTTCTTTTGTGATTGGGTTACCTCACTCAGGATGATATCCTCCAGATACATCCATTTGCTCAAGAATTTCATAAATTCATTGTTTTTAATAGCTGAGTCGTACTCCATTGTGTAAATGTACCACATTTTCTGTATCCATTCCTCTGTTGAGGAACATCTGGGTTCTTTCCAGCTTCTGGCTATTATAAATAAGGCTGCTATGAACATAGTGGAGCATGTGTCCATTTTATCAGTTGGAACATCTTCTGGGTATATGCCCAGTAGAGGTATTGCTGGATCTTTCGGTAGTACTTTGTTTAATTTTCTGAGAAACCGCCAGACTTATTTCCAGAGTGGTTGTACCAGCTTGTAATCCTACAAGCAATGGAGGAGTGTTCCTCTTTCTCCACATCTTCGCCAGCATCTGCTGTCACCTGAATTTTTGATCCTATCCATTCTGACTGGTATGAGGAGGAATCTCAATGTTGTTTTGATTTGCATTTCTCTGATGATTAAGGATGTTGAACATTTTTTCAAGTGCTTCTCAGCCCTTTGGCATTCTTCAGTTGAGAATTCTTTGTTTAGCTCTGTTCCCCATTATTTTCTTCATTTACATTTCTTTTTTTCCCCAACTTTTCTTAGATGTTTTCTTCATTTACATTTCAAGTGTTATCCAAAAAGTTCCATATACCCTCCCCCCTCCGGGCCCTGCTGCCCTACCCACCTGCTTCCACATCTTGGCCCTGGCATTCCCCTGTACTGGGGCATATAATGCTATCTGGAAAGTCCCCTATACCCTCCCTCATCCCCTGCCATGCTCCCCTACCCACCCACTACTACTTCTTGGCCCTGGTGTTCCCCTGTACTGGGGCATATAAAGTTTGCAAGACCAAGGGCTCTCTTCCCAATGATAGCCGACTAGGCCATCCTCTGCTACATATAAGAGGCAGAAGTTTTATAAAAAATTTTAAATGAGATTATTTGGCCTTTTTCCTAATTTATTCTGGCTAACATTTATGCTATATTAATGGCTTAAAATTAAAAAGGAGAGCTATCTTTTGTAAAGTTAAACAAGATAAGATTTCCTATTAAAGAAGTGTATATTACATAATATTTTTAATTTTTTTTTTTTTTTTTTTTCTGAGACAGGGTTTCTCTGTATAGCCCTGGCTGTCCTGGAACTCACTTTGTAGACCAGGCTGGCCTCGAACTCAGAAATCCACCTGCCTCTGCCTCCCGAGTGCTGGGCAATATATCAACATATATTTAGCATTTAAAATATTAGTATATTATATATACATATATTGATATGCATGTAAGAAAAATGATCACAGGCCCACTTTTATTGCATTTAGACAGAGACACCTAATCTTCTACCTTGGTTTATATCCATTCACTTTTACAAAAGAACAACAACAAAATCAGGATGTATTTCCTTCTTTTCTGATAATCACCTCATCATCCCCCTAACAACTTTATCATGAGTTACAATGTTTTTCTTAGATTTTTCTATTGATGGCTTCCTATGAATCAAGTAATTTCCTTTCCTTGACTAAGTTCAAATAATGTACTTTATTCTCTGCATATGAAACTCGAGGTAGTGTTCTGTGCTTCCTTATTTTCCTTTTCTAAACTCTATTTTGTCCTGGTCACTGTTTCCCCTAAGTGTCCTCATTCCATTTTTGTGTCATAACACTATCATCTTATTGCAGTTGCTGCTCTGGTATGTGTCATTTTTGTGATTCCTTCCCAGTTCCTCCTGAGCCACATGGAATTATATTTCAACTCTCTCTGCTCTCCCAGTCTATATTTTCTGATTTCTTGTAGTTCTTTGAATGACTTGATTAATTCACTGGGTTACTTTGAATTCATGGCAACGATCTTGGCTAAGATTTTCATCTGCTTGCTGGCAATATTTTCTCCTAGTGATTATGGCTTTGTCCTATTATTTGTTTTTCCCATTTCTTTCTTCTTAAAGCATTAAAAATAAAATGATTCTGGGCTGCATTCCTTCCTAATCTAACTCATTCTTGATTGAGGTGATGAATTGCATTTGTATCAGCTATTTTCACAAAGCCTACATGAGGCAATACCTGGACAATGTATCTGGTGGAGATTTATTTGTGTGCGAGTTATTTAGCTTTTATTTGCCCTCCTGGATGTACATAAACCATCAGCTTTTCAGCAGTCAAAGAGGACTATAATTCAATCTGTTTTCTAGACTCACCTATACCCTACTTTGTATAACAATGCCCTGTCTCAATCTGTATAGTCAAATTTGTACTAAAACAAGTTCAGTCCCCAATTCACTTATTGTCTTTTTAACACTATAAACCATGCAAATCATTTGGAATCCCAGTGAAAAGCAGGAAGTTCATATGGAGTGACTGAAAATAATTCATATAGAGTATTCTTGAACAGGTTGGTCATATATAAGGTAAAGCATCAAGGGATGATGATTACCATAAGATTAACAATAAACAGGGAGCCAGCATCTTTTAAGAAAACAAAGGAGTGGGTAGAGCATGTGAGCCATAAGAGCTGATATCCCAATACCATCTGTGTCTTTTGTTAACAGGCTGCCAATCTATGTCTCAATCATTTTCTTCTTCTTTGCTAATATTCTCTTAGGAGATTACCTTTAGCCAAAATCAGTTTGAGGCTGTAGGCAAGGAAAGGAACTTGGGTCAAGTGCTCCACATTGCTTAGTTGACCTCAGGTCCAAGCAGTTTGAATTAGGTTCATGGAGGAACAAATAGAAACTGTTAAGCTGAGCAGTAATTTTAGTTTTGAATTTCAGGGTTTGCAATCATCTTCATTAGATTAGTAGAACTTGGAGGAGATAACATGGGAAACTTTGGGATAAGTGTGCACAACTTCCTCTTCTTGGCATATTATTGTACTCTTTCATTTTTGTTGACTTTGTTACTATACCCCACATACTATTTTGTGGATGTCTAAGAGTGATAAGAGAAGATGTATTTACTATCGTATGAGATGACTATTAGGCTGCTAAGGAGGACAGAATGCTCTATCTTAGAAACGGGGCTTAGCATGAAAATGATTTGAGAGAATATTTCAGGACAAGAAAGTGACTTATGAGAGGCAGTATTCTAGATGGCACATGATGCTGGCTTAGATCTGTGTAACTACTGAAACGGTGAGAACTGTATGAACCGAGAAGCATGCCAAAGTGAAAGAGGGGCCCAATTTGTGGGTTGAACACGAGGGGTGAACATGTTCAAGTATGCAGATGGTGACTGCATTTAAGAAGCTGATCCACAGCAAGGGACCTATCACAACCAGCTGACTTCTGTGTTCTCACACATTTCCTCATATTTACAGAAATTAAGAAAACACGTATAAAGGACTATCATCACTTTACAACAACTATAATATGACAGGCAGGTCACTGTTTTTAAAATTACCAATAGCGAATGCCTTAAAGCTTTATTTCTTTCCAAAGCATAAAATATTTGATAGAATCTCGGTTTACATAATATATTTTCTTTGTGTAGACTTGAGGCCTCATGAGCTTTGCCCTGTCCACTTTGGTATGACTATTGGTATCATTGATGTTCACCTCATGTTTAGGGAGTCATGTTGGTGAGAAATTATTGCTGTAACCTCTGACATTTCTAGGAGATAACAGTCTCACAGAAAGCTCCCCGATGCTCTGGCATCACCCATCGTCCTAGATGATCCCCGAGGTTTACCTGTGAGAGCGTTTTGTAGATGTATCACTTGGGACTGTGTTCTACATATAACTCTGTATGTTGTGTATTACTGACTGATGGTAGTTTTCTGTAACCACCTCCATCTGTTGTAAAGAGAAGTTCCCTTAATGAGGGGTGAGGACTACACTCATCTGTAGGAATAAAGACAAAGATTTAGAGTATATTAGGCTTTATGCCCGTTTAGTAGAGTGGTGGTTGTAAATTTTCTTTGAATATCCATGATGTCACTAGAACTCATATCATCAGTTGATAACAGGAAAGTGTTATGATTATATTTTAATCTCAAAAATAAAATATATCCATTTATTTTGAGTGCATGTGTGTATGGTGTCGGTCCGCACATGGGTGGAAGTCCGAGGACAACTTGCAGGGGTCAGTTCTGTATATCTCGCAGTCAAAGTGTGTGGTGACTTCAGCAGGACCTTACTATGTAGTGACAGTGGGTAACCAATGGCAATGCCAGTAGCTTATATTGTCTTGGGGACCTCTGGATTGTCCCTAACCAATAAACTGTAGGAATACCTCCCATGCTTTATATTGTCGTGTTTCATGTCCCATGTCTTCGAGAAGCAATACTGCCCACCCATACAGGCTAATTTTGCTTCAGCTATTTATTTTAAAGTTATATTTTGAAAGAGAATATTTTCTAATAATTTTACCAAAATGTTCAAACTACACTAGCCTATTAAATATTGTATTTAATAATATAATGTTATACAATATGATTAATCTACCAATTAGTAGTTAGAGTCATTTCCATGTCAGTGTGCTTTTGAATACAAGTGTCAATGACAAATTAAGCTTAGAAATTTTTGTTTTTGCTGGTATTCTAATAACATTTCTCTTTAATGAAGTGACAACCAATCTTTGTGTGCTCTTACATGATAAATCTTAATGGACACAATAAAGGGGTTAATTTTTTTTTCTTTCTTTTTTTCCATTTTTCTTGTTTGCTTTGTTAACTAGTAGAGACTATGCTCTACTTTTCAAAAATTCTTTTTAAGTTATTTGTACAAGAAGTTTAAGATAACCCTTACCTTTCAATCAATCAATACCGAAAAGTATCCCAAAGGTTAACATGCATTTAAAATAGTGCTCTCATGAGGTGCTGGAGTGGAAGTCATGCTGAAGTGTGTTGAAGGGAGAGTGGGTAAAAAAAAGCCGGAAGACAGCTCTTTCTAGGAGGTTAAAAAAAAAGTTAGCCCCTTTATTGAGTTTTAAGTACTATTATACATAAAAATCTTTTAATGTGGAAATCCAAAGCTGAGATAAGAGAGTGAAAGCTATCCTGTCATTTTTCAGCCACTCTAGGTGACCCTTTCAGAAGCACTGAAGAGCAAGGACTTGCAAATCTCTGTATGCAAGAAGTATGTTTGTAAAAGAAATGTGTGGGTAGCTTTTATTTAAGACTAAAATATTTTGACAAACTCAAACCCCAAGTAGAAGCACTGTCACTAAATTTAGGTCTATACATTGAGATGTAAAGTGGCACTAATCACATATTCCATCTGTCAAAGTCCTTGGCAGACTGGATTAGTGAGCTAAGAAGGCATAAAAGGAGAAGAAAAAAGTGTCTGCCAAGGGAAAAATAGATGGTTATAAACACAGATTTTTATCTGTACATTCAAGTGTTTTCACTAAACATTCCAAGAAAGGAGAATTTAGAATCTCAGTAAAAGGCTTTTAAAATGAAGCCAAAATAAACATGAAAAAGACAGACCATGCAAATAAAGCAAAATGGGGGATATCTATTTTTCAATCTCTTATAATTTTATTGAATTTGAATGCAGCTCTAACTTGGAGATATTAGGAAACTTAACTTAGGATTTATTTTTCTGATTGATATTCAGCTGGAAAGGTAAGTCATACATTATTTAAATAAAGAATAATAAATCCATTTGAAAGGGATAGATCAAACTCATACGGATATGTATTATTCTCCCAGAACTTCAGACTCCAAAGGCAGCTAGAAGACCCCAGAGGTTGACAGTTCATTTTCCTGCACGTATAGCTCTCCAGAAAGATGGCTTTTGTGTCTTATTGGTTTCTCCACCACATTTTGATTCAATGCTTTCTGCTGTATATCTTCAATATCCCACTTATTTAGCAATTATCAAACATCGATAAGGCACTAAATATAAAATTTAACACCATAAATAAGAAATCTTATTTCTGTAAGGAAACAGTGTTGAGTGAAATGAGCTTAAGGACTTTGGGATTTGAGGAGGGGTATTTGAACTGAACCATGAAGTTATGTAAATTAGGTAGAGAGAAGTGTCAAAGTAGAACACGTTGGGAAATGGAATCAGACCCTGCAAAGATGTGAGTTTGTCCAGAGTGTAAGTTTCAGATGTGCCATATGTCTCAAGTGAAGGGTGTGAGGCAGAGTTGGGTAGAAGTGGATGAGGTTAGAGTAATACTCTTCAAAATGTCTTTTGAGGGAAATTAGTTCTGTGAGAGAAAACTTTCCCGTTACAGGTAACTTTAAGTAAGCAAAGTAAATTATAGTTCTTTTCTAGAAATTTGGAAGCTATTATAAGAATTTTTATTTATTTATTTATTTTTTAGTTTTAATTGAATATTTTATTTCTCAAAGCATAATTGTATTAGGTTTTAAATTGTTGTGTTAAATATATCTGAATAATGGTGGATAAATTTTACCAAGAGTAAAAATAAATAGATCCTTTACATTCAATGTAAAACTTGGGAAAATCAGGAAACTTTTTTTTATTTGTTATTCTTCCTTCAGTATTCTGCCCTTGAAGCACTCATATGCTGAGATGAATCACCATGCTAGGATTAATTAGTTTCATCTTTGAGAACATTGATCAGATAACAGTATCATACCCCAGAGACCTGAGAGTAAAGCACTCATAATACTCTTAGGATTTAAGTGAAGTTCAGTACTCACATCCTGATCACTTGAGCAACTTTCTCAAACCATCTCTGTGACTTTATGGCATGCATGAGGAAAATAATGGCTACTTTAGGACAATGTGGTAAGTATTAGCAATTTCATGATGGTAAAATGCCTTAAAAACTCAATGCTAGACAACACAAAGTAAATTAAACAAGCATGCTGAAAAGAAAGACAAGCTTGGGATTATGCCAAGAAACATCTAGAAAAAGTTCTTTGAGGGGCCAGGGCTCTTATAGTGTCAATTCACAGTTATCCTGAAACATGACCCCAAAGAATGTTCTATGTTAGTAGTCACTGACAGTACACAGAAGTTGTATTCTGTGGAGAATACTGAGAAGTATGGTGCTAGCCTGGGTAAAAATGCTGACAGGACATTTTAATAGAGTTAAAGCTGGGGAATGAATACCACCAGAGTTTGTGTTAGATCTGTCCCTGACAGTTTGAATAGATGCCAGTGTTGGAGGCTCTAGTAGAAAGGAGTGAAATGGAGACAAACATAAGGAACTGCTGTGATATTTCAGAGCATGGTAGAGTAGAAAAAAATGCAATGGGAATCCTTGATAAACAGATAAAAGCTCCAGGGACCAAAGAAAGATTCAGCTGGGTGGGCTGTCATTCAGCTGGGTGGGCAGTCAAGGAGAAAGAGTGTAGCATAATGTTTGGAGCATCATTTGGCTGAGGATGACATTACAAGACAAATTTAAGGAATATGAAGTTGAAGTCAATGCCTGGAGCATAAACTTGCTGACTGAAATGCAGGTCCTTGGTAGCCATTTTCTATCTTCAGTCTGTGGTCTCATTAGGCTATATTCTCTGAAAACATTAGCACAGCCCTGGCATTAGATGGTTCCTTTCTGGGGCATGGTTACCAATGCAACCATTGATCCATTCTTTGCCTTCTTCATGCAGGGATTGTCAGCTGAAGGACATATCCAGACTTGAGAAGGTTTCCTCTGAGACACTTTAGAGATTCAAGGCGTCTTATCTGTTTCTAACAGCTGTTTATTTTCCCAAGTTTCTTAGCACCTTATTTGCAATCCATTCCTTAATCAATAAAATTCCATCACTCTCATGCTCACTTCAGGAATTAAAGTTGATAATTTTGCTTTTGCTTTGGCCAGTCTCTTCAACTCTTTCATACTTCAATCATATTCTTGTGAACATCTAGCTAATGTCTGTTATGGTAGCTGTTGTGGTAGTTGACCAGTTGTCCTGCTGTTTCTGGTGGTTAGGATATGTTACTGTCTGTGCTAAAACTAAGAATGTCCTGTGCAAAATGGGCTAGTTGCTAAACTTAAGGTTCCTTATTTATACTGTTCACTACTATCTCCTAACATGGTGCCTGTTACACTCTACCCTTTAAATATTTCAAATGAATACTAACTGTAAGTAATTTAAAACCTTGACTTTATATATATATATATATATATATATATATATATATATATATATATATATAATTGCTTATTTTGATATAGTGCTATACTCATTTGACCTGTGAGAAATTTCCATCTCAAGAGGTTACCATCTGTCTAGTGGAAGTCAGAGTCCAGATTTGAACCTGGATATGTCTGATTTCAAACTTGTGTTAAATCTAGATTGCAACACTTTTTTTTTTAACCTGGCATTATCTACCCGCTAAGTTAGTGGGTTAGCACTGAGCCTGGGGAGCTGTCAGAGACAGGCTCCAAGGGATTGGGAAATGTTAATAGAGTCTAGCACTCTGTGAAGTCTCAGTAATAGCTACTACTCTCCTCTCTCCAGGGCCTTCCTCCCCAGGGAAGCTTGTTATCTACAAGACTCATGAATTTGTTAGAAAGAGAAAATTCTTAACTATCAGCATGAGCTAGAAATCAGGTATTTGTAGTAACTTTTATCTCCATGCACACATCATAAAATGTATTACTTTAATAACTCTGAACCTTCTTATACTCCTTAAATAACAGCCTTTATTGCTGAAATTAAGAGACTATGAGGATCAATCACACGCTTTCTCCTGTGTGTTTATGTAAAGGTATTTTCACAATGGAATCTGTGCCTTCCACATTCTCCCATGACCATCTTATGAAAATAATCAATTTGTAACACCCACCATAGAGGAGACAAACTCCCCCATCTAAATTTTCTCAGTAGTTTAGATTTATAATGTAGTGCTGAATTCTTCTAATAGAATATTATCATCAGATTAGTTCCTCATGTGGCAGCTATTATTCTAGCACAATAAACAAATGTTGTTCATAATTATAAATTGTATTGTGATTAATGAATGTGTCATCTTGGCTCAGCGGTAACAAATTTGCTCTTTGTTTAATCAAATTTCAAAGTAGAAGGAAGAAGGAATTATGATAAGATACCTACCAAAGATGAAACTGGTATAGAGTTCCAGGTCAGCATGCACTTCTTTTTCTGTACAAGAGCAGTCTTCCTGACATGAATGGTTTGTGGAGTGAGAAATTACAGTGGGCTGAAATGTATATGAGGCCACACATCCATCATAATCTGATGCGAAGGTTTCCACCCAATGTTATAAAACAATAAAAAACTAGCCACCAACCAGCATCAAACACCTTGTCTACTGTATTCTTAACCTTTTTCTCTAATTGCCACCATCTTGCTTCCCTCATGCACAAAGTGGAGCCAACTTCTCAAGTTGGACTTGGTTTAGAGGTTACATTTTTAAAATTGTGGTTGTATTATAGTTGATACAATGCTCACTAGTAAAAATGACAGCTTAATGTAGAAACCTATAATTAGTTACAAAACTGCATTAGGAAATACTTCCATGAATAATTTAAGGCCTTGCTTTCATAATACCAAGTCAAAACAAAGATGACCTTTGCTACTAGAAATCAAACTGTGTTGAAGTGTTTATTTTGGGAAGAAGAGAAATTTTCTTACTTTTATCACTATGTAAAATGATGGCATTAAACAGCCAATGTAAACATCTAGTGTGTCAGAATGTTGGGACCAATATAAAAATCACTGCTTAAGAAACTCAACTCAGTTCCAACTAATAGCTGACTGTGAGCATCCTTTTCTGTGTTTACCAGGCACTGGGAATGCCAGGGCCATTACGTGGGAGGGGGTGGGTAGGGGAGCAGGGCGGGGACGCAGGAGGGTAAGGAAAAATTTCTGGATAACATGTGAAATGTAAATGAAGAAAATATCTAATAAAGAGAAAAAAAAGAAAAAAAAAGAAGAAACTCAACTCAGAGATCAACAAACTTATTACACCTGTACTATTTCCTTTAAATGTATCTCTGCCAAATTTAGGTTCCATGTATCTAAGTAATAAATGCTTTCAGAGACAAAAAAAAAAAATCATTTCACTTCATATTCATCAGACAGGCAGGTAAATTAACATATCTTTTGGAATTTTACATATCTACTGATTTACAAATTGCTCTTAAATTTGAAATATTCATGTGAAGAACATATGAAGATTTCTAATGAGATATGAAAAATAAATTAATGTGACAAATCTCAAAGTGAGAGATTAATGTATTATTCTTCATGTTTGATAGAAGGAATAATAGCTCACTAATTACCAAAATTTAATGATCCATCCTTACCATCAATTATGTGCTATTGTTGCCACCAGTTAGGAGAGAGTTCAGTACATGAGTCAGTTGTGCGTGGCTAAACACAGGCATATTAGCAGCATCTCCCAAAACAACAGAATTTTGTAGCATTTAAAATCTTATTTCAATTGCTCTCATAATATTATGAAAACCTAGGGAATACTTGTCATTCTGAATATTTAATATTGTTTTTTGGTCTCTCCCTTATATGCAAAACACGAACAGATACACATTAATTAAATTGTATCTGGTTTCGTCTAAGGAGAAATAGCAGCTGGCAGGGAGGAGCTCTGAAAGGAAGAAAGAGAGCACTTCTATTCATGAAAGCAGGCTCTTAGTAGCCTTGGCCAAGTGTGGGATGAAGGTAGGAAGGTATAGGAGCTTCTGTTGTCTGCTAGAGAAGAGGTAGGATATAAAGTGCAGAGTGCATGTGGACTATGGTTGTAAAGTAAATGATCATTTTATTAATGGGAATACTTGGAAAGACAGAAGAAAAATAGGACCTCTAGACCTTCTAAGACTGAAGACTAAATCTCAGGAAATGGTTTTGAAAATCACAAACTGATATGTGACTCATACTATGTTAAAAACCAAACATCTAGTTTGCAATGGTGTGGAAGTTCCCAGAAATTTTGTGTGAGCCTGAAATACTTTGCAGGGGCACATGTCTATGTTTTAGGGGTCTGGGAGATGTCATGGACTAGATATTTGAACTAGTGCATTTTCTGTATCTAACATGACATCCTCTGCCATATTATTATGCAACAAGTTGTCCATCTTCAGAAGCCCAGGAGACATTAGAACCATGATCTGGATTTCTTAGTCCATAGACCTATAAACACTTGTTTACAAACTACCTAGTTCTAGGTTGTTAGCTATAGTATCAATAAAGAAACTAAGTTGTAGGTTCCTCTATATTTTCTTTAATTTATAAAAAAATGGATTTTAAGCCTTTATTTCTTATAGAAACTGTCTCTTTTGTTAATGTTACTCATATGCATTTGTTTTAATAAAGTATGATTCAATTACAAAAGACTTATTTCACTCTGTTTTAGATATAAAAATATTGGACACAGACTTCTTAAAAGTCCTGGATGTTGTGCAGTGATTGGAAGTTACTGGTATAGCATTTCTGTCTGGTAAATGAGTTGAATTTTAATGATTGGGTATTTCTCACTAATACCAGAGTGTCCAAGCATGCTGGCTCATGAAAAGACTCACTAAGGATTAAGTCAAGCACACCCTTGACTTGGGGGCAGAAAGAAAACTGTGGGTTTTATTTGCCACCTTTCAGAATCATTTGAGGCAAACCCCACATTACCAGAAGACCCTGAACCTCTGACTTTCTTGGCTAGGCACTTCTAGCAATATATACTTTACTTTTGGAAACAAACAAATACTGTAAAGGAGCTGAATAACTGAAAATTCTTCTGCTTCCAATACACAGCTTAAGGACTGCTCTAAAGTTTTTTAGGCAAACATAAAATTTCAAAAAAAAAAATCACAGAGTAAATATACTAGTTCAGTTAGCAAAGTAACCATATTGCAGGTTGACAAAAACATATTTAGATATCTCACTAACTATATAATTGATTGCATAATGCAGTCATTTTTGGTGATATTAAGAGTTCACCAATCTTCAGCATGTAAAAGGAGTGTTGGTAATTGTTCTTTAATTCCCCTGAAGCCAGAATCTCTCTGTGTCCTAACAAAGTGGGTCCCAGTTTGTCCCTCTTTTCAGTCCCATTTCTTTAGTTACTTCTTACCTTTATTCTGTCTTAAATTTAAGACGGGCACTCTGTAGATATCATCTGTTATGGGGACATAATATGCCCCTGCAGTAATAATGATCTGCCTTGGTACCACCAAGGCTCTGTTCAACCAGACCTAAGATACTGCCCAACCCCGCCACAGTTTGACAAGGCTGCCTGGCCCACTGTACTCACCCTCGTCCCTTTCCTCCTCTGGAGAATACCACAACTATTGTCAGTTGTATGGCTTAGGATGTTGGTTTTTCTATCTTTTCCAGTGATGGGTTTACCAAAATAAATTTCTTTCTTTCTTCTCTAGCACCCATTTTTCTAATGTTTTTTTTGTTTGTTTGTTTGTTTTTTGTGGTGGTGGGGGGTGGGGGAGAGGACGGAGACCACAGGTCTTTAGGACAGGGACGCAGACCACAGGTCTTTAGGACAGGTCTCTAGTGACTAAGCACACTCAGTTTTAGTTAGAATATGTTCATGAGTCCAAATGCTTTATAAATATTAGCAATTTGCATTTTCCTCCCAATGTCTCCAATTTTATCAATACCTATTCATAAAGCACTTACTATTTCTGTCTTTTTGGACAGAATATGTGACATGTTATGACTAGTTTCTTTACTATGATGTTTTAAGGTTCATATTTGAGCACCTATCTGTATGTCATTATTTATGTTGTCAAATCATATTTTATTCTAAGAACATATGCCTTTTATTAATTCACCATTTGATGGCTATTTGGGCTTCTATTTTTGATTATTATTATTATTAATGTTATGAGTGTTTAAAATTTATATTTATTTATTGAAACAAGATGACTTTTAGGACAGGTTGTTTTGTACTCTCCAAGTAAGCCAGAATGACCTTGAACTGTTCATCTTTCTGGCTTTACCTACTGGAGTGCTGGAAAGATAGGTATTTACCACTCCTTGAAATTCAGTTCTTTTCTCCACCCACATTACCTTGTCTTTTCTACCCTCTGCTGAGATCAGCCTTAATTTGAGAGGGTCCTAAGTTCTGCTGAAGGGGTGTACGGGAGTGGAGTCAGTGGGAGATGCAAGTTAATAACTTTGTATTCTGCTGGAGATACCTCTCTTGAGATAACTCTCTTCCAGACCAAAGTCCAGTCTTTTTATTTTGCAGAGGCTACTTGCTTAGGAATTGCATAACAATTCCCTCATTCACCCAGGTTCCCTTTTGATTATTTCATGAGTCAGCACTTTTTGACCTTAGCTACTTGACTCTACAGAAAGAGTCACATGGCCAAAGCTGCTGAGTTCTGCTGCTTGCTATAGCTACAACATGGCCCCATTGTTTTATTACATTATCATCAGTTTTCTGTTTTCCAACTCCTTCACTGCCTAACTAAGCTTGACTGTTCCGGAACTTGCTTTGTAGATAGACCTTGAACTCAAAGATCTTCATGGCTCTGTCTCCTGAATGCCAAAGGCGTGTACCATCACTGAGATTCAAAAAGGTTACCTACATAGGAATGGGTGAGAGGCTGTCTACTAGGGTCTGGGAAACTCCTCACTGGCTATACAAATGGAGAAAGTGACATTTCTTCCCCTAGTATAATTCAATGCCAATAGTCACAGTGGGTAGGGCTTCAAGATTTTTTTTTTTCTTTTCTATGATAAAATGTTGGCAGGCCCAATCATATTCAGGCATTGCATAGGTAACCATACCTGCCATGAGTTCACAAATGCAGAATATACTATCTCTAGAAGACAAAGTTTTCAGTTCTCTTCCTCAAATTCTGCCATCTGTTTCTACCACTCTCCTCTACCATATTATCACATTCTTGGAGGAAGTGAGTAGGTACTGGTAATAGTCTTTTGTGGGAGGATTTTTTTTTTTAATTTGGAGGAAATAGAATAGGGCTTACTCGATGCTGAATCCATGGAGGAGGTGTTAGTGTTTTTCAAGACAACTGTATGTACCATTTGATATTTTTACCAGCTTTCATGGCTCCACCTCCAGATATTATCCCTCAATCATCTCAAACATACACTGCGGTTGTTAGCATTCATCATTGGGCTATTCTCACTAAGGCTTATTTCTATTTCCATTATTAATGTTGCAGCCTATTACAGTGCAGTTATAACATACCTTGTTATGATGATGATTTTTGTCAAGGTCCTTGTAGACTGTCTTTTTTACTATCTCTATTAAACTGTCTTTGGTAATATCAGCCCAGCTCGTAGCCCTCACTAATTGCTGTCCAATCCATCTATTGTTTCCAAATATTCTGGAGGATAAATTGCTTCCCAATCTGATCTGGTTAAATGTCAGTCTCTTTGAAAGAGGTGCTCTTTGAAGCTAGCTTTTGAGATTTATCTTTAGCTCAGAAAGAATCTTCTTAGCTCTTTCAATCCTTAGCTCTGTCAAATTCTGTCTAATCTGTAGTTTAGTTGTTGGCTTGATGGAACTACCAGCATGCTTTCAATCACCAGCAAGATCTTTACATCATTCCTGCAAAGCTGGGGGACAAAGACAGTGACACACTTGGTGAGAACCCATGTCCCTTCTCTGCACATGGTGTGCTGTTTGGAAGTTTCCTCATTTTGTTTACTAGTTTAGCCATAAAACCTCTCCCTTGCCCATAAGTGACATGGGTCAAGGGCATTGGAAATCCATTTTACTTTGTTGATCCTGGATTATGGCCTTTATCTTTTGAGAGAGGGCTTGTAGAATGAAGGAGTCTCGGAGTGCTCAGCCACTGTCTTTGTAGAACAGGTTCTGCAACAGAAAGCTCCAGAAAGAGAGGTCCTGGTGGCTTGCTCTACAACCAGCAGTTCATATCTGAGAGCTGGGTGTATGTGCAGAGGAGCAGAGCCCTGTCCTTGCCTATAAGTCAGCCTTTGTCACACTGAGCTGGGAGAAACTCAAGTAATAGTGCAAAATACCAGTCTTTCTTCTTTTTTGCCCAGATTTCTTAAATATTTCTACATGTACTGGGTGACTAGGAATGGCCAGTCATTTTAAATGCTTCAGGTTTCTCTTCAATTATTTTTGGTAGTCACGGTTGATTCATGGGTTTCATGATACTGTTGACAATTCGAGTGAAGCCATTCTGAAGTGTCTCTCTTGAGAAGAAAGTGCAGTCTTTGCACATGTCAGTTTGTTTAGGACAAGAAAGAAAAAGCTACGAACTAAAAAAGAACAAGGTCAGAATACCCATGAAGGATCAAGATCAATTTTTTGTTTTGTACTTTTCAACAGAAACCCACTGGCAGTAGACTGTTACTGAAGTATTTAAAGAGATGAAAAATAATAAACTCAGTGATTTATCTCAGTCTGTATGCATCCTGGGTTAGCTCAGTTCAGTCATGGGGCAATGTAGGTACTTAGGGATAAGAATTTGTGTTCTTGTCCAAAACTTGAAGGAGGGAGCTTCTTCTCCTACACTCTGAATGGTTGTTACAGAATCATTTCTGTGACGCTATGGAACTGAGGCCCTCATTCCTTTGCTGCTGGCTGGTATCTGTTCTCATCAGTGGTGCCTTCCACAGCTCCCTGCTACGTAGGCTTCTCTCTCAACGCACACACACTATGGGCTGCTGCTCACTTCAATGCTGGCAGGAGCTTTCTCTCTCAAGTTTTTTTGATCAGAAGCAGATATCATGAAAGATAATGGTCCAACTCTCATCTCTTTTGCTATACAAAGGGAAGGGCATGGTATCTCATCCTCTCAGCCATGATCTGATACACTCAAACAAACTCTACTTACACTGGAAGGGGTGGAGTTGACTCAATGTCAAGATATGGGTTTTTATTCACTTTCAGAACAGACAGTGGTGGGTTGCTAGCATAGCAATCCATTCAGGCAGAAGAGCCTGCTGGTTGTTTCCTTCCCAGGCTCTCTGATGCTGAATCTCCTCTCTCAGGACAGTGCCTCAATCTTGGTGTATTTGCTCTGTAGTCTCTGATAGGAATCATAACATCAAATTACAACATACATTATTTATCTTTCATTTCTACTTTACATTCTGGTGGCTTCTTCCTCCAAGGAGCCCGGCACAACCTTAAAAAACTTTTAGTTCTGTATTCAATCTTCAAAACAGTAGAAGGGGAACTTCAGGAGAAGAAAGGTGGAAAGAAGCAGGCTGGGTGAGCCAAGGGAAGAAGTTAGGAGACAGATGCAAGCCATCAAGAAAGAAGGAGCCGAGGAATAAGAGAACAACAGAAAGGAGCCGAGGAACAAGAGAACAACACGGGCAAATGCTCATACTCTGATACTGTTCAGCAGCAAATCAAAAAAGGAATATTATCAGCTTGGCTGCTTATCCAGTTTCCTATTTTAAAATCTCCAGCTAATTAGTTAATGGAAAGCTAAAAAAGGAGCTTTTTCAATTTTCATGGACCATTCAAGGCAGAGACACTACCGAGATTAACACACAGGGCTTCATGCTGCAGTCCACTGTGGCTCTAACTGAAAATTATTGAGGCAGCTCTCGACTTATCAACCTGACACCAAAAGGGGAATTACTCTTTAATGTCTTCTCTAAAAGATGTTTCTCCCTTTCTGTCTACAAGGCTCTACCTTTTTGTGTGTTGTATCTGTTGGCACCAAAGCTGCTGCTGCCTTTGATTTCCAGTAACTGATGGATGATCATCTTTCTAAGCAGGCAGAAGTTACCAATAAAATTGACTCTAATGGGTGCTTGGGGTGTTGTTATTATACAGCTGTAGACAATAAGCCAAGAGAGGAACAGCTGATGTACATCTTGAGATCAAGATAAGAGGTGGTGCTAAGGGCTACAGTTTAGTAGAAATTATATTTTAGTACTTATTGTATGTGTGGTGTATTAGTTGAGCTGGCAAGAGCTGGCAACAGGGTAACATTAAGGAAGCCATGGATCTAAAGCTTACAGCAGTGTTAAGAGCATATAAGCCCTATGACCGCAACCAGTCTTCTAGTTTGTCTGTACCTGTCACTGACACAGGGATGCCTTACAAAGTAGAAAACTTGCTCATACAGACATCTGCTTATCTTTTTGTTAAACTTTTTCCCCTTGGCTTTTAGAATGAATTTCCAGGGAAGGCAAAATGACTCAGCAGGTAAAGGCTCTTTGTTGCAGGCCTGACAACTGGGGTTTAATTCTCAGAACTCACAGGGAAGAAGGAGAAAAATGACTCCCACACATTGTCCTCTGAATCCCTCACACAAGAACTGACATGATCCTCCTTTCTTCTCCAAATAATAACATGGAAAAAAAGTCAACACATAGGAGCCTTTTCTGACCTACCAACATGTAAGTATTTCTCCCTTACCCGCATTTGCAGCTCTTGCTCTAGGCACCATGAAGGAATTACTGGACATATCCTCCATTGTAAAGTTTTAAACATAAGGCTCCCTTCACTGCTAATACTTTCCCTTTCTTTTCTTGACTTTAATCTCAGTTCTTGGTCGGGTTATAAACACTTTCCATATCATCCCAATATAGTCTTCCTTTGCTAGGCCCCACCCTCTTAAATTATCATTCTGGTGATGGTTGATGGCATTATTATTTGTTACCCGTGTTCCATTTTTTTCACCTAGCTTTCTAGGATAGAAGTTTTATGAGATAATGTCTTTGTACTTACAACCCCAGGTTTATTGTTCAATACTCAGTAGGCTTCTTTGTCTACATTTTGGGCCATATGATGAAAATGAGTATTTTAGAGCACCAAATAACTTTAAGTATGAGTATGGAGTGTGACCATAGCAGTGCCCTTAACCTCAGTGAAGCTTTTTTCCTTGTATATGAAAGGGCATAATATACTCATTGCCAGGTTACTGAGACTTAAAGAATCATGTACCAGAATCTGGAGACATGCTGTAGAGGCCATGGCTGAGGATGCTTGGAAAGCTTGGATGAAGCCTATTCCCTATTTTGTTTCATTATGGCCTGAGTGACAGATAATCCACTTATCCAGAGAACTAAGAAACGAACCTTGTATTTCACGACAGATATAACTAACTTGATTCATTTCCACAAGATTTGCTTACATCTGTGTGCTTATTCTTTCTGGATTATTAGCCTTCATGTAGTATACTTGGGTTTGGGGTCATGATTTTATGGAGACTTCCCTCTACAGTCATGGATGGGTAAACAATATTCACCTTGAAATCATTATTTTTAAAATTTTAAAATGTCATTTCCTTAGACCCATTATCAGAGTTTCTGTTTTAGTAGCCTGTGTTTGGGACTTAGAAAATATTTATATGTTTATCCCTTGATTCTAAGACAGGTGTTTTTTAGGCCACATTGAAAACATGGCTCTATATCTATATGTCCTAAAATAATATTTCATTTCCCTCTTACTTCTTCTAAGGCAAATGTAAACTGAAACTTTAAAGAGATTTTTTTCCAGATGTAAAAGTCATTTCTATGCACAGACTCATTTTCATTTTGATACAATCAAAACTGCTATTAACTAGATCATCATTCAATGTAAGGAATTCCAGAATGTCTAGTACCCCATGCTTGTACTTTGGTAGGCATTCTGCCCTATCCCATCCCAATTCTGAGAGCCAGTATTTTTATTGCTACAGGACTGTGATTTTTAGGTTCCATCCACCAATATGAACTTCTGTTATGCATTGGACTCATTACAAGTAGCTCTTTTCATGTCTTCTGGGTTACAGGCAAGAAATAACTTGTAGTGCAAGTTTGATAGCACATATTTGGTTGATCCAATTGAAGGAAATGCAAGGCTGTCTCTAATACAAGCCTGCTGTGCAAACATATCCAATACGTCCCTGTGATGCTTTCTGAGAAAATGAGCTGAGTCTAAAAGACTGGCTTGAAGTTGATGGTGTGATATCCCAGTGCACTGTACACCACCTCCTTTCTCAACCTCTTTTTCCCCTTTGTATTTCTTACTAAAAATGACACCTCTTGTGAGAAGGAAGGCAGCATCTAGCACCACTTTCCTCTTTCCTTTGCAGTTATAGTTGGTGAAGCCAAGATAGGATCCTCAGGAGACCAATCAAACAGGATAATCAGCCTGCCCAGGCTGACCCAATTAAGTTTAATTAGTTGTTTTTTTTTTTTTTTAAATCTTTAAATTTCCTACCCAGGTGGATTTTTATGGCTTTTATTAAACAATGCAGAAAAGCTGAATCTTTGGAATTAGTTGGCCTCTCAGGTACTCTCTGTCGGTAATAAAACTACGGGAACTCTTCAAGTCTCCATACGGAAGCCAAATGATACTGAAAAACATTTGGCTCTGCCTCTCTTGGGCTCCCTCCCTAAGTAGAAAGCATTCTTGCTTTGTTTTAAGGAGAAGCAATATCATCCGCTATTCTCAGTTAAGACTGACAGTACTCAATTGTGCAACATGGCCAAGTAAGTCTCACTACTCAGTTGATGCCATTTCAAAGTTTTCTGTCCTCTGGAATTTAGAAGGACAAGTTAAAAAATACAAGCTCTGAAGAGGGCTTCACAGAAGTCGTGAAGAATCTAGAATGGAAGCAAAATTAGATGAATTCAATAGAGATGCAAGTCCGAGCAGGAAAATACCTAAATGAATCGTCTTAGTCTATTTTTCTCTTGATAATAATTTAACGCTACAGGCTATGTAAAATATCCTCTTAAGAAAGTTTTACTTTTGGTAATGGTTCTGTTTGAAGTTCGAAGGTTATCATTTTAGTGCTGGGTTTGTTACAGAGGACTGAGGTTGTACAGATGCCAAAAAACAGTTACAAATTTATGTGTCCAGTCCCTCTCTTTGCAAAGGCATCCAATGCTCAGTCCTGGGATCCCACGCTGATGACTTTAATCCTCTGCCTCACAAAGATTCAGTGTCTAAATATCACAGCTCTGTTGAGTTTTTAAGTTCTTAACATCTCAAAATGGAATGAAACTCCAATGTGAGATTTACTAGAGACAAATACATTCAAATTGCAGTAGACATCTTTAATAACGCAGCAAATCTCAGCAAATGACTGTGTTGAGACTATTTAATATTAAGCTGTTTTGCATATCATTTTATAGGCATATTTATTAGATGCTAAGTCACTTGAAACAGTCTTAATTTGTGTAATTCTTAACAATACTGTGAAGTAATTATTATCTCCCAAATTATGGGCATCTAGTCCCCTATCAAAGGATCCCATGATTCTCTCCTTTGTTCCCTTTTCTGTCCATCCTTCTTCCTTTTCCTCTTTCTCCACTTTAGTTTGTGCTTTTTCAAGTTCTTTCCATTTCTCACCTTTCTCTTTCATTTCTTCTTCTCTTTCTCTCTTTCCTTTGCTCACTCCTTTCTCCTCATTTTCTTTATCTCTTGTTCCCCTGCTTCCTTACCCACTATCTCAGGCTCCTCATCCTTTTCTATACATGCATGCTACCTGTGGAGATTGTGAAAACAATGATTTGCTCATTTCTTAACCCTTTATTTGAGAGGTCTTGGTTGGAACTTAAAAATGTGTATTTCTGAAAAGTTCTTTAGTGATAATAGCTTCTGCTGCACCAAGGACTATAATGAAAGAGTCAGTTCTTTAACTGATGTGATGTTCAGGTTCCTGCTTCCAAAATTAAATCAATAAGACTTTAGATAGACCTTAGAATTTGTTTAGAAAATTGCCTGTATTGTCCCGCATAATTTTGACCATCATTCCACATGATGGAAATTGGCTTTACAAATTCTCAAAAATGAATATTTGATAGCTCTCCTGATGCAATAATCTGATATTAATACTATCAATCAAAATTACTTTCAGAACAAAAAGAACTGAAGCTCTCAAATTGGGTAACCCCTGAGCTGTGTGTGTTGCAGGCATGGTGAGTTATGGATGTAAGATGACTTGGAAAGCCCAAAGGACTACAATCTTTTCACCTGATTTAAACAACTTCTTGGATATTATGTCCAAGACAATTGCCTTTGGAGTTTGTTCTTTGCTTCTGCTATCTCTTGCAGTATTAAGCTATTTTCCCTTGGTACATATTAAATGTGATTTAGTTACCTCATCTCTGGGAAGACATACAAAGATTTAAAGAAATACTTTGCCATTTTCTGGGAAATAAGTAGTTGTCAGGTGTCAAGATATAATAACTGACAGACTCAGGGCCAAGGCCAGGGGCACACAGACAAAAACACTTTTCATTTCTACATTTGACAATAACATGCTCAGTAGCATTTGATAGCTCCTATGACCAAGAAGCATGCTCTGTCTTGCCCATGAGACCTGGCCCTTTCTTATCTCATTGGTGGCCCTTTCTTATCTCATTGGCGGCCCTTTCTTATCTCATTGGCAGCCCCTTCATCCAAGCCCCACCCCCTTCCCAGTTTTTTGGTGTTGAAACACTTCACATTGATATATACTTACATCTTTTTTCATTTACATTCAGTCTAAATGATATTACCCAGATACATCTTGAAATTGCAACTCTGTCCACATTTATATATGCAATCTGGCCATTCCAACTAACTTAATACCTATATTCAACTGCCAACATGATGTTTAGTTTATTTTAATGTCTTACTGTTCACTCTTCCTTACTATGTTCTTACAGGATCTTTATGGTCTTCTAGAAATTGTTTCTCTTCCATCCTTTTCCATGCCAGTAAATTGTATTTCTGTAACCCAGTAGCTGTAAAGATGGTAGGTCATTCTAGTTCCCATTTAGCAACCCTGTGAGTGCAATCATCAAAAATATTTCTCATCACACCTACCTTCCTACAAGTTACATTGTTTCTTTACTAAACTCTGAAATAGGTTCCTAACTGATTTCTTCCCATCATCCTTAATACTGCTGGTCTTTGTTCACAGAGCACTTTTAAGGCATGGTTTTACCACATCAGGTTTTGCTTAGAATCTTCCATTTCTGTCTCTGCTTCACATGCTAGGCCCTGTCACACTAATTACAATGACCAGAACAGGTCTCTTTTATTGTTTTCTTGATTGTACCTTTTTTCCCAACATAACCACCACATACCACGCTGCTGTTTGCTTTTCTGTCCCTGATAGCAGAGCCCTCTGCTTTGATATTCTGTCTAATTTCTTTAACCCTAGCTAAGCCCTAACTTTGAAATGTATCTATTGCATAAGACCACTCCAAACACCATGCTTCTCTCATTTCTTCTGTGTTCTCTTGCATACTTGACTGCATTTTAGTTTCTAAAATGTCCTATGCCTGACTTATCACTTCAGTTAACATAATACTGGCCAATTGTCTTCTCTTTCTGTGTCCTCTACAAAGCTGTCAGTTTCCTAAGAATAGAAGCTGGGTACATCATAGATTTAGTAAATCTATGGATAGAGTTAGTATCAGAAGCTTATATGATGTCACATATCTTTCTGTCTCTTTGTTGCAGTTGGGTTGGTGTATTCAAAAGGCCTAAGGCTTAGTTCCCCCAACCTGTGGCTCTGTAAGATGGTAGGACATTTGCAAAGTGGGACATATTAGGAGATATATACCACTGGGGGATATATCATTGAAGGGGACTGTGAAACTCTAGTTCTTTGTTCTTTCTCTTGCTTTCTGATGATGAGGTCTTCTTGTGCCACATGCCCACCATCGTGAGGTGTTCTTTAGCAGGCTCAAGTTAGTGGAGCAGATTGGTCATGGACTTATAGCACTAAAGTCATGGAGATGTATCATCTCTCTCTTTAAGGATTTTTATCCCAGGTTTTTTTCACAGTATTTGAAAGCTGGCTCACATCTTCTTCTACAAACTTTTCTATCTTTTTTATTCTGTACCATTTCTCATTTTCTCATACTGTAAGTGGTGGTGGCAAAGAAGTAGAGAGACTAAAAGCAATGCCACATATTCAATCAACAATACAATAAATAGGAGCTATTTGCATTTTCCCTATGTAAAGGACAATGATTGATATAACTTTGAGTTTGTGCTTATTCTAGGTCTGCTACCATGTTGAGGAAGAAGCTTTAGCATGTCTGGTTTCTATGTGCTGGAGTCAGTTGGTGGCTGCATATGAAATGATTAGGTATGGAATTAGGTGTCTTATCATAGCAGTGACTCTAAATAATCCAGGAAACCAGGAGAACTGTGGCTTAGTCAAGCTTCCAGGGGATCAAATTTTGTCTTGTTATTATGACATATGAAGTCTCCATTTAGAGTCCAATGTTGCTTGGTTCTTCAGCTCTGATCTTAATGTCCACATGTGAATAGCAGGGAAGAAATACCATGGGCAAGAAGGTGAAGAACCTCCACTCAAATCTTCCCAACCTGATCCTCAAGGATGTCTCATGAGACTTTCTCTCAGCATCCCATACACACACACACATGATGCTTACAAAAAGCTAAGACACAGCTTTGACTCTGGTTGTCTGTTTGCTAAATTATTATGACAGGAGGTGGAAACAAACATTTTCGAAGGATTAGCAATGTTTTCTGTAAGACCCTGACAGCTATTCCTACCACCTCTTGGGAAATGTTACATAAAATCATTCATATTAACCTGTTCATGGTTTAACTGCCTTTGAGCACTCTTATCCTGAGGACTCTGAGAACAAGTCAACTGTTCAAATGAAGTCTCCATTTCTGTTATTTGTCTTTGCTAGTTTTTTTAGACATCTTCTCTTCTCTCTGTGATCTCTTCAGATACTGAGAAACATCAATCAATGACAGTCAATAAGGGAACGTGTGAAATTAAAACCTTCCAAGGTCCTTCTCAATATATAAGTATGATAAACCAGATGCAGATTATATTCACCAAAATGAATTCTCTTACTAGTAACACAAGTTACAAAGTAAATTTCCTTAGGTAGTAAGGCAACCTAGTGACAGGCATCTTACAAATGTATAGATTTGAAAAAGAGTTTATGTTGTCACTGGGCACTGGCTGATCATATACTCTCAAAGAGAAAAAAGGGGTGACTGCACCCCAAGCAACTAAGTACATTCCTAAGTTTTGATACAATTGTTTATTCTATCTGTTTATCCATGAATTAATGACTTCAGGATGAAGTATTGAATCACCTTTCTGAACCTTTGGCAGTATCTGTTGGCACCATTTCTCTCTAGCTGTGGTGTTTGAGATGAATTGTAAAAGTATAAAACCTGTTGCATTAAGGTTGCATTAAAGTTACATTATGGCTACATTGAAGTATGGCAATTCTAATTATACTATAGAAGGCCAATGCATGGTATCTTTACAAAGAAGCTAGGATAAAAGGGAACTTCAAGTTTCTACTGGATATGATTAAATGCAGGAAGTTGAGAATCATAAAACATTAATAAGGCAAATTAATCAACACAGAAAATATTGTCCACAGTGGCAAAAGGTTAAGGATTATCAGCTGTGGGAAAGATGACTAATGATCTCTGGTGCCACATCCCTGCTGTTTTAAATAGAATATTCCAGTTAATAGTTGGTTCACTGACACCTGTCTAGAGGTTATACTTTATAACTTTCACTGGCAATTTGTTATGCCCTCCAGTAGGAAGCAAAATATTTTGGTGAGAAGTGAGGGATAGAGAGGTATGAATAAAAATCATGTGTGCAGCTCTTTACTTTTTTAGAAAATAGTAAAGTATCTTACCTTCTACTCTATTTAACATTTCCCCACCAGCTGTGAAATTATGGCAACAAAATCCACTTCCCTGGGTCCATATTGAAAAGCAAGTATGGAAGATGGTAGAGCCACCTTCTGTACTTGGCCTGATTTCATTTAACTTGTTTCTATGTGAGTGAAATAAACTTGCATTGCACTGATTTGTATGTTTGGCTCCTGTTGTTTCCATTCTTGGATGATATACTAATCAAAAAATTTATTGCAAAGGTCCAAAAATTGCTGAAGGAAGACCTGAGACTCAGATAGTGAGCAAAGGCAAAGTGCGTTTATTCTGCAGAAACAAGCCGCATGTGGGGGTCAACCATTCTTCAAAATGGCAACCCTAGACAAAGACCATCAGGCCTTCCTATAAAAAGAATTAGGGGAATTTTCTAGAAGGATTGGGTAATCTACAATTTCATTTGTGGGTGCTAGGGGGACACAGGGAGTCTGCTTCTGATTGCTTTGTGCCAGGTGGTAAATGGTCTGTATTCCTGTGTCATGAACACTAAACAACAGGATGAGATAGGGCTGCCCAGCACAGATGGCCCATCCTAAGATACAATATTTTTCCATTCTTGTGGTTGTCTCCAGACTGTTCTTTGGGAGGGGCTTTTATGACCTTCTTTCTGGATTTTATGGTCTGTTCCTGGAGCTGGTGCCTTATGGCCTCCTTTTCGAAATCTGACCTGGTCTTTAAATGGAAACAAATGGTGTTTATGTCATTCTTTCATTAAGGCATGCTTGAACTCTTCAGTGTTGTCTAGATGCCTATTGTTGCTCAGCCTAGTTCTATTTGAGTAGCATCCATTCCTGGGGTATCATTGCATAGGTAGCTAGAACACTTGTTCCTTCTTCTTTGCGTCTGTTCAAAAGCAATACAACACAGACATGCCATTAAGCTACTACTTTCAATGCAAAGTCACTCAAGCCTACATTTGGCATGTGCTGCTGTTTCATTGATCAATGATTTCACCTGAGGGTTAAGAGCTTTGGGAAGACAAAGGAAGCTTCTGGGAGTAGCTGGCTTTGAATCCTGTTATTGGCTATTTAAGTCCTCTCCTGATGTGAGTGCTCTCCAGAATCCTACTGGTTCATGTTCTTTTTCAGGTCTGATGTGAAGTACCTTCTTTATATCAAGTGTTTACTTTTCTATAACTTTTAAATTGCAGAATACTTTTAAGGTTATAGAAAAATAAAAAAAATCAAGACAATTTGCCAAAACATAAAGACAATTCTCGGTCAATACTTTCTGTGCTGTAACCCTCAGTTGCTAACATCAGACATATTTATTTAAAATGAGGGAGCAACATTCATACATTTTAATTATGTTTACACTTTATTCATACACCTTGGCTTTTGCTTCATGTCACTTTTCTGTTTTAGGAATATTGTATAAAACTCAGTCACCAGGTCTCTTTAGCCTTTGCCTGGCTAGGACAGTTCTTATGTTATCTTTTTGACTTGCTTTTTATTACTTGGCAGTTTTGAGAACTGACAAATATTTTATAGAATACCCAATATTTGTGAGTTGAGGTATGTTCTTAGAATTAGAATGATATTAGAAGTCTTTGAAAGGAAAATCCGAGGTGAAGCATCATTTTTCCATATGACACGGCAAAGGTACCTGCTTTAGTCACTGGAAATGAGTTAAATTTGTAAGACCAAAGGCAAAGAAACTGCATGTAAGCTCTGTGAATTGCTTAATCCATATAATTCCCATGAAACAAAGGAGCTGAAGATCTGATACTGCCAAACATGTAGGTGTATGACACTCAAGAGGGCTGTGTGTTTACTATTGGGATGGAAGGTTACATGGAACCAAGGGAAGTAGTATGAGTTCATGGGAGTGAAGACAATCCCATGAACTTGTGTTTAATTATGTGTGTGCATGTGTGTGTGTGTGTGTGTGTGTGTGTGTGAGAGAGAGAGAGAGAGAGAGAGAGAGAGAGAGAGAGAGAGAGAGAATTGGAGGGGGCAGGTCTTGCCCTTGGGGAAGAGATAAGGAGTTGGTGAGGGAGGAGTAAGCCAGGCACATGGGATGGGGGAATCTTGCATTCTAACTGCCTGGCCGTCATAGTGCTTCTTCATTTATACAGAACTCAGTAGGCAAGGATAGATTCATGTTGTTCTAAAAATGTAGATTATATTATAGATCATATTATTTTNCAGGGCCCACAATGGAGAAGCTAGAGATAGAACCCCAGGAGCTGAAGGGGTCTGCAACCCTAGAAGAGGATCAACAATATGAACTAACCAGAACCCCCAGAACTCGTGTCTCTAGCTCCATATGTAGCAGAAGATGGCCTAGTTGGCCATCATTGGGAAGAGAGGCCCCTTGGTACTGCAATCTTTATATGCCCCAATATAGGGGAACGCCAGGGCCAAGAAGTGGGAGTGGGTGGACAGGGGAGCAGGGAAGGGGGAGGGGGGAGGGGACTTTCGGAATAGCATTTGAAATGTAAATTAAGAAAATATCTAATAAAAAAATTGGAAAAAAAAAAAAAACCTCAGGCTACAGCATATGTTGGCAAGGATGTGGAGAAAGAGGAACACTCCATTGCTGGTGTAATTGCAAACTGGTATAACCACTCTGGAAATCAATCTGGAGGTTCCTCAGAAAATTGGAAATAGATCTACCTGAAAACCCAGCAATACCACTCTAGGGAATTTACCCAAAAGATGCCCCACCATGCTGCAGGGGCACGTGTTCCACTATGTTCATAGTGGTCTTGTTTGTGATAACCAGAAGCTGGAAACAATCCAGATGTCCCACAACAGAAGAATGGATACAGAAAATGTTTTTCATTTACACAGTGGAATACTACTCAGCTATTAAGAACAAGGACATTTGTGAGTTTTGCAGGCAAATGGATGGAACTGGAAAATATCATCCTGAGTGAGGTAACTCAGACCCAAAGGACATGCATGGTATGTACTCACTAATAAGTAGATATTAGTCTCCCCCCCCACACACATAAAAAACTGTGTCAAATACCCAAGGTACAGCCCATAGAACTCAACAAGCTGAAGTGCCCAAGTGAGGATGCCGCAGTCCCACTTGGGAGGGAGAAGAAAGCAACCATAAGAAGGGAGGGAGGGGCCGGGCGTGGTGGCGCACGCCTTTAATCCTAGCACTCGGGAGGCAGAGGCAGGTGGATTTCTGAGTTCGAGGCCAGCCTGGTCTACAGAGTGAGTTCCAGGACAGCCAGGGCTATAAAGAGAAACCCTGTCTCGAAAAACAAAAAACCAAAAAAGCAAAAAAAAAAAAAAAAAAAAAAAAGAAGGGAGGGAGGGACCTGAGAGGGAAAGGGGATGGGGTGGGATGTGGAAAGGGGAACATGATTGGGTATTGGGTGGGGGAAAAGTACTGAAATTCCTGAGGGCCAGCAGAAAGAATGGAAACATACAACCCTAGGAGGTAGGAGGTTGGGTGGGGGGAACCATCCAGAATATACCAGAGACATGGGAGGTGAGAGACTCTCAGGACTCAGTGAGAGAGACCTTAGATGAAATGCCCAACAGTAGGGAGAAGGAGCTTATAGAGCCCACCTTCAGTAGAAATACAGGGCATGAAGTGAGGGATGGGTTTCTCATCCCACAGTAAAAACTCTGAGCCATTATTGTTCTTGTCTGAAAGAACTTCAGGCATAGAGATGGAAAGGAGACTGAGGAAAGGAAGGTCCAGTGACAGGCCCAAAGTAGGATTCAGCTCAAAGGGAGGCCCCAAGACCTGACACTATTACAGAGGCTATGGAGCACTCACAAAAGGGGACCTATCATGTCTGTCCTCCGAAAGACCCAACAGTAGCTGAAAGAATCAGATGCAGATATTTACATACAACCAATGAATAGAAGCAGCTGACCCCCTGTGGTTGAATTAGGGGAAAGCTCGAAGAAGCTGAGGAGGAGGGCAACCCTGAAGGAGGACCAGCAGTATCAATTAACCTGGACCCCGAGATCTCTCAGACACTGGATCACCAACCAGGTAGCATACACCAGTTGATATGAGGCCTTTAACACATATACAGCAGAGGACTGCTGGGTTTGGGTTCAGGCAGAGTAGATGCACCTAACCCTCAAGAGACTGGAGGTCCCAGGGAGTTTAGAGGTCTGGTGGGGTAGAGGGTAAGGGTGGGGACATCCTCGTGGAGGCAGGGAAGCAGAGGGGAGGTATGGGTTGAGGAACAGTTGGAGGGTGGACTGGGAGGGGAATAAAATATGGAGTTTAAAATAAAAAATAGAAAATTTGGCATATACGAAGATATATATGCCACTCCATCCCTCTGCACATGGTGGTACCGGTACCTGATTAAATCTGAGGCAGTGTTCTGGAAATACTTTAGCCTCTGTCATTTTCTTTCTGTATCCTTCTCTTCACATGATGGTGGCTGCTTTTCTGTGCAGTCTGGGACCTGTTCCTCCAGGGCAATAAACTAGGATAGAGAGAAGTCAATCTCAAAATACCTTATTCTCTAACAAGATCAGGAAACACATGGGCACAGGGCACAGAACTTTCAGGACCATCCATCAGGACTGTAGACCCCTCCTCAGGAAGTCTGAGGAAGTTTCACACCTCCTGTATCTGCAAATTCTGTACTTAGTTACTTTGTGATCTTCCCTGGGAAAATCCTCCATAAAATCACAGCAAACGGCTCTTTGGCATGTATACTACTTGCTTCTCTGATGATTTACTCTCCTTTCCATCTGTTTGTGCTGACTCATTGTTCATTTGAGATTGGCACTCCCAAGAACAAGATGTCATCTCTTTTTTTCCCTCAAACCCAAAGAAGTCTTTGGTGCCTTTTGTAGTTGGTGTCAAAGCCAGTGGTGAGTGATTTATTTTAGTTCAAGAAAAGATAAGTCTTTTTTTTGTTGTTGTTTAGAGCAGGATGAAGAAGTGTTTCTTAGCCTGCTGTTACAGTAGTGGTAGCAGGCATGTTCTTACTGAATTTGAAATCTTACTCTGGAGAGACCCATTTAAATGAATGGAACAGGTTCTCCAGGAATCATCTTTATCAGACATAAAACTACTGGGTTCTGTAAAACATTGCCTCTTTTTCTTTAAGCAATAGGCTTCTGGATTCATCTCAAAGCTATAAGGCATTTATTAGACAGAACGGTCAAGTTTAAAATTTACTAGTTTTCCTTTCTTGGCTCCAATGCTATGTGTTTCTTCTGTGGCCTTATAGGTAATAATAACAATCTCACATAATTAGATCAACAAGCCAGACCTTTTTTTTTTTTTTTTTAATTTATTTTTTGTTTTTTCTAGACATGGTTTCTCTGTATAGCCCTGGCTGTCCTGGAACTCACTCTGTAGACCAGGATGGCCTCGAACTCAGAAATCTGCCTGCCTCTGCCTCTCAAGTGCTGGGTTTAATGGCATGCAACACCACTGCCCAGCTAAGAAGCCAGAATTTTAATGCTTGAAACTGCAGTGTTTTTTCAGATTTGGAAAATAATAAATTTTCAAACATTTAATTTCCTTTTATCAATTATCTTCATTAGAGTGATTTTGACCAAGTAAAATAAATAGGTTGAGACAGTGTTGAGGTTTGAACTTTTGAACTGAAATGCTTCTCCCTTTAAAAATATGTGTTGGATTAGTTAACTTAATTTCTGGGTGTCTAGATATATGCTAAATATGAGAAATAAATTGCCTGAGAAAGAAGTGACAATTGATTAGAATTAGTGTTTTTGCAGCTCAGTATGTGGTTTTTCTTATTAATTTCAGTACATGCAACATTGTTTGCTGAATTGCTATTGTAATTATTAATAATATTTGTCAGCATGATTATATAAACTTTCACCTAGATGTACAAAGTGCTGAATAATTTCACCTACAATTTAAAATACATATAAAA